>CAWUFW010019240.1:0-192956 GCA_963921515.1 Calotriton arnoldi | reverse complement strand
TTTCTAAGTGTTGATTTTTGAAACATACAAATATTCCTCTAAAATCAGCCGAAATCCGAATTCTGATTTACTCACCTGTTATCAGGAGAGACCTCAGTGCTGCATCTTTCAGCCCAGTACTGGTCCTGAAAAGTAATTTTAACCGTACTTACCAGTAACTTGAATTTCCTTACATAGGCTAACATTGACTGGTTTCACTTGGAAATTCTTCTAAGTGTGGAGTTTTGGAACTTTAAAATATTCCTCTAAAATCAGCCGAAATACGAATTCCGATTTACTCACCTGTTATCAGGAGAGACCTCAGTGCTGCATCTTTCAGCCCAGTACTGATCCTCAAAAGTAATTTTAACCGTACTTACCGGTAACTTGAATTTCCTTCATAGGCTAACATTGACTGGTTTCACTTGGAAATTCTTCTAAGTTTGGAGTTTTGGAACTTTAAAATATTCATCTAAAATCAGCCGAAATACGAATTCCGATTTACTCATCTGTTATCAGGAGAGACCTCAGTGCTGCATCTTTCAGCCCAGTACAGATCCTCAAAAGTAATTTTAACCGTACTTACCAGTAACTTGAATTTCCTTCCGTAGGATATCATTGACTGCTTTTTGCTGAAAAAGTTTCTAAGTGTTGATTTTTGAAACATACAAATATTCCTCTAAAATCAGCCGAAATCCGAATTCTGATTTACTCACCTGTTATCAGGAGAGACCTCAGTGCTGCATCTTTCAGCCCAGTACTGGTCCTGAAAAGTAATTTTAACCGTACTTACCAGTAACTTGAATTTCCTTACATAGGCTAACATTGACTGGTTTCACTTGGAAATTCTTCTAAGTGTGGAGTTTTGGAACTTTAAAATATTCCTCTAAAATCAGCCGAAATACGAATTCCGATTTACTCACCTGTTATCAGGAGAGACCTCAGTGCTGCATCTTTCAGCCCAGTACTGATCCTCAAAAGTAATTTTAACCGTACTTACCGGTAACTTGAATTTCCTTCATAGGCTAACATTGACTGGTTTCACTTGGAAATTCTTCTAAGTGTGGAGTTTTGGAACTTTAAAATATTCCTCTAAAATCAGCCGAAATACGAATTCCGATTTACTCACCTGTTATCAGGAGAGACCTCAGTGCTGCATCTTTCAGCCCAGTACTGATCCTCAAAAGTAATTTTAACCGTACTTACCGGTAACTTGAATTTCCTTCATAGGCTAACATTGACTGGTTTCACTTGGAAATTCTTCTAAGTGTGGAGTTTTGGAACTTTAAAATATTCATCTAAAATCAGCCGAAATACGAATTCCGATTTACTCACCTGTTATCAGGAGAGACCTCAGTGCTGCATCTTTCAGCCCAGTACTGATCCTCAAAAGTAATTTTAACCGTACTTACCAGTAACTTGAATTTCCTTCCATAGGATATCATTGCCTGCTTTTGCTGAAAAGTTTCTAAGTGTTGATTTTTGAAACATACAAATATTCCTCTAAAATCAGCCGAAATCCGAATTCTGATTTACTCACCTGTTATCAGGAGAGACCTCAGTGCTGCATCTTTCAGCCCAGTACTGGTCCTGAAAAGTAATTTTAACCGTACTTACCGGTAACTTGAATTTCCTTCCATAGGCTAACATTGACTGGTTTCACTTGGAAATTCTTCTAAGTGTGGAGTTTTGGAACTTTAAAATATTCATCTAAAATCAGCCGAAATACGAATTCCGATTTACTCACCTGTTATCAGGAGAGACCTCAGTGCTGCATCTTTCAGCCCAGTACTGATCCTCAAAAGTAATTTTAACCGTACTTACCAGTAACTTGAATTTCCTTCCGTAGGATATCATTGACTGCTTTTTGCTGAAAAGTTTCTAAGTGTTGATTTTTGAAACATACAAATATTCCTCTAAAATCAGCCGAAATCCGAATTCTGATTTACTCACCTGTTATCAGGAGAGACCTCAGTGCTGCATCTTTCAGCCCAGTACTGGTCCTGAAAAGTAATTTTAACCGTACTTACCAGTAACTTGAATTTCCTTACATAGGCTAACATTGACTGGTTTCACTTGGAAATTCTTCTAAGTGTGGAGTTTTGGAACTTTAAAATATTCCTCTAAAATCAGCCGAAATACGAATTCCGATTTACTCACCTGTTATCAGGAGAGACCTCAGTGCTGCATCTTTCAGCCCAGTACTGATCCTCAAAAGTAATTTTAACCGTACTTACCGGTAACTTGAATTTCCTTCATAGGCTAACATTGACTGGTTTCACTTGGAAATTCTTCTAAGTGTGGAGTTTTGGAACTTTAAAATATTCCTCTAAAATCAGCCGAAATACGAATTCCGATTTACTCACCTGTTATCAGGAGAGACCTCAGTGCTGCATCTTTCAGCCCAGTACTGATCCTCAAAAGTAATTTTAACCGTACTTACCGGTAACTTGAATTTCCTTCATAGGCTAACATTGACTGGTTTCACTTGGAAATTCTTCTAAGTGTGGAGTTTTGGAACTTTAAAATATTCATCTAAAATCAGCCGAAATACGAATTCCGATTTACTCACCTGTTATCAGGAGAGACCTCAGTGCTGCATCTTTCAGCCCAGTACTGATCCTCAAAAGTAATTTTAACCGTACTTACCAGTAACTTGAATTTCCTTCCATAGGATATCATTGACTGCTTTTTGCTGAAAAAGTTTCTAAGTGTTGATTTTTGAAACATACAAATATTCCTCTAAAATCAGCCGAAATCCGAATTCTGATTTACTCACCTGTTATCAGGAGAGACCTCAGTGCTGCATCTTTCAGCCCAGTACTGGTCCTGAAAAGTAATTTTAACCGTACTTACCAGTAACTTGAATTTCCTTACATAGGCTAACATTGACTGGTTTCACTTGGAAATTCTTCTAAGTGTGGAGTTTTGGAACTTTAAAATATTCCTCTAAAATCAGCCGAAATACGAATTCCGATTTACTCACCTGTTATCAGGAGAGACCTCAGTGCTGCATCTTTCAGCCCAGTACTGATCCTCAAAAGTAATTTTAACCGTACTTACCGGTAACTTGAATTTCCTTCATAGGCTAACATTGACTGGTTTCACTTGGAAATTCTTCTAAGTGTGGAGTTTTGGAACTTTAAAATATTCCTCTAAAATCAGCCGAAATACGAATTCCGATTTACTCACCTGTTATCAGGAGAGACCTCAGTGCTGCATCTTTCAGCCCAGTACTGATCCTCAAAAGTAATTTTAACCGTACTTACCGGTAACTTGAATTTCCTTCCATAGGCTAACATTGACTGGTTTCACTTGGAAATTCTTCTAAGTGTGGAGTTTTGGAACTTTAAAATATTCATCTAAAATCAGCCGAAATACGAATTCCGATTTACTCACCTGTTATCAGGAGAGACCTCAGTGCTGCATCTTTCAGCCCAGTACTGATCCTCAAAAGTAATTTTAACCGTACTTACCAGTAACTTGAATTTCCTTCCATAGGATATCATTGCCTGCGTTTTGCTTGAAAAAGTCTTCTAAGTGTTGAGTTTTGGAACTATACAAATATTCCTCTAAAATCAGCCGAAATACGAATACTGATTTACTCACCTGTTATCAGGAGAGACCTCAGTGCTGCATCTTTCAGCCCAGTACTGGTCCTGAAAAGTAATTTTAACCGTACTTACCGGTAACTTGAATTTCCTTCCATAGGCTAACATTGACTGGTTTCACTTGGAAATTCTTCTAAGTGTGGAGTTTTGGAACTTTAAAATATTCATCTAAAATCAGCCGAAATACGAATTCCGATTTACTCACCTGTTATCAGGAGAGACCTCAGTGCTGCATCTTTCAGCCCAGTACTGATCCTCAAAAGTAATTTTAACCGTACTTACCAGTAACTTGAATTTCCTTCCGTAGGATATCATTGACTGCTTTTCGCTTGAAAAAGTCTTCTAAGTGTTGAGTTTTGAAACATTACAAATATTCCTCTAAAATCAGCCGAAATCCGAATTCTGATTTACTCACCTGTTATCAGGAGAGACCTCAGTGCTGCATCTTTCAGCCCAGTACTGGTCCTGAAAAGTAATTTTAACCGTACTTACCAGTAACTTGAATTTCCTTACATAGGCTAACATTGACTGGTTTCACTTGGAAATTCTTCTAAGTGTGGAGTTTTGGAACTTTAAAATATTCCTCTAAAATCAGCCGAAATACGAATTCCGATTTACTCACCTGTTATCAGGAGAGACCTCAGTGCTGTATCTTTCAGCCCAGTACTGCTCCTGAAAAGTAATTTTAACCGTACTTACCGGTAACTTGAATTTCCTTCCATAGGCTAACATTGACTGGTTTCACTTGGAAATTCTTCTAAGTGTGGAGTTTTGGAACTTTAAAATATTCCTCTAAAATCAGCCGAAATACGAATTCCGATTTACTCACCTGTTATCAGGAGAGACCTCAGTGCTGTATCTTTCAGCCCAGTACTGGTCCTGAAAAGTAATTTTAACCGTACTTACCGGTAACTTGAATTTCCTTCCATAGGCTAACATTGACTGGTTTCACTTGGAAATTCTTCTAAGTGTGGAGTTTTGGAACTTTAAAATATTCATCTAAAATCAGCCGAAATACGAATTCCGATTTACTCACCTGTTATCAGGAGAGACCTCAGTGCTGCATCTTTCAGCCCAGTACTGATCCTCAAAAGTAATTTTAACCGTACTTACCAGTAACTTGAATTTCCTTCCATAGGATATCATTGCCTGCTTTTTGCTGAAAAAGTTTCTAAGTGTTGATTTTTGAAACATACAAATATTCCTCTAAAATCAGCCGAAATCCGAATTCTGATTTACTCACCTGTTATCAGGAGAGACCTCAGTGCTGCATCTTTCAGCCCAGTACTGGTCCTGAAAAGTAATTTTAACCGTACTTACCAGTAACTTGAATTTCCTTCCATAGGCTAACATTGACTGGTTTCACTTGGAAATTCTTCTAAGTGTGGAGTTTTGGAACTTTAAAATATTCCTCTAAAATCAGCCGAAATACGAATTCCGATTTACTCACCTGTTATCAGGAGAGACCTCAGTGCTGCATCTTTCAGCCCAGTACTGATCCTCAAAAGTAATTTTAACCGTACTTACCGGTAACTTGAATTTCCTTCATAGGCTAACATTGACTGGTTTCACTTGGAAATTCTTCTAAGTGTGGAGTTTTGGAACTTTAAAATATTCATCTAAAATCAGCCGAAATACGAATTCCGATTTACTCACCTGTGATCAGGAGAGACCTCAGTGCTGCATCTTTCAGCCCAGTACTGATCCTCAAAAGTAATTTTAACCGTACTTACCAGTAACTTGAATTTCCTTCCATAGGATATCATTGCCTGCTTTTTGCTGAAAAAGTTTCTAAGTGTTGATTTTTGAAACATACAAATATTCCTCTAAAATCAGCCGAAATCCGAATTCTGATTTACTCACCTGTTATCAGGAGAGACCTCAGTGCTGCATCTTTCAGCCCAGTACTGGTCCTGAAAAGTAATTTTAACCGTACTTACCGGTAACTTGAATTTCCTTCCATAGGCTAACATTGACTGGTTTCACTTGGAAATTCTTCTAAGTGTGGAGTTTTGGAACTTTAAAATATTCATCTAAAATCAGCCGAAATACGAATTCCGATTTACTCACCTGTTATCAGGAGAGACCTCAGTGCTGCATCTTTCAGCCCAGTACTGATCCTCAAAAGTAATTTTAACCGTACTTACCAGTAACTTGAATTTCCTTCCGTAGGATATCATTGACTGCTTTTTGCTGAAAAAGTTTCTAAGTGTTGATTTTTGAAACATACAAATATTCCTCTAAAATCAGCCGAAATCCGAATTCTGATTTACTCACCTGTTATCAGGAGAGACCTCAGTGCTGCATCTTTCAGCCCAGTACTGGTCCTGAAAAGTAATTTTAACCGTACTTACCAGTAACTTGAATTTCCTTACATAGGCTAACATTGACTGGTTTCACTTGGAAATTCTTCTAAGTGTGGAGTTTTGGAACTTTAAAATATTCCTCTAAAATCAGCCGAAATACGAATTCCGATTTACTCACCTGTTATCAGGAGAGACCTCAGTGCTGCATCTTTCAGCCCAGTACTGATCCTCAAAAGTAATTTTAACCGTACTTACCGGTAACTTGAATTTCCTTCATAGGCTAACATTGACTGGTTTCACTTGGAAATTCTTCTAAGTGTGGAGTTTTGGAACTTTAAAATATTCATCTAAAATCAGCCGAAATACGAATTCCGATTTACTCACCTGTTATCAGGAGAGACCTCAGTGCTGCATCTTTCAGCCCAGTACTGATCCTCAAAAGTAATTTTAACCGTACTTACCAGTAACTTGAATTTCCTTCCATAGGATATCATTGCCTGCTTTTTGCTGAAAAAGTTTCTAAGTGTTGATTTTTGAAACATACAAATATTCCTCTAAAATCAGCCGAAATCCGAATTCTGATTTACTCACCTGTTATCAGGAGAGACCTCAGTGCTGCATCTTTCAGCCCAGTACTGGTCCTGAAAAGTAATTTTAACCGTACTTACCGGTAACTTGAATTTCCTTCCATAGGCTAACATTGACTGGTTTCACTTGGAAATTCTTCTAAGTGTGGAGTTTTGGAACTTTAAAATATTCATCTAAAATCAGCCGAAATACGAATTCCGATTTACTCACCTGTTATCAGGAGAGACCTCAGTGCTGCATCTTTCAGCCCAGTACTGATCCTCAAAAGTAATTTTAACCGTACTTACCAGTAACTTGAATTTCCTTCCGTAGGATATCATTGACTGCTTTTTGCTGAAAAAGTTTCTAAGTGTTGATTTTTGAAACATACAAATATTCCTCTAAAATCAGCCGAAATCCGAATTCTGATTTACTCACCTGTTATCAGGAGAGACCTCAGTGCTGCATCTTTCAGCCCAGTACTGGTCCTGAAAAGTAATTTTAACCGTACTTACCAGTAACTTGAATTTCCTTACATAGGCTAACATTGACTGGTTTCACTTGGAAATTCTTCTAAGTGTGGAGTTTTGGAACTTTAAAATATTCCTCTAAAATCAGCCGAAATACGAATTCCGATTTACTCACCTGTTATCAGGAGAGACCTCAGTGCTGCATCTTTCAGCCCAGTACTGATCCTCAAAAGTAATTTTAACCGTACTTACCGGTAACTTGAATTTCCTTCATAGGCTAAAATTGACTGGTTTCACTTGGAAATTCTTCTGTGTGGAGTTTTGGAACTTTAAAATATTCCTCTAAAATCAGCCGAAATACGAATTCCGATTTACTCACCTGTTATCAGGAGAGACCTCAGTGCTGTATCTTTCAGCCCAGTACTGCTCCTGAAAAGTAATTTTAACCGTACTTACCGGTAACTTGAATTTCCTTCCATAGGCTAACATTGACTGGTTTCACTTGGAAATTCTTCTAAGTGTGGAGTTTTGGAACTTTAAAATATTCATCTAAAATCAGCCGAAATACGAATTCCGATTTACTCACCTGTTATCAGGAGAGACCTCAGTGCTGCATCTTTCAGCCCAGTACTGGTCCTGAAAAGTAATTTTAACCGTACTTACCGGTAACTTGAATTTCCTTCCATAGGCTAACATTGACTGGTTTCTCTTGGAAATTCTTCTAAGTGTGGAGTTTTGGAACTTTAAAATATTCATCTAAAATCAGCCGAAATACGAATTCCGATTTACTCACCTGTTATCAGGAGAGACCTCAGTGCTGCATCTTTCAGCCCAGTACTGATCCTCAAAAGTAATTTTAACCGTACTTACCAGTAACTTGAATTTCCTTCCATAGGATATCATTGCCTGCTTTTTGCTGAAAAAGTTTCTAAGTGTTGATTTTTGAAACATACAAATATTCCTCTAAAATCAGCCGAAATCCGAATTCTGATTTACTCACCTGTTATCAGGAGAGACCTCAGTGCTGCATCTTTCAGCCCAGTACTGGTCCTGAAAAGTAATTTTAACCGTACTTACCAGTAACTTGAATTTCCTTCCATAGGCTAACATTGACTGGTTTCACTTGGAAATTCTTCTAAGAGTGGAGTTTTGGAACTTTAAAATATTCCTCTAAAATCAGCCGAAATACGAATTCCGATTTACTCACCTGTTATCAGGAGAGACCTCAGCGCTGCATCTTTCAGCCCACTACTGATCCTCAAAAGTAATTTTAACCGTACTTACCGGTAACTTGAATTTCCTTCATAGGCTAACATTGACTGGTTTCACTTGGAAATTCTTCTAAGTGTGGAGTTTTGGAACTTTAAAATATTCATCTAAAATCAGCCGAAATACGAATTCCGATTTACTCACCTGTTATCAGGAGAGACCTCAGTGCTGCATCTTTCAGCCCAGTACTGATCCTCAAAAGTAATTTTAACTGTACTTACCAGTAACTTGAATTTCCTTCCATAGGATATCATTGCCTGCTTTTTGCTGAAAAAGTTTCTAAGTGTTGATTTTTGAAACATACAAATATTCCTCTAAAATCAGCCGAAATCCGAATTCTGATTTACTCACCTGTTATCAGGAGAGACCTCAGTGCTGCATCTTTCAGCCCAGTACTGGTCCTGAAAAGTAATTTTAACCGTACTTACCGGTAACTTGAATTTCCTTCCATAGGCTAACATTGACTGGTTTCACTTGGAAATTCTTCTAAGTGTGGAGTTTTGGAACTTTAAAATATTCATCTAAAATCAGCCGAAATACGAATTCCGATTTACTCACCTGTTATCAGGAGAGACCTCAGTGCTGCATCTTTCAGCCCAGTACTGATCCTCAAAAGTAATTTTAACCGTACTTACCAGTAACTTGAATTTCCTTCCGTAGGATATCATTGACTGCTTTTTGCTGAAAAGTTTCTAAGTGTTGATTTTTGAAACATACAAATATTCCTCTAAAATCAGCCGAAATCCGAATTCTGATTTACTCACCTGTTATCAGGAGAGACCTCAGTGCTGCATCTTTCAGCCCAGTACTGGTCCTGAAAAGTAATTTTAACCGTACTTACCAGTAACTTGAATTTCCTTACATAGGCTAACATTGACTGGTTTCACTTGGAAATTCTTCTAAGTGTGGAGTTTTGGAACTTTAAAATATTCCTCTAAAATCAGCCGAAATACGAATTCCGATTTACTCACCTGTTATCAGGAGAGACCTCAGTGCTGCATCTTTCAGCCCAGTACTGATCCTCAAAAGTAATTTTAACCGTACTTACCGGTAACTTGAATTTCCTTCATAGGCTAACATTGACTGGTTTCACTTGGAAATTCTTCTAAGTTTGGAGTTTTGGAACTTTAAAATATTCATCTAAAATCAGCCGAAATACGAATTCCGATTTACTCATCTGTTATCAGGAGAGACCTCAGTGCTGCATCTTTCAGCCCAGTACTGATCCTCAAAAGTAATTTTAACCGTACTTACCAGTAACTTGAATTTCCTTCCATAGGATATCATTGACTGCTTTTTGCTGAAAAAGTTTCTAAGTGTTGATTTTTGAAACATACAAATATTCCTCTAAAATCAGCCGAAATCCGAATTCTGATTTACTCACCTGTTATCAGGAGAGACCTCAGTGCTGCATCTTTCAGCCCAGTACTGGTCCTGAAAAGTAATTTTAACCGTACTTACCAGTAACTTGAATTTCCTTACATAGGCTAACATTGACTGGTTTCACTTGGAAATTCTTCTAAGTGTGGAGTTTTGGAACTTTAAAATATTCCTCTAAAATCAGCCGAAATACGAATTCCGATTTACTCACCTGTTATCAGGAGAGACCTCAGTGCTGCATCTTTCAGCCCAGTACTGATCCTCAAAAGTAATTTTAACCGTACTTACCGGTAACTTGAATTTCCTTCATAGGCTAACATTGACTGGTTTCACTTGGAAATTCTTCTAAGTGTGGAGTTTTGGAACTTTAAAATATTCCTCTAAAATCAGCCGAAATACGAATTCCGATTTACTCACCTGTTATCAGGAGAGACCTCAGTGCTGCATCTTTCAGCCCAGTACTGATCCTCAAAAGTAATTTTAACCGTACTTACCGGTAACTTGAATTTCCTTCCATAGGCTAACATTGACTGGTTTCACTTGGAAATTCTTCTAAGTGTGGAGTTTTGGAACTTTAAAATATTCCTCTAAAATCAGCCGAAATACGAATTCCGATTTACTCACCTGTTATCAGGAGAGACCTCAGTGCTGCATCTTTCAGCCCAGTACTGATCCTCAAAAGTAATTTTAACCGTACTTACCAGTAACTTGAATTTCCTTCCATAGGATATCATTGCCTGCGTTTTGCTGGAAAAGTCTTCTAAGTGTTGATTTTTGAAACATTACAAATATTCCTCTAAAATCAGCCGAAATCCGAATTCTGATTTACTCACCTGTTATCAGGAGAGACCTCAGTGCTGCATCTTTCAGCCCAGTACTGGTCCTGAAAAGTAATTTTAACCGTACTTACCGGTAACTTGAATTTCCTTCCATAGGCTAACATTGACTGGTTTCACTTGGAAATTCTTCTAAGTGTGGAGTTTTGGAACTTTAAAATATTCATCTAAAATCAGCCGAAATACGAATTCCGATTTACTCACCTGTTATCAGGAGAGACCTCAGTGCTGCATCTTTCAGCCCAGTACTGATCCTCAAAAGTAATTTTAACCGTACTTACCAGTAACTTGAATTTCCTTCCGTAGGATATCATTGACTGCTTTTTGCTGAAAAAGTTTCTAAGTGTTGATTTTTGAAACATACAAATATTCCTCTAAAATCAGCCGAAATCCGAATTCTGATTTACTCACCTGTTATCAGGAGAGACCTCAGTGCTGCATCTTTCAGCCCAGTACTGGTCCTGAAAAGTAATTTTAACCGTACTTACCAGTAACTTGAATTTCCTTACATAGGCTAACATTGACTGGTTTCACTTGGAAATTCTTCTAAGTGTGGAGTTTTGGAACTTTAAAATATTCCTCTAAAATCAGCCGAAATACGAATTCCGATTTACTCACCTGTTATCAGGAGAGACCTCAGTGCTGCATCTTTCAGCCCAGTACTGATCCTCAAAAGTAATTTTAACCGTACTTACCGGTAACTTGAATTTCCTTCATAGGCTAACATTGACTGGTTTCACTTGGAAATTCTTCTAAGTGTGGAGTTTTGGAACTTTAAAATATTCCTCTAAAATCAGCCGAAATACGAATTCCGATTTACTCACCTGTTATCAGGAGAGACCTCAGTGCTGCATCTTTCAGCCCAGTACTGATCCTCAAAAGTAATTTTAACCGTACTTACCGGTAACTTGAATTTCCTTCATAGGCTAACATTGACTGGTTTCACTTGGAAATTCTTCTAAGTGTGGAGTTTTGGAACTTTAAAATATTCATCTAAAATCAGCCGAAATACGAATTCCGATTTACTCATCTGTTATCAGGAGAGACCTCAGTGCTGCATCTTTCAGCCCAGTACTGATCCTCAAAAGTAATTTTAACCGTACTTACCAGTAACTTGAATTTCCTTCCGTAGGATATCATTGACTGCTTTTTGCTGAAAAAGTTTCTAAGTGTTGATTTTTGAAACATACAAATATTCCTCTAAAATCAGCCGAAATCCGAATTCTGATTTACTCACCTGTTATCAGGAGAGACCTCAGTGCTGCATCTTTCAGCCCAGTACTGGTCCTGAAAAGTAATTTTAACCGTACTTACCAGTAACTTGAATTTCCTTACATAGGCTAACATTGACTGGTTTCACTTGGAAATTCTTCTAAGTGTGGAGTTTTGGAACTTTAAAATATTCCTCTAAAATCAGCCGAAATACGAATTCCGATTTACTCACCTGTTATCAGGAGAGACCTCAGTGCTGCATCTTTCAGCCCAGTACTGATCCTCAAAAGTAATTTTAACCGTACTTACCGGTAACTTGAATTTCCTTCATAGGCTAACATTGACTGGTTTCACTTGGAAATTCTTCTAAGTGTGGAGTTTTGGAACTTTAAAATATTCCTCTAAAATCAGCCGAAATACGAATTCCGATTTACTCACCTGTTATCAGGAGAGACCTCAGTGCTGCATCTTTCAGCCCAGTACTGATCCTCAAAAGTAATTTTAACCGTACTTACCGGTAACTTGAATTTCCTTCATAGGCTAACATTGACTGGTTTCACTTGGAAATTCTTCTAAGTGTGGAGTTTTGGAACTTTAAAATATTCATCTAAAATCAGCCGAAATACGAATTCCGATTTACTCACCTGTTATCAGGAGAGACCTCAGTGCTGCATCTTTCAGCCCAGTACTGATCCTCAAAAGTAATTTTAACCGTACTTACCAGTAACTTGAATTTCCTTCCATAGGATATCATTGCCTGCTTTTTGCTGAAAAAGTTTCTAAGTGTTGATTTTTGAAACATACAAATATTCCTCTAAAATCAGCCGAAATCCGAATTCTGATTTACTCACCTGTTATCAGGAGAGACCTCAGTGCTGCATCTTTCAGCCCAGTACTGGTCCTGAAAAGTAATTTTAACCGTACTTACCGGTAACTTGAATTTCCTTCCATAGGCTAACATTGACTGGTTTCACTTGGAAATTCTTCTAAGTGTGGAGTTTTGGAACTTTAAAATATTCATCTAAAATCAGCCGAAATACGAATTCCGATTTACTCACCTGTTATCAGGAGAGACCTCAGTGCTGCATCTTTCAGCCCAGTACTGATCCTCAAAAGTAATTTTAACCGTACTTACCAGTAACTTGAATTTCCTTCCGTAGGATATCATTGACTGCTTTTTGCTGAAAAAGTTTCTAAGTGTTGATTTTTGAAACATACAAATATTCCTCTAAAATCAGCCGAAATCCGAATTCTGATTTACTCACCTGTTATCAGGAGAGACCTCAGTGCTGCATCTTTCAGCCCAGTACTGGTCCTGAAAAGTAATTTTAACCGTACTTACCAGTAACTTGAATTTCCTTACATAGGCTAACATTGACTGGTTTCACTTGGAAATTCTTCTAAGTGTGGAGTTTTGGAACTTTAAAATATTCCTCTAAAATCAGCCGAAATACGAATTCCGATTTACTCACCTGTTATCAGGAGAGACCTCAGTGCTGCATCTTTCAGCCCAGTACTGATCCTCAAAAGTAATTTTAACCGTACTTACCGGTAACTTGAATTTCCTTCATAGGCTAACATTGACTGGTTTCACTTGGAAATTCTTCTAAGTGTGGAGTTTTGGAACTTTAAAATATTCCTCTAAAATCAGCCGAAATACGAATTCCGATTTACTCACCTGTTATCAGGAGAGACCTCAGTGCTGTATCTTTCAGCCCAGTACTTGTCCTGAAAAGTAATTTTAACCGTACTTACCGGTAACTTGAATTTCCTTCCATAGGCTAACATTGACTGGTTTCACTTGGAAATTCTTCTAAGTGTGGAGTTTTGGAACTTTAAAATATTCATCTAAAATCAGCCGAAATACGAATTCCGATTTACTCATCTGTTATCAGGAGAGACCTCAGTGCTGCATCTTTCAGCCCAGTACTGATCCTCAAAAGTAATTTTAACCATACTTACCAGTAACTTGAATTTCCTTCCATAGGATATCATTGCCTGCTTTTTGCTGAAAAAGTTTCTAAGTGTTGATTTTTGAAACATACAAATATTCCTCTAAAATCAGCCGAAATACGAATTCCGATTTACTCACCTGTTATAAGGAGAGACCTCAGTGCTGTATCTTTCAGCCCAGTACTGGTCCTGAAAAGTAATTTTAACCGTACTTACCAGTAACTTATATTTTCTTCCATAGGAATCCATTGTCTGGTTTTCAGCAGAAAAGTTTCAAAGTGTCGATTTTCACAAACTACAAATATTCCTTAAAAATCGCCTGTATGACTTAAACGCATTCTTTCAACTGTTTACAGGAGATGCACCAGTGCTGGATCCAGGATCCAACACTGAGTAAGAAAAAGTAACGATAACAGTTTTTACCTGCTAAGTGAATTTCCTTCCATAGGATAACATTGGTGATTCTATGAGAAAAAGTTTCTAAGTGTCAACTTTTAAAATACAATAATATTCCTTAAAAATCACGACTGTAACCAAAACGCTTTTACTCAACTGTTTACAGGAGATGTACCAGGACTGAATCTAGGATCCAGTCCTGTGGTTAGAAAAGTAATCCATAAAGTAACTAATTGCATTTAACTAGAAATTCACATTGAGCTGAATGTTGCATTGTGTTTGAAAATGTGTTGCCCATTGCAACAACTGTAACTACTGTACTTAAAAGTCTATTGCCTATGTGCCATGTATTTAAACTAAAGTAATTCATTCTGAGAAAGTATTTTTGTAATGTAATGTATAATGTAATTACAATGTAATTTAAAAAATAAGATATGTAAAAGAAATTGTTTCTAAAAATGTAGTAAATCAGTATGAAAAAAATTAATATAAAAATTAATACATTTAAAAATTGTCATTTAAAAAACCTTTGAAATTCACTGAAAAAACCGTAGGTTTCAGGCACGTTATAGTTACAAATTAGCATTTTAAAAACCTTTGAAATTCACTGAAAAAACCATAGGTTTCAGACACGTTATAGTTAGAAATTAGCATTTAAAAAACCTTTGAAATTCACTGAAAAAACCATAGGTTTTAGGGACAGTTATAGTTAGTTGGACATTGCACTCGTACAAAACCCGTGAAATTCCCCGTTATAGTTAGTTCAGCTAACTATAACTCGCGCCCCGCAATGCACTGCTGATGACGTCACATATTACATCACTCATGACATGGTCAGTGACATCACTGATGACATCACTGATGACATCTCAAATGACATCACTGATGACATCATCCACGTGGTAATCTGATGCAGCTCCTCACACCCTAATATAACCTTTGATACACCCAATCTAAATTACAGAGTGCCATTCGCAAAACCATAGACACTCCAACACCAATAACTACATACCCACTCACTGATTCTTAGGTCTACACACACACATCCACTCACTCACCCGTACAGTCACTCATACTTATGGTCACTCAGTACAGGACTATTATATGCACTCTTACTCCTATATAGACACTCAAACACCGCCACTCATCCATAGAGGTACTCACACACCTAGTCAGTCATGCAAATAATTAAACACACTGCCATTTACTCACCTATACAGTTATACACACACCAGCTCACTTAATCATACAAATACTAGCACATTGTTACGCTCTTATACAATCACTGATACAAGCACACACTCATCCATACAGCCACTATCACAATCACTCACTCTCGCTTATAGCTATTTATATACTCCAATACACATATATACTGCCTTTCACATATGTAGTTACTCACACATGTACCACTGGGACATACATTCACTCACTAACACACTCTTACACACACTTACCCACCCATACAGTCTATCACAGATGCACTCTTGAAACCATCCACCCAGTGAATCACCCACTCACACATCTATGCACAGTCGCACACACCCCATCCACACAAACACTCAGGCACCCATACAGATACTCATAGAACCAATCAATAACCCATATAGACACTCATGTAGCTATTCGCAAATCCATGCATCCACTTACACACCAACAGACGGATACAGACATTCACACAGTTTAGTCACTAACCCATGCATTCAGTAAGATACGTTTAATCACTCACTTGTAGAGTCAGTCACGCACGTACTAAATCATCTATTCAGACACTTATACACCCACTCATTCTTCAATACGCCTTTCCCTATATATATTAAACATATTTAAACTTTACAGAAACACACAGTCACTGGATGATGTCATCAGTGATGTCATTTGAGATGTCATCAGTGATGTCATCAGTGATGTCACTGACCATGTCATGAGTGATGTAATATGTGACGTCATCAGCAGTGCATTGCGGGGGCGCGAGTTATAGTTAGCTGAACTAACTATAACGGGGGAATTTCACGGGTTTTGTACGAGTGCAATGTCCAACTAACTATAACTGTCCCTAAAACCTATGGTTTTTTCAGTGAATTTCAAAGGTTTTTTAAATGCTAATTTCTAACTATAACGTGTCTGAAACCTATGGTTTTTTCAGTGAATATATATATATATATATATATATATAGGATTAAGTATTAGTGGAATGTAACTAATTATTATTTGAATTTATGTAAATTGCATTATATTGTTATATACTAAAATATTTAAGATTTACTACTTTAAACTATACATAAAAAATTATTAATTTGTATGTTTTTGGATGATTTTAGTGTTAAACGATATTTTATTTTTGATATTTTTGTACTTACAATAATAAGTATACGGACACGATATTTTAGTAAACTACATTTTTGACTTGATATTTGTGAAAATGTTTGTGATATAGGGGATCGAGGGGCGTGGCGATTATGTTGCGTAGGACATTTTCACTATCAATACAGCAGGTCTTTACAGATAACCAGGGGCAATACATTATGCTAGTGGGATACCTAGAAGGGAACCCATGGTCATCATTAGTGTGTACTCTCCCCCTGCTCTGCTTAAGGCTACACTATCTGCCTTAACTCAGCTCATGTTCGACAACACCGTCTGAATTGCACTATAATAGGCAGTAACTTCAGTGTAGTAGTAGACCCAACTCACAACTTCAGTGGGTCGACCTCATCCTACCGTACTCCTCACTTACAACAGTGGATAGAGACAACGGGGTTAACTGATACCTAGTGCTTACATCACAGGTCCACTAGACAATTCACGTATTATTCCCCAGTACATGCCACACACTCCTGAATTGACTACTTACTTGTCCCAGCGGCCAAGCGAAGACAGTGACGTTCATTCTCCCCCGGGCCCTTTCAGATCACTCCCCCATACAAGTAAACACACACTCCATGGGAGACTAAGGATATGACGATTCAGCGCCTGGCGGTTGATAAAGACACAGTGGAATATTTGCGGGAGAGGGTTGGTGAATACGTCCAACTAAATATACACTCCGTCTTCTCTGCCACAACCATCTGGGAAGCCTTTTAGATAGTAATATGTGGCTCTGCGATTACCTACATAGGGGACATGTAGGAGGAAGGGCATTCTAGTCCTAGAGCAGCAGATTCAACAGCTAGTGGGGAAGAAAATGGCCCCACAGACTCCAGACTCAGAACATCTACTACATCAGGCCAGATTGACACTAAAAAACAAAAACTCCTCAATATGGCATGGACAGGATGGTTGTACTCACAAAGCAGGCTTTATGAACAGGCAGAGCAGGCTGGAAAAATGCTGTACTGGCTGGCAAACAGGGATTACGGCTTGAGGATTGTCCCGGCTGTCTGGGATGCTAAAGGCAATTTACAAACTAAACCCCTTGAGATTGCGGAAACATTACAAATATAGATGACGCCCTTGAGAGGCGGTACACAGCTCCATTCTTAACGCCCTCCCTATACACGTGCTGACCATGGCCGACAGCGCGGAACTGGACCGCCTGATCATGGAGTTAAAAATACGAGAAGCCATAGCAACTTTGGCATCAGGAAAGACTTCAAGCCCCAATGGTCTACAGGCTGAGGGGGATATTCACAAGGACGTATCTCCGAGTTATCGCCAACTTAACGCAACAAAAGTGGTGACAGATTTAACACCCCATTCACAAGCGGTTGCAAACTGCAGACAACGCAAGTATTCCCGCGATAACCGCCTCAACATTTACCTCCACGAGTGACACCACCAACTAACCCTAATGAGATGCAGAGTAGGCGTTCCCGTGCAAAAACACACGAAAACACCACAACACCACTTTCACAACGAACTGCCAGATCTGCGATGCGAACCAAAAACAGGCGATAGCCGCGGTAGCACCAGGGATTTAACACCTGCCTTTTGCTGGTGTTAAGCAGGACGACTACCTGCAGCATGAAAGGGAGCCCAGCCAAGAGCCACACCTGAAGACCCACAGATGCCATGGAGACAATGATCATGCAGCTCCGATACCCATGAGGGCCACAACACCCACCGCCACCACCCCCAGCCCCCCCCCGGCCCCCACCCGGACATACACATACCGTGCACGAAACAAGAGCCACAAAAAGAGCATGATGACGCACATTGACAAAAAATAACACACATGTGTGGCCAGAAGAACGAGAAACAGTCACACAGCACTGAAGTAACAACCAAAAACTTTATTGAAATACAACCCAAAACACCAATGCGGAAGACTCCTGTCGGGTCCGTCCGGGACAATCTCAATGTCACAGCCTGGAAAATAAAGCACAAAATCAGAACGTGTGCCATGCGCACATCAAAGGAGCGAGACACAGAGAAACAGAGAATGAAAGAAAGGCAGAGAGAGAAGGAAAGGAAGGGAGAGAGAGAGAGAGTGATAGAGGGAAGGAAAGGAGAGAGAGAGAGAGTGAGAGAGAGAGGGAAGGAAGGAAAGCAGAGAGAGTGAGAGAGAGAGAAGGAAAGGAAGGGAAGGGAGAGAGAGAGTGAGAGAGAGAGGGAAGGAAAGGAGAGAGAGAAGGAAAGGAAGGGAGAGAGAGAGTGAGTGAGAGAGAGAGGGAAGGAAAGGAGAGAGAGAGAGAGAGTGAGAGAGAGAGGGAAGGAAAGGAGAGAGAGTGAGAGAGAGAGAAGGAAAGGAAGGGAGAGAGAGAGTGAGAGAGAGAGGGTAGGAAAGGAGAGAGAGTGAGAGAGAGAGAAGGAAAGGAAGGGAGAGAGAGAGTGAGAGAGAGAGGGAAGGAAAGGAGAGAGAGTGAGAGAGAGAGAAGGAAAGGAAGGGAGAGAGAGAGTGAGTGAGAGAAAGAGGGAAGGAAAGGGAAGGAAAGGAGAGAGAGTGAGAGAGAGAGAAGGAAAGGAAGGGAGAGAGAGAGAGAGTGAGAAAGAGAGGGAAGGAAGGGAGAGAGAGAGAGAGAGACACCGCCGCCCCTGCGCACCCAGGCCCCACTGTTCACCTGCTGCCACCAGTGTGTATCCAACCACGTGCCGGGATACACTGCAAGCCACCAGGTCTGCAATCTGTAATCGAGTCCAGAGTCAATCATGGCAGAGTCCATCACACAGCACACGGCAACAACGCCTGTCCGTCCCTGCGCACGCATGCAGCCGCACCCCACCCCCTCCCGCCGGCCAGTGCTGGCTGTCCGCATTTGCGCACCCCGGGCCCACTGCTCACCTGCCGCCAACGGTGTGTCCACCAGTGGGCACACCACATGCCCGTGCAAGCTCCAGGCCCCGGTCCCGCCACCATGGCATGGTCCACATCATGCAGAGCCGCCCCGCGGCCCAGCAGGTCCCACACATGACGCTGAGTCCTGAGGCATCAATGGCAGAGACCACATCAGTGCACACGTCATCATCGCAGGCTGCATACCCGCTCAGCTATTTCGGTGCCACTAACAATGTGCAACCCCAGTCAGCGCCACGTGGTGGTAGGCCCGTGACGGGCGCAAGGCTTCGGGTGTCACTAACCCTGTGCAACCCCAGTCAGCGCCACGTGGTGGTAGGCCTGTGACGGGCGCAAGGTTTTGGGTGCGACCAACCCTGTGCGCAACAACTCATGGGCCCTTTATGATTGAGAACCGTGGAGCGTCCGTCATCCAGTCACCACCGGCAGTGGGGAATGTGACGTTGTCGGCCCCTTATATTGGCGGGGTCACATGGCCTGTGACGCCTGTGCCGGAGGGGTGTGGTGTGTGTGCAAACCTGCCCTCAGGGAGTGGCCGTGACATGCTGACAACTAGACCAGTGACCTGCATACCACCAGCGTGTATGCCTGCAACATGTAGCTATGTGGGCCCCCCCTCTGAGCGTAAGCGGAGTGGTCTGGCCTGGCGTACGCCGGACCAGCGCAGGGCTTGCAACAATGACTCGGGGGCTCTGGGCGTGGTTCAATCCATGTCCGGACAAGGAAGTGACTAATGCGTGTGTCCCTGTTGTAGTGTCTACGGCACCCGGAACACAATCGGCAATGTAGCACACTGTGACTGGCATCCCCACTAGATGTGCATCATTGACGTAAGGGAAATCACTGTCCCTACATTCATTCACACATTCATACATGAATGATGTAAGATATGACACAGCAGTGCTTTACTGGATGTTTATTGCACATCCGGTGGAGTTTTGCAGCTGGAGCAGTACAGGTCCATGCCAAGCACACTACACAATATGGGCCCGTGGAGGGCCAGCCAGAGTCCATCCGGGGATGACAAGTACTGCGGAAGAGGAAGGGTACAGTCGGCAGTGTGGTCGCCGTGTCATTGGTCATCAAACAGGATATGGCAGTCCATGTCGCGGTCCAAGGTGAGTGCAGCGGAATGTATCGGGGGTCAGTGGAAGGTCATGGGGCCATGTGCGGCACCAAGCAGAAACAGGTAAGGTGGCGGAAATGAATGCTAGTGCCTCCTTCTGATCTCAATCCCATCCACGTCCTCGTCCTCGGATGTGTGCTCTGCCCCACCTGTGGGTGTTGCAGTACCGGCTGCGGCACTGTGTGCTACTGACACATCAGGGGCCGGAGGAGGATTGTCGGCCGCACTGTGTGGCAGTGACACATCAGGTGCCGGAGTGGATATGCCTGCCGCACTGGGAGGCACTGACACACCAGGGGGCAGAGATGTGGATGGTGTGGGGGCAGCAGCATTCATCATCGCCACGCCTTGCGGCAGCAATGCCATGATGAGGACATGCAGGGCATGGTAGATCCCAGCTACATTTCACTGATGTGCAGCGGTGGCTGCCATCCTTTCCGCCTCCATCCGCACCATGTCCTCCATGAGCCTCCGCATGCGTTCCATCTCCTGGCTGAGATCGCTGGAGCCACTCTGAGCGGACAGGTGCTCTTGTCTCCGAGTCATGACTCCAGCAATGTCAGCCAGGGCTCGTTGGAGACCATGGAGCGGCGTGTGGGTGTCCGTTAGGGACTGGAGGCGGTCCCTGATGGGACTCAGACACCCATGGATGGCATTGAGTTTGGTAGCCATGAGGTCGAACCCCACCCGCACCTGCTCAGCCATCTCCCTCTGGACCTCCAACACATGGCGTTGGAAGGCCATGTGTTGTTCGGGGGGGTCTTGGGTGACAGCCGAGGTTGTGGGTGCCTCCTGCTGGGTGGTTTGTGGAGTGGCTGGGGTCTCCTCGATGCAGCTGGGCTGCCCTGGTCCTGGAGGTGAGTGGCAGATGAGTTCCCTGATGTCTTGGAGGGCTTGGGTGTTGATGCTGGTGGTGTCCTCCTCGTCATCAGTGAAGAGTGGCTGGGACTGCTCTGCAGGTGGCATTGACGGTGGCCCTGCAATGTGAAGGGGAGATGCTGTGTTACAATGTGTCCTCATGTATGTGGCCGCATGGTACATGTTGACATTCAGACAGCATGGCAATGTACATTGTGACAGTGTGTAGATCAGGGCCATGATCCAGAGTCATTGTGGGTGTGCACTGTGCTCTGCTTGATTGTGCATGTGTGCCATTGTGGCCATCTCCCCCCGTCCCCCCAGTACCTGGTGGTTACTCACCCTGTTGCTGTGGTGTTGTGTCATGTCGAGCAGTGTCTGGTCCCCCGACTCCTGCCACGGTCTCCACACTGATGACTGTCGACACCAGCTCCTCCATGTCATCCAGCTCCAGCTGTGGCGCTGGGCTCCCACCTCCAGTCTGCATTGCTGCCTTCTGGTTGCCTGCGAGTTTCTCCTTGGTCTTGCGCTTGATGTCATTCCATCGCCTCTTGACCTCGTCCATTGACCTCTTGTGCTCTCCGACGGCGTTCACCTTGTCCACGATGGCCCGCCATAATCCATTTCTGGTGCCCAATGACACATTGGAGGCGACGAACAGTTGTTGATGGTGTTCTATCACCTCTGTGACCAGGATCCGATTCTCCTGCGGACTGTACTTCGTCTTCCTCTTCTTCTTGTCCTTGACCTTCCCTGTCACCGTGGTCCCGGGCTGGTCGTCCGGGGTACTTGTGGGGCTGCGCTCGTCCTCTGCGCCTGCTCCGGCTGCCTCCATGGTGCTTCGGTGTGTTTTTTCTCCTTTTGTAGTGATTTTCCCGCCTGCCGTGTGTGTATGGCAGGCCTGGCGCTGCTTATCCTTGATTTCCACATCGTGAATGGGCTCATCGCACGTTTTTTGGTGTTGGGGTTTGTGTTTTTATCGCCGTCGCAGTGGTTGTATCGTGGACATTGTCCGCGGTTTCAGGAGATTATCGCATGGTACCGCCGTGTTGTGAATTCCACGTTAACACAGTGTTATTTTCCCGCGATGGACTGCGATGTGTAAAGTTGCGTTAACATTTTTTGGAGATGTTTAGCACACGTTCTTGTGAATATACCCCTGTGTTTTAAAAAAAAGACACCTCTCTCCTGACACCACATCTAGCTGCGATGTTCAATAAGGCATATGAGCCCTCACGGCTGTCTTAGGATCTGAGATGGGTGATAGCAGTTTTACTTAAGCCAACTAAATCCTCAGAACTTTGCACCTTATACCGGCCAATATCCTTAATTAACATCGAGGTCAAACTCCTACGGAAAATCCTGGCCCTTAGACTGCATAAAGGTATACGATCTTTGGTCCATGAGGACCAGAATGGATTTATGCTGCATAGAACCACCCGCCACTGTCTTAGGCACCTGCACATAATCCTTGCTAGAGCACAGGAGCTGCAAGTTCGGCAGCGCTGCTCTCCCTATGCTTAAAGAATGCCTTTGACATGGTCCATTAGCCCTTTATGCATCAGGTTATTGCTAGAATGAATTTTGGCCCCCACTTTACATGTTATGTTGCCACCCTCTCTACACAGCCGTGAGCATAGGTGAGGGTTAATGACATATTATCAGTTCCCTTTCCAATAGAGAGGGGCACCAGGCAAGGCTGTCCTCTCTCACATTTACTGTTTGCACTTACAGTAGAACCCTAGGCAAAATGGGTCAGCATGGATGCCCAGCTCAAGGGGAGGGAGTGGGGCCAGGACACGAGGACAGAACATCATTGTACGCAGACAACAATGCTGCTCTATATACAGGAGCCAGACATCTCACTGCCGAGAGTGAAGGACATCCTTGAAATATACGGCGATGTCTCTGGTCTGCGAGTGAACTGGAAGAAATCAACATATTTCCCTAGTGTAGGAGACATTCCCACAACTCTGACTATAATGCAGTTGCAGGTTGAAAGAGACCATTTTAGATATCTGGGTATGGAAATAACCACCTCCCGCACCAGAAATTGAACATTGCTAACCTGAAGGGGCACTCTTTAAAATTGTGCTTCTCCTCCACCTGCTGTATACATATTTCAAAACTACCATCATACACTGCCACAGTGATTTTTCACGGACATACAGTCAGAGATTTATGGTTTCCTGTAGGCACGAGCGGTTCCGGGGGTCTCGTTTGCAAAGTACCACCACTCTCCATATGAGGCTGCCTGGGCTGGGCATATATACAATTTTACTATTGGGCAGCACAGATGGTTCAAATTAATGACTGGCTGCACGGTGATTGGCTGGACCCCCTGCAAAAATAGGAGCTTCCCTGGATAAAATGTCATGGATTGCTTCGTATACTGTATGGGGCAGGATTCCTGCCTCCCTCCCCAAAGTTACTAAAATACCCTTAATATGCTGGAACACCACGATGAGGTCCATCAGGTGCCAGGGTGGCCTAACAGTGACCATGCCATTGTGGTATGCCACAAGATTCCCACAGGTGGGGTGCCTGCAATGCTTCCTGCAGTGAAACCTGATCATAATTTTGGCACTGGGGGATGTGTGGTCACATAACCAGATTAAATCCTTTCAGGACTCACAGGCAGAATTCTCACTAAATGCCTAACAGTTTTATCGCTACCTTCAGTTGCTACACAACCTCAGATTTTATGGGGAAAAATTAGGAGAAATTCACAAAAGCATCTCCCTAGAAGACAAGCTAATGCTGTCAAAACTGGCGAAGAAAGGAATTTCACAAATTTACTATATTTATTTATTAAGGGGCCTATTAGCAATAACCAGCGATAATTATCGCTAGGCGCACTTAGCGCTAGGATAATTATCGCCGGCTATCGCAGGTTTCTATCGCGGAGATAGCGTGCTATCAGCAACGCTTATCTCCAATGCGATAGAAACCTTGGAGAACAGTGTGAATATCGCTTGAAAACAAGCGATATTCACACTGTGACCAGTGTTAGCTTGGTGATAGGGCTGAGGGGATTTAGCCATGTAATCCACCTCCCATTGGATTACATGGCTAAGTCAGGTTTGGACCAGGCGTTAACAAACCAGCGCTAAACGTGTTTAGCGCTGGTTCGTTAATCACCTCCCCTGCCTCGCTAATAGGCGATAGCGACCTTAGCGACTGTTTCCAGTCGCTTTTAGGTTGGGAACGCCTATCGCTGGCATGCAAAGCGGCACCCAACCCGGTCGCTATCGCCTAGAAGCTGTCGCTAACAGCAGTTAGCGACAGCTTGCTAATAGGGCGACTGAATTATCGCCGCTTTAGCGGGAAAAAGTCCCGCTAAAGCGGCGATAATCACGTTGATAATATGCCCCTTAGTGTTTTATATAGCGCGAACAAGACCCAGAAAAGGGTATCAGAGCGCTTCACACATACATAGAGATGTTGCAATAAACAGTACCAGAACGGATCAAAAATATATATATAGTATTGAATTTTAAACCTTGCAATAAAAACCTATAAATGTAGTAACCTCGATGGACAAGAGAGGCGAGGAGAGAGAGAGAAAAAAAAATAGAGAAAAACATTCGTACAATCATTAATATAATAAGAGTAGCATCAGTTATAGCTTATCATACATTTGGGCTTGTTCTGGGTATTCTCAGTGTGACAGTAGGGGAAGCAGTCTTCATGCAGAAGTTTCCGTGCGAGTACGGACCATCACGATGCGCCTAGTGAGAGAGTGAGGAACTTCACTAGAGTCTGGTGATGGAAGAGAATACAGAGAGAGGTACTCCCCCGGCTTGGGTGGGTAGAGTGATTGTCTGAATGAGGCTTCTAGGAAATGTAATGAGCGGGTTACTGTGGATTAAGGGAGAAATTTGCTCATTAGGAAGGACTTAGCTTCTTTTTTGAATGTAGAAGTAGAGGAGATTTTCCTGATGCCTGGTGGGAGTGAGTTCCATATTCTAGGTGCAGCTCCGGAGAAGGCTCTGTTGTATGTTCTTTTCTTACGGAAGAGAGGAGGTTTTAGGAGAAGTGCGCCGGCGCTCTGTGAGAGTCTACTTCCTCCAGAGATCGAGATTTTCTGTGCTAGGTACAGTGGGGTTTTGTGATAAATTGCCTTATGCGTGATGCAGGCCATCACGCATTTATTAATTTACTAATCACGCACGTGATTACTAATCTCTGCTACACACTGCCCCTGACCCTCTTTTACAACTCTGGCAGAGATGGGAACAGGACTTGGGGAGGTTGGATGATGATGACTGGAGGGAGGTGAAGATGCCCCGTAGTGCCTGTTGGTGTCAGAACACAAACCTCGAGTTGTACCAGATATAAAGCGGCAGAAGGGGATTTCTTTCATGTGATTTGGTCATGTCCGACCATAACGTGAATACTGGAAATCTATATGTTCCATAGTGGGGGAGAGGATTGGCGGGGTGGTCCCCGTCGATCCCCTAATGGCAATATTGGGCTTTATTGAGGAATGGGGGATCCTCATTGCACTCGATGGTTCATGGCCATTGTATTCCTGGTGGCCAAGAGAGACTAGGCATGGCATAGGAGAGATTCAGAGGCCCCCCCAGTGACAGAATGGGTGAGAGTCATGGATTTATGCACTAAGGCAGAGGAGTTGGTCTATAAGGATTGGGGAGTGAGTAAAAAGCATGGGAAAATATGAGGGAATTGGTAGAACTATGCGCAATCATGAGATATCTATCCTCCTGGTATAAGCAACATCTGGTGATTGAAAAAAGTACCTCAGATTGACTTCAAAGTAAGTAATGTTGGATCGTGTAACAATTTTAATGAGCTGTCAGTCAGTGAAATGTTTGTTATTAATGTTGAAAACGGAAAAAACAAAAAAGTAATAATAAAAAAATGTGTATTGAAAATTTAAAAAAAACAATCAAACGTAATAATAAAAAACAGTGTCCAGAATAAAAATGCATCCATAATATTGCCCTCACAGATCAACAAAATAAACTGATCACGTATATCCCTGGTAACTCTCTAAGATTAACTAAGCAAGTGCTCATAGCTGAGCCTAAATGATGCTGGAAAGCTGACTACAAACATTCAAGTGTAACACTGCATCAGAGTGACTGACAGGCATCACCTGCCTCAGAATTTAGATATATGGTGGACAATGAAAAAAACAACTTCTCTTTAGTGAAGTTCTGTGCCACGTGCACCAAACTAATAACATGACTGGACCAGGGCCAAGACTTTATTTTGTTGCTCTCCTTTTAGAACCAGGAAAATGCACCAGGGCTGAGGAAGAAACTGTTTTGGTGACCAGAGGAGAGGGAGGTAGACTGCCTGGCCTTCAGAGAACATGTCCAAACTCATCTGAAGTACTGTGAGGGTCCAGTTGCTCTGTGTTCTTCTTTGAGACCTGCTGCCTGTGATGAACAGCCAACCCAAGATCAAAGTGCTGCTGCCAGTGCCCAGCCACCCAATACATATTACATCAACTCTGACAGTGCTTCTTCTAAACTCTCAACATCTCCCCTGCAAGACAGATATACTTACGATAAATGTGCTGAGACTAGAAAGATGGAGAGAAGAGTTCAAAAAACTCAAGGGTGAACCACTACTCTCAGTGGCTCTACATTAGTTTGCACTATTTTTTGATTTTTCACAGACCTTCTTGCTGTACACCCCAACTCAGAAGTTGTACTAGAACCAATTGGCAGCTATGAACTGTATCCTCTGACGCCCACGCAGAAGTGTATCCACAGCCTTCAGGCCTTTGTCCACGAGTGTCCATGAAGGCAAGCATGAAAGGTGTAACGCAAAATGATGGTGCCATCCTACACAATGTGGTGAGTTGCCGCTTGAGAGTGCCCTATCTCACAGACACTCATAGGGGGAGGGGTCTCAACTGCGCCGCAGGGGCTACATGGGTCTGTGTTATGCACCTGCTTGACACTGACTGCACCAGCCTAAGCCATGATCTGATTTCGTGTATTTATTTCCCCCCTCTGGAGCACAAATGAACTTCTTATGCATGCGAGTGACTGCACATCTGATTGTAAAAGGAAGACTGACATATAGGAGCCAATTCCTATGCGGCCTGTAAAGGCTCCGACCTCAGGGCCGCATCGTAATGGGCCGCGCAGCTTACTTTTTCTGACCGCCTCATTATGATGGAGACGGTCGGAAAGTAAACCAGCCAGTGATTCCAGCTGGCTTCCGATGGGCCGGAGAGCCTGTTGGACAGTTGGAAGCCGGCCAGTAATCTTAAGGGCGGGCCTTTCCGCCCTTGAGATTACGATGCACGGTTTCCGACATGGTTTCCATGCCGGCCTGTCCGACATGGAAACCATGTCGGAAAGTGTGTTTGGGGGCCCCCAGCAGGGCCCTGTTGGGTGCACGGATGGAGGCCGATATACCCCCCTGTCTATCCCTGCACCCCGTGGCAGGAACCTTAAGGTGCCTGCCACAGGGTGCAGGGATGAACTGCACCTCCCTTTTCTCAATGGGAGCCTGTGTTACTGCCGGTTTACGGCCGTAACACGAGCTCCCATTGAGGAAGCGGAGCATGCGACTAGGGGGTTGGAGACTGTCTAGAACATGGGTACTCACAAACTTTCTCTCGGGGGCCAAATTTACAGTGTGGTTTGTGGCCAAGGGCCGCACCGGTGGGGGCGGGGTCAGTGGGGGAGGGGGCGGGGCTAGAGCAAAAAAATATATGACCATGAGGTTGAACACAGGCCCCTGCAGCGGACGCCTTCGTCCACTGAGCCACCAGACCCAGCATACACACATCTCTCTCTCTCGCTCGCTCTGTCTCCCTCTCTCTCTCTATCTCTCCCTCCCTCCCTCTATCTCTCCCTCCCTCCGTCTCTCTCCCTCCCTCTGTCTCCCTCCCTCTCCCTCTGTCTTCCTCTGTCTGTCTTCCTCTGTCTGTCTCCCTCTGTCTGTTTCCCTCCCTCTGTCTCCCTCTATCTGTCTCCCTCCCTCTGCCTGTCGCCCTCCTCCCTCTGTCTGTCTCCCTCTGTCTGTCGCCCTCCTCTCTCTGTCTGTCTCCCTCTGTCTGTCGCCCTCCTCCCTCTGTCTCCCTCCTCCCTCTGTCTGTCTCCCTCTGTCTGTCGCCCTCCTCCCTCTGTCTGCCTCCCTCTGTCTATCGCCCTCCTCCCTCTCTCTGTCTCCCTCTCTCTCTGTCTCCCTCTCTCTGTCTCCCTCTCTCTCTCTCCCTCTCTTGTCTCCCTCTCTTGTCTCCCTCTCTCTGTCTCCCTCCCTCCCTCTGTCTCCCTCCCTCTGTCTCTCCCTCTGTCTCCCTCTCCCTCCCTCTGTCTCCCTCCCTCTGTCTGTTGCCCTGTCTGTTGCCCTCTGTCTCCCTCTCTGTCTCTGTCTCCCCTCTCTGTCTCTCTCCCTCTGTCTCCCTCCCTCTGTCTCCCTCCCTCTGTCTGTTGCCCTGTCTCTCTCCCTGTTTCCCTCTCTGTCTCCCTCTCTCTCCCTCTGTCTCCCTCTCTCTCTCTCTCTCTCCCTCTGTCTCCCTCTCTCTCTCTCTCTCTGTCTCCCTCCCTCTCTCTCTCCCTCCCTCCCTCTGTCTCCCTCTCTGTCTCCCTCCCTCTGTCTCCCTCCCTCTGTCTCCCTCCCTCTGTCTCCCTCTCTCTGTCTCCCTCTCTCTGTCTCCCTCCCTCTCTCTCTGTCACCCTCTGTCTCCCCCTCTCTGTCTCCCTCCCTCTGTCTCCCTCCCTCTGCCTCCCTCCCTCTGTCTCCCTCCCTCTGTTTCCCTCTCTCTGTCTCCCTCCCTCTCTCTCTGTCTCCCTCTGTCTCCCTCCCTCTCTCTCTGTCGCCATCTGTCTCCCTCCCTCTGTCTCCCTCCCTCTGTCTCCCTCTCTCTCCCTCTGTCTCCCTCTGTCTCCCTCTCTCTCCCTCTGTCTCCCTCTCTCTCCCTCTGTCTCCCTCTCTCTCCCTCTTCTCCCTCTCTCTCTATCTCCCTCCCTCTCTCTCTGTCTCCCTCTCCCTCTGTCTCCCTCCCTCTGTCTCCCTCCCTCTGTCTCCCTCTCTCTCTGTCTCCCTCTCTGTCTCCCTCTCTCTGTCTCCCTCTCTCTGTCTCCCTCCCTCTCTCTCTGTCACCCTCTGTCTCCCCCTCTCTGTCTCCCTCCCTCTGTCTGTCTCCCTCCCTCTGTCTGTCTCCCTCCCTCTGTCTGTCTCCCTCTCTCTGTCTGTCTCCCTCCCTCTGTCTGTCTCCCTCTCTCTGTCACCCTCTCTCTGTCACCTCACCCCGCGTGCGTGTCAGCCGGGCTGAGACAGCTTCCCGGGCACACACACAGCCGCACCCGAGTACTTCACAGGTCTTTAAAAGACCATTCACTTGTTAATGAGGCTTTGTTGTATTTCACCTCTTAGCGCCCCTGCATCTCCACTCAGAGTGGCGATGCAGGGGCGCTAAGAAGAGGTGAAATACAACAAAGCCTCATTAACAAGTGAATAGTCTTTTAAAGAATCGCCCGGCCCCCATAGAGCGCTGCTGCAACCGGCGGTGTTTGCTGACACTTAAAAAAAAAAAAAAAAAAAAAAACACAGGTAGGATATCTGCAAGGTCCGCGGGCCGCCAAGGAAGGCTTGCCGGGCCGCTGGCGGCCCGCGGGCCATACTATGAGTACCCGTGGTCTAGAACATTAAATAATCTCAGCAGATTAATAAAGTATATTTAGATGGAAACACAAAATGCAAAACAGCAATTTATAAAATCCTCTGTAAATGTGAAGGAGAATTGGAGGCTAAAAACTAAACTGGTATCCTTAGTTTGATTTCTGGGCATAGTACAAGTACAGAAAGCAGAATCTAGTATGCACAGTTAGTGGTCTGAATTGAACCACTGATATGGGCTGACAAGAAGAGTGCATGCATTAGGAGAAAAAGAGAATGAAATATACTAGAGTCTAGCATATCGCTTTGTCTTTTAGAAATAAAACCAAACTTTAAACAGTTCCAACCTTCCTTTTAAAATTAAAACGTTGATTTTTGCATATTTTATTGTTTGACAGTTAAATAAAACATTTCATAATTTTTGTAGATGTTTGATCTATACTTGTTTCTGTACTTTTATGTTTTGTTTTGGTGTACAAATTGTCGAAATTACTTAGGTCGTAGTCCCTGGCTTCAGGTCCTGATTCACTGGGGGTCCACCAGTGGCGGCTGCTCCCGGGCAGCAGTAGTGGGGCGGGGAGGGGGTGGAGTTAAAAAAAATAAAAGATCACTTACCTGACTGCCGGACGGCTGGCCTGCCACCACCGACTTTACTCCATCCTCTCTGTCCCCTTCCTTCTGGGTGAACCGGAAGCAGGAAGCACACAGGCTCCACTAAGACAACCACAATGCTGCTGCTAGCAGCATTGTGATTGGTATGAGCCTGTGGTTCGGCGTTCAGACAGGGACAGGGAGCTTGTGCATGTTCTCCACCCAGGCTGTATAATACAGCCGGTGGACAACATGCAAAGTGCGCATGACTGTTGGCTGGCCCAAGATGGCCAGCCAAACACTCATGCGCACTTGGAGAGTGCACCACTCCTCCCCCCTGCTCTGTCCAGCCCAGACCCCTCCCCCCCCCACCACGGCCTCAGCGCAAAAAAATAAAATGATAATAATTTGGCGTTATTATCTTTTTATTTTTCCTTTTTTGCAGTGCTGAAAAGCAGTGGGGCGACGCTCCTCCACCATAGCGGGGGAGCTTCCCCTGGGGTCCACAGAAGTTAAAAAGTTAAGAACAGTTTCTCTAAGCTGTCAACATATAGGTGGCTTTGGAGGGGGGCCATGACCTCAGAGGTACCAACCCAACCATCAACCTGGTAGTCCTTGACTTCCCCATCATTCTGAGAGTCACTGAAAATAAGGAAAGGTGTTTGGGCGCAAGTCCTCGTTCCTGTCGTTTGGGATTCAACCTCCAAATAAAAACCGACGTTAGCAGGGAGTTCATACTAGGGGTACTCAGCAGGGACCAGTTTGCATCGCCACCTGCCAAACAGATTTTCCAAGATCCTAATGCTCATATGTCTCTGGCTGCCTGGCTGCCAACCTGTCACTGAAAGCTTTCCTACCGTGAAATGCTCTGCATGGTTTGTAGTAGATCAGTGCAGGAAGAGGTGACAAAGAATCTGTAAAATGTCTTCTTCTTTGTGTCTATCTGTTAACATATCATAGTGCTGTCCATGAACAACAGCACACTGCCTGATACAGGGGGTCTGCATAGCTAAGCTGGCTGTCATGCTGAAGGCGATACATACCTAATTACATTAGCATACTGGCAAGTGTGACTGTACTTTTTGCTGGAGGCCTCTCAACGTTCCTCTGATAAATTATCCTCCCCAGCCAAAGCAAAATAATGTGATTTGCATCATGGCATCATCTTAGCTTGACTATATGTAGGGGTTCCCACTCTAATTCATAATGGGGCTCTTAGCTGCTCTTTCCTCTAGCACATGACTGGGTCGTGGTAGCTTTGGATGTGTTGCTTGGCTTAGGCCCGATCACCAGTAGGGCTAAGGGGGATAAGATATTTACGAGGGCAGGTAGATAATGATAACCAAGGGAGTAGCTAGAAAATGTAAATACCCCCCCATTAGAACCAAAGCTCTGATGGAACCAAGAAAGCAAAGCAAGTGTGCTCGACCCTACCTAGAATTGCTCTCTTGTCTCTTCAATCCCAACATCTATCTATGCAGCCTTTCACTCTTTCATTCTCCTGCTAATATCCACCATTTCACCTGCACATTGTCATCTATTCATTCTTTCATCCATCATTCAGTCTTTCACCATTCCATCCATCCATCCTTTCACCCATCAATCCTTTCACCCATTCAGGCACTCACACATCATTTCTCCCATTAACCCACCAATGCATCCTTTCATCCACCCATGCATCCTTTCACCCATCCACCATTTCATCCATCAATCCTGTCACCCATTCACCCACCCACACATCTTTTCACCCATTAACCCACCCATTTATCCTTTCATCTACCCATTCATCCTTTCACCTATCCACCCTTTGATCCATTCTTTTACCCATGCATCCTTTCACCCATCCATGCATCCTTTCATCCACAATTGCATTCTTTCATCCATCCACCCTTTCACCCATCCTTTCACCCACAGATCCTTTCACCCATCATTTCACTCACCTGTGCATCCCTTCACCCACCCGCCCTTTCACTCATCCTTTCACCCACAGATCATTTCACCCATCATTTCACTCACCCATGCATCACTTCACCCATCCGCCCTTTCACCCATCGACCCATCCTTACGCCCATTCACACATCATTTTTTTCATCCCCCCATTCACCTATCTTTTCACCCAAGCATCCTGTCATCCATCAATTTTTTCATGCATTCACCCTTTCCCCCATCGTTTCACTCAACCGTGCATCTTTCACTCATCCGTGCATCCTTTCGCCCACACATGCATCCTGTCACCCATCCTTTCTCCTACTCAAAAACCTTTTCATCCATTCACCCTTTCACACATCCTCTAACCCCCCACGCATCCTTTCACCCATCCACTCTTTCACCTATCCTTTCACTTCCCTATGCATTCTTTCATCCATTCTTTCTCCCACCCATGCATCCTTTCATCCACCCACCCTTTCACCCATCATTTCACCCACCCATGCAACCTTTCACTCATCCTTCCTTTTGATCTTCCATCCTTTCTTCCCTTTTCTATCAACCCATCTTTCTTTGGTTAATTATGACCTCACCCCCTTTAGCTGCTATGCCGGGGGTTCACAATGCCCCTGATGACAACGCTGGGTATTTTCCAGATCCATAGGAAGTGGAATTCGGTGCCTACCACACTGAATTTTGCATGTCCAGATTTCACTGGAGGAAATTGACTTGGGGAAAACTGAGGTGGTGTGAAGTCTATCATTCTCAATAATTTCTGGGTGCTGTGCTCTGCATTACTTAGAATTCATATCCCTGTGAAAACAGGTGTTTGTGACCTGATGTAAACTTTACAGCCCACTTGTGACGAAGACCTTAGCTTTCAAGAAAGGCTTGCCAATTTTCCAGCAGATGGAAGGCATAGTCAATTTTTTTAGCTTTGTTCTCCTGAGGGCATAATTCTCTGAAGCAGTTCCTGTAACGAACATCCACACATTGGTAAAGTACAAGTTCCTTTATTAGTGACAGCCCGGGAGCAGCTGCCTTGTTGAAAGCCAGTAAGAAACTATCATCCTGGAACCCAGAGATGCTCACATTCGACTTACAAAGCACAACATCATAAGTTCTACTAACAGAATTCTAATAAGTAACACAACACATCTCCATCCTTAAACATGAAAAGAACTATACAAAAACAACAACTAAACAAACAAACAAAAATATAAAAGGAATAAACACTATGGTAACTACACAATACCAACAGTTCCAAGTACGTTAGAACAGTTAAACAAAAAAGAACGCTGTTAAATAGCACATACAAAACCATTAAACGTACAACTGAACCACCATTCGTGGTCTTACACTTGTCTCCGTAGTTTACACAGACCCTCACAATCGCACCACCATGTTCCCTTCTGACAACACTTGGTCCAGCAATTTCAGATGAGCCTGTTCACCGTTCCCCTGTAGGATGTTCACCGTTCCCCTGTACGTCCATATCAAAGTTATAAAACTTCCACTTTCCCCAGGAATTCTGACTTTCAACCAATCTCCAATATTTTATTTCACTTCAGTAACACCATGTTTTCAATCATATTTATTGTGCATTTCCTGGGCTTTTTTTAATCTTACTTTTAACTCTCGAGGGGCGCCAGTCTCTTTGCCTCTCAGCTGTCTTCCAGCACAAATAATCTTTGGTGTAGGGTTCTCTACCTCTTAAGATTCTGAAAAGACTAAACCGTGGTGTAGCGCAGTACATTACATTGATCAATCCATCCAGGTACAGATGGACCTCTTTCAGCTACATACAGCTTACCTGAAGCTTTCCTGCTTTTAAATTCAAAAGTTAATAGCTATGTCCCACTGTAGGAAGGGGTTCTCCAATGAAACTCTCGGGGTGTATGCCCATGGGAAGCAACGCTGACCCTAAAGTGTTAAGTAATGCAAAATTTATTGTATAGATTACTTAAAACCATGACAATATAAAACATTTAAAAAAGACATAATATACAAAATGACAAAAGAGAATGGTGATTCCTTGCAAGACCCTGTAAGATGACTAGCGCATAGTGCCCAAAGAATTAAAAACTCAGAATATACAAGCGGTTTTAGTTAAATTTCGGATTTTAAAAAAAAACTCAATTGCAAAATGACCAAACTCTACAATACCTAATGTCCATGGTACAGAAGCCAAGAGTTATCGAATCACGATCATCTCAATGCTTTGTTGTGAGTTTGTAAGGGAGTCCTGCACAGCTTTAAAGAATTTGCCTATTCTTGCCAATTTGAGGGGCACCATGGTGCTAAAAATCCAGTCCATTGCCTGATTACATATGTCCTTATACCATTAGTTAAAACAAGCATTGGCATAGCCAATAGGTCTCGCCTTTGGGGCCTTATAAGTGTTTAGGCAGAGCTATTGACTTTGCCAATGTGTTTAAGCTGTGCTGTAGAGAAGTGTGGCTGCTGTGCAGCATGCTGAAACGTTGTAATAAAAAAGTGCCAGAACGATTTTTGTTACCTTATATATGACCAAAAAGGCATTATGTCCAACAGAACGACCATATTAAAAAAATGATGTACAATAAAAAATGTCCTCATTTTTCTTTTGTTCTTGCAATGCTGGCAACTTGTTTTTGCCTATTCCAATGGTTGTTTGTTAAAGTTTTTTTTTGAGGGGGCATAAACAATTGGAGGTTGAAGGTTGTGAACTAGTACCCGGATTATAACACTAGCAGCGGCCAGACGCTAGGGGAGAATCAACAGATGGCAGATTCCGAGAGCAGGCTGAGGTGGTGTTGAGTGATGTTGAGGTGGTAGTGGTGGTGGTGGTGGTGACTGGTGCTGAGACGATGCCTAGGTGATGCTGAATGATACTTAGGTCTTGCTGAGTGATGATGATGTGGTGGTGTACTAGTGCAAAGGCGATGCTGAGTGATACTGATGTGGTGTTGAGTGATGTTGTGGTTGTGCTGAGTGATGCTGTGGTGGTGCTGAGTGATGCTGTGGTGGTGCTGAGTGATGCTGTGGTGGTGCTGAATGATGCTGTGGTGGTGCTGAGTGATGCTGTGGTGGTGCTGAGTGATGCTGTGGTGGTGCTGAGTGATGCTGTGGTGGTGCTGAGTGAGTGATGCTGTGGTGGTGCTGAGTGATGCTGTGGTGGTGCTGAGTGATGCTTTGGTGGTGCTGAGTGATGCTGTGGTGGTGCTGAGTGGTGCTGTGGTGGTGCTGTGTGGTGGTGTGGTGGTGCTGAGTGGTGGTGTGGTGGTGCTGAGTGATGCTGTGGTGGTGCTGAGTGATGCTGTGGTGGTGGTGCTGAGTGATGCTGTGGTGGTGCTGAGTGGTGGTGTAGTGGTGCTGAGTGGTGGTGTGGTGGTGCTGAGTGATGCTGTAGTGATGCTGTGGTGGTGCTGTGGTGGTTCTGAGTGGTGCTGTGGTGCTGCTGTGGTGGTGCTGAGTGGTGCTGAGTGGTGGTGTGGTGGTGCTGAGTGGTGGTGTGGTGGTGCTGAGTGATGGTGTGGTGGTGCTGAGTGATGCTGTGGTGGTGCTGAATGATGCTGTGGTGCTGCTGAGTGATGCTGTGGTGGTGCTGAGGTATGCTGTGGTGGTGCTGTGGTGGTTCTGAGTGGTGCTGTGGTGGTGCTATGTGGTGGTGTGGTGGTGCTGAGTGGTGGTGTGGTGGTGCTGAGTGGTGTTGTGGTGGTGTTGAGTGGTGTTGTGGTGGTGCTTGGTGGTGGTGCTGAGTAATGCTGTGGTGGTGCGGAGTGATGCTGTGGTGGTGCTGAGTGATGCTGTGGTGGTGCTGAGTGATGCTGTGGTGGTGCTGTGGTGGTGCTGAGTGGTGCTGTGGTGGTGTTGAGTGGTGGTGTGGTGGTGTTGAGTGGTGGTGTGGTGGTGCTGAGTGGTGGTGTGGTGGTGCTGAGTGGTGGTGTGGTAGTGCTGAGTGGTGGTGTGGTGGTGCTGAGTGATGCTGTGGTGGTGCTGAGTGATGCTGTGGAGGTGGTGCTGAGTGATGCTGTGGTGGTGTTGTGGTGGTGCTGAGTGGTGCTGTGGTGGTGCTTAGTGGTGGTGTGGTGGTGCTGAGTGATGCTGTCGTGGTGCTGAGGGATGCTGTGGTGGTGCTGAGTGATGCTGACTGGTGGTGTGGTGGTGCTGAGTGGTGGTGTGGTGGTGCTGAGTGATGCTGTGGTGGTGGTGAGTGATGCTGTGGTGGTGCTGAGTGGTGGTGCTGAGTGGTGGTATGGTGGTGCTGAGTGGTGGTTGTGTGGTGGTGCTGAGTGATGCTGTGGTGGTGCTGAGTGATGCTGTGGTGGTGCTGAGTGATGCTGTGGTGGTGCTGAGGTATGCTGTGGTGGTGCTGTGGTGATTCTGAGTGGTGCTGTGGTGGTGCTAAGTGGTGGTGTGGTGGTGCTGAGTGGTGGTGTGGTGGTGGTGAGTGATGCTGTGGTGGTGCTGAGTGATGCTGTGGTGGTGCTGTGGTGGTGCTGAGTGGTGCTGTGGTGGTGCTGAGTGGTGGGGGCTGAGTGGTGCTGTGGTGGTGCTGAGTGGTGCTGTGGTGGTGCTGAGTGATGCTGTGGTGGCGCTGAGTGATGCTGTGGTGGTGCTGAGTGATGCTGTGGTGGTGCTGAGTGGTGGTATGGTGGTGCTGAGTGGTGGTGTGGTGGTGCTGAGTGGTGGTGCTGAGTGGTGTTGTGGTGGTGCTGAGTGGTGTTGTGGTGGTGCTGAGTGGTGTTGTGGTGGTGTTGTGTGGTGTTGTGGTGGTGCTTGGTGGTGGTGCTGAGTGATGCTGTGGTGGTGCTGAGTGGTGGTATGGTGGTGCTGAATGGTGGTGCTGAGTGGTGTTGTGGTGGTGCTGAGTGGTGTTGTGGTGGTGCTGAGTGGTGCTGTGGTGGTGCTGAGTGATGCTGTGGTGGTGCTGAGTGATGCTGTGGTGGTGCTGAGTGGTGGTGTGGTGGTGCTGAGTGGTGGTGTGGTGGTGCTGAGTGGTGGTGTGGTGGTGCTGAGTGATGCTGTGGTGGTGGTGAGTGATGCTGTGGTGGTGGTGAGTGATGCTGTGGTGGTGCTGAGTGGTGGTGTGGTGGTGCTGAGTGGTGGTGTGGTGGTGCTGAGTGGTGGTGTGGTGGTGCTGAGTGATGCTGTGGTGGTGGTGAGTGATGCTGTGGTGGTGCTGGGTGGTGGTGTGGTGGTGCTGAGTGGTGGTGTGGTGGTGCTGAGTGGTGTTGTGGTGGTGCTGAGTGGTGTTGTGGTGGTGTTGAGTGGTGTTGTGGTGGTGCTTGGTGGTGGTGCTGAGTGAATCTGTGGTGGTGCTGAGTGGTGGTATGGTGGTGCTGAATGGTGGTGCTGAGTGGTGTTGTGGTGGTGCTGAGTGGTGTTGTGGTGGTGCTGAGTGGTGCTGTGGTGGTGCTGAGTGATGCGGTGGTGGTGCTGAGTGGTGGTGTGGTGGTGCTGAGTGGTGGTGCTGAGTGATGCTGTGGTGGTGCTGAGTGGTGCTGTGGTGGTGCTGAGTGATGTGGTGGTGCTGAGTGGTGGTGTGTTGGTGCTGAGTGGTGGTGTGGTGGTGCTGAGTGGTGGTGTGGTGGTGCTGAGTGATGCTGTGGTGGTGGTGAGTGATGCTGTGGTGGTGCTGGGTGGTGCTGAGTGGTGGTGTGGTGGTGCTGAGTGGTGGTATGGTGGTGCTGAATGGTGGTGCTGAGTGGTGTTGTGGTGGTGCTGAGTGGTGTTGTGGTGGTGCTGAGTGGTGTTGTGGTGGTGCTGAGTGGTGGTGTGGTGGTGCTGAGTGATGCTGTGGTGGTGCTGAGTGATGCTGTGGTGGTGCTGAGTGATGCTGTGGTGGTGCTGTGGTGGTGCCGAGTGGTGGTGTGGTGGTGCTGAGTGGTGGTGTGGTGGTGCTGAGTGGTGGTGTGGTGGTGCTGAGTGATGCTGTGGTGGTGGTGAGTGATGCTGTGGTGGTGGTGAGTGATGCTGTGGTGGTGCTGGGTGGTGCTGAGTGGTGGTGTGGTGGTGCTGAGTGGTGGTATGGTGGTGCTGAGTGGTGGTGCTGAGTGGTGTTGTGGTGGTGCTGAGTGGTGGTGTGGTGATGCTGAGGTGGTGTTGAGTGGTGTTGTGGTGGTGCTTGTTTCCTTGTCCTGCCACAGCTGCTTGTTCCAGGACAAAAAGTTACAAAAAGTAATGCTACAGAAAGTGACTGGGGCGCGATCGTAGCCTTTGGAAGCGGGTGAGCTGAGTCAGCGAGAACTGAAGGAGTGTTGCGAGGAGGGGTCCGGGTGGAGGAGCTGGAGCATAGCGACATTTATTTGTGCAAAGTGCCGAAATGCTACAAGGAGGTGCCGAAGTGAAGGAGCGCAATTGTAACAGTTTTAGTATATTTTCCGTAGTGCAATTTTATTATACAAATCGTCCCAATAGTTATATGTGGAAGGTACGTACAAGATTTAAGTACTGTTAAATATTGCAAAAGTACTTATTTCCAAGTTATAGTATTGCCGTTTACACAGGAATTCCTTTATCGTATGCTGCTTTCGTTAAAAAAAGCATTAACAGTCTTTATCGTATGCTGCTTTCGTAAAAAAAGCATTACACAGACTGTTAAATATTGCAAAAGTACTTATTTCCAAGTTTTAGTATTGCCGTTTTCACAGGAATTCCTTTATCGTATGCTACTTTCGTAAAAAAAAAAAGCATTACACAGAGATTGGGCAGTAGAGGATGCCTGGGGTCGAGCAAGTGAGATGAAAGCCAGATGGTGCCTGGAGCGATGCGAGGAATGCAAGCGCTGGCTCAGGGCGAGACCTAATGAAGCTGACGAGAAGGGAAGGGGGAGAAGGGAGGGGGTAGTGCAAGCAGAGGAGCCTGAATGAAGCTGCCAAGAAGGGAGGGGGAGAAGGGAGGGGGTAGTGCAAACAGAGGAGCATGAATGAAGCTGACCAGGAGGGAGGGGGAGAAGGGAGGGGGTAGTGTGCGCAGAGGAGCCATTAGAGAACACCCAGATGGCAGCTGCACGCGTGCACGCCATCGTGAACGCAAGCTGGAGGCCAGCAAAAGCCTCTCTGGGAGCACTTCAAAAACCCACTTACTAAATGTCTCGGCCAGAGCAGCGCCAAGTGCTGGCTCAGGCGAGACCTAAAGAGTGGCTTTAATAAAGATCGCCGGGAGTCAAGCAACGTCGGGCAGCTACAAAGTAAATGTAAAAAAGTTTCAAATTTGTAGCCACAAAGTCTACACTTAACTATCTTGGAAAGCAGTGGCCAGTAGGGGTTAAAGTCTTTAATGTGTAATGCCAGCATCCTTGCTGCCAAGATTTGGGTCAGGCAAACTTTCCCTATTGCACTATTGAGGTAGGGTTGTGCCTGAAGTCCAACTTGGCTGTCGTTGTTATATGATACAGCCAGGGCTCTTAATGGCGGTGTAGACTTAATGTTTTGCAGGTCTGTGGTCTTTGAGAGTAGTTTGGTTTGTTTTTTCATTATACTTTTTACTACGGTGTGCGTAATTGAAGGGGTATTTAGAACAGCCAAGTCAATTTGTAGGGTTGCTGCTGCCGTCGTTAGATACGTGGACCACGGATTGTTTTTAGATTTAAATATATCTTGCAGAATAAATTTCAAGGTACCTGGCAACGCCGTTATGCATCTATAGAAGTACTTTAAAAAAGACCCCATGCTAGACCATGCGATGCCCACCAGGCCAAATTCAAGTCTCAACAAGGGTCCCCTGATATACTGGGTCAGTTTGAACACTCTTTTATAAGTTTTTAGGTGTAGTTTTTCAATAGTTTTGGTGAGTTGAGCCGGAAAGGCCTCGCTGCCATAGGTAAATGCAGAGGGTAGTACGGCCCCAAGCACTTTTCTAATTGGGGCTGAGGAGGGGCTTTCAAGGGCTGTATGTAATTGGCAAAGTCTAGTAATTATTAATGCTGCCTTATCCTTTAAGTGGAGCTTGTGTATTGTTGGTGCGCCATTCGCAGAGAACCAAGTGCACAAATAATTGTGAGATTTAGCTCCTGAGATTTTTAGGGGACCCAGAGACCAGTGACTGCTTGTTTGTTTTAGCGTACGTCCAAAGGTTAACCCCTTTGTTTTGGATTCATTTACTATCATCTTGTTTGCACTATTGTATGAATGGAGTGAATTTAGTGCTCTCTGGAGTCCTATTTTTGAATTATCAAGCAGGACAATGTCATCCGCGTATTGCAATATTGTGATCTTAGTATTGCCTATTTTTGGGGGGATTAAATTGGCGTTGTTAAGTGCCAGAGACATGTCCACCATATATAAATTAAACAACATTGGAGCGAGGACACACCCTTGCTTTAGCCCTTGATTGGTGTTAATCTTCCTAGTTAGTGCAGTATCTGACAGCTTGACCCTCACCCAAGTTGATGTATATAATGATATAATGGCGTTAAGAAGACCATTAGGAATACCCCACACCTGGAGTTTTCTCCAGAGAATACCTCTGTCCACCAGGTCGAATGCAGATGAGTAGTCCACGAAACATGCGTAGAGAGCTGTTGTCTTCTGGCTTTTTGCCTGGTGGACAAGATAGGATAGAGTGATTATATTATCCAGTGTGGAGGAATTGGGTCTGAAACCGGTTTGACAGAAAGGAATTATTGCATTAGTTGTTGCCCAAGTCTCTAGCTCGTTTAAAAGTGCAGCTGCATAGATCTTGGCCTCAATATCCAGTAAGGCTCTCAGGCGGTAGTTGGTGGGGTTTTGTCTGTCGCCCTTTTTAAAAATTGGATACAATATAGAGCCTCTCCAGCTGTCTGGCACTTGGTGGAGTTTGGTACAGGTTGTAAACAATGAGGAGAATATTGCGGGCCATAGTGCCAAGTCTTCTTTAAACAGATGGGCCGGGAGACCATTTGGGCCAGGTGCACCTGCAGATCTTGTTTTACTTAGTGCTTTTTGAATACTGTTGGAAGTAAATGTGGAGACGCGGCCTATTGAATCATCAGCGAGGTCTGAATGTTCCAGTGGAAAGGCTCCTGGTAGATCAACTACGTAAAGCTTTTTTACATGCAAGGACCACGTGGCTTCAGTGATGGAATTACTCCTTATTACTTCCTGGCTAGTTTTATTTTTAATGTGCCACCATAGGTCTGCCTGATTATGCTTGCTCATAATTGAATATACATATTGCCAGTCCTTTTCCCTCTGATGGTTTTTTTCTTGCCATATCAGTTGTTTATGTTGTTTTCTGGCACCTTGGATTTCCAATGTTAGTTCCGCTTTGGCTTGTTCGTTCCGGATTTTCTTGCGTGCCGTCGTCAACTTTCGAATGTACCGTGCACTAGACAGAATGGCTTGATTTTTATTAGGGGATTTTAACTGGTGTCGCCGAGGGCCTGCAGGGGGGTTCAGTGTTTCATGGATGCCCCTGGTTATGAGAGCCCGATGAGTTAGTAAAAATTCACCACTTTATGCCTGCAGAGACTGTCCAGTAGCGACTTTCCATGATGCTAAATTCCGTAAATTGGCATGGCGACAATTGATTCTTCGGATTAGGTGTACTGTTTCGTCGTTGCGAGAGGTGCCCAAAACCTTATGGCCTTTGCGTTTGGGTAGATTAATATTAAAAATTTTACAAAGAGGCAGATTGTCACTATCGTTTGAGGAGTGCACTTTAAAGCTCACAAGATTATTCATGAGTTTTCCAGAGGCAAAAACATAGTCGATAGTGCTTATCCCCCTGAAGGTTTTCAAGAACTGAGTTGATGGTTCAAAGTTATTAGCTAAAGTCTGTGCGGATAGTAGTCCATGTTTTCTTAAGATATTATTTATTTGAGCACTTAAGGGATTTAGAGGTGGGCAAATGGTGTTAAATGATCCTAACTGTCTCAGATTAAAGTCGCCACAAATTATTATATCGTGATTAACGTGATCACAAAGGATTTGATCCAAGTTGTCGCTCAGCTCGCTCAGTCTTGTTGCTCGTGCTGAGCCAAAGCTGTTGAAGTAGACGTTAATCAGGAGGATCTTAATTCGGGGCGTCGATGTCTTGATGCTCGCCAGGACGAGTGCTTGAAGCATCTCATCTTGAGTTGGAATTGATTGTGTTTTTATTTTTAAGTTCAAATTGAAGTATATTGATAGGCCTCCAGAGGGCCTCCCAAAGATGTTTTTTTTCTTAGCTGCATGGTGGACACCTTGGAAGCCAGCAATTGTTAGTGGGGCTAATGCCCATGTTTCTTGAAAACAAAGAACATCGGATGCCATTAGCAGTGTTTTTGCTGTGTTTGAGCTTAAAAGTCTTGCAAGCCCAGCCACGTTCCATGTCAGAAGAGATATGAGTTGTTGTGGCTCTGGAGGGCGCTTCGCACTGCTAGGAATAGTCTGGTGCTTCGCTGGGCAAGAAGTGGGCCACCCGTTTCCAGTCAGGTTGATGTTCTCCCTCAATTTGTCCTGTTGCTATTTTCCTAATCGTGCCCCTTGTTGATGAGTAGATGCAGGATATGTTTATGTTATCTGCCTGTAGTTGACAGAGTGAGAGCCCAGTCCCCCTTAATATACTGTAGGGGTGGACTTTTGGGTTGGGTAAATCGAGTAGCTTTCTTAGGGGAGCTGGGTATTTCGGTGCTTGTATTTTTATAATTCCTATACCCCAATCCTCGAGGATGGCCTTACAGTCTAATAGGTCTTCTGCCAGTGAAGTTGTTTTTAGTGTTATGAATGTGGCTTCCTCCCGTTGCGGCATTCTGGGATGATTTTAAATCCCACGCTCAATATGTCCTCCGACGTTATCTTTGACTGGATAGGAGTGGCCTGGAGTAATCTTAGTATGTTAGATCGATTCAGAACGTTGTGCCTCCCTTCCGAGGGGTAGTGTGGAATAAGGGCCAGTTTAGACAGTCGATCCTCACCTGAATATTTTTTAATATGTCCTTCATTGTTGGGGTCGACTGGGGGGAGGTGATCGTTAGTATCTGGTCTGATTAGATCACGCCCTAGCAGTAATCTCCGTGGATCCGCACTTTCTGACACAGATGAAAAGACTTCTTGCGGGGCTGAAGTCACCGCCCATCCTGAGGGTTGCTGTGCCCTCTGCAAATGGATGGTAGACTCTAAGTGTCAAGATATAGAGCTTTGGTCAGTCGTGGGACCTAGATTTTTCTTAGGAGAGACTACTTTGACGATGCTTGGCCCTGGACTGGATCACCTCCTTCCTCTCTGACAGAACCCAAAGAGTGCGCCTCCCCCGTTCCGCTCCGGAGTCACCAAGACGATCTGCGGTGTCCCACAAGGATCATCCCTCAGCCCGACGCTCTTCAACGTCTACATGGCCCCGCTCGCACGCATCGCCAGACTCCACGACCTCAACATTATTTCCTATGCCGACGACACCCAGCTGATCCTCTCCCTCACCAACGAACCCCGCACCGCCAAAGCCAACATCCACCGCGGCATGAAGGCGGTCGCCGACTGGATGGAAGAAAGCCGGCTCAAACTCAACACAGACAAGACAGAGATCTTCATCCTCGGACCCAACCCCTCAGCCTGGGACGACTCCTGGTGGCCCACCTCCCTGGGCGCCGCCCCTACACCTACCAACCACGCACGCAACCTGGGAGTCATCCTCGACTCGAAACTCTCCATGACCAACCAGATCAACGCTGTCTCCTCAACCTGCTTCTACACCCTCCGCATGCTCCGCAAGATCTACAGATGGATCCCTACCGACACACGAAAGACCGTCACACACGCCCTCATCAGCAGCAGGCTCGACTACGGCAACGCACTCTACGCCGGAGCCCCTGCCAAACTCCTCAGCAGACTCCAAAGAATCCAGAACGCCTCGCACGCCTAATCCTCGACATCCCCCGCAGAGACCACATCACCCCCCACCTGAGAAACCTACACTGGCTCCCCGTCGACAAAAGAATCACCTTCAAGATCCTCACCCACGCACAAAAGGCACTCCACAACACCGGCCCGGCATACCTCAACAACCGACTATCATTCTACGCACCCAACAGGAGACTCCGCTCCGCCGACCTCTCCCTGGCTGCCGTCCCACACATCCACAGGACCGCCTCCGGAGGCAGGTCCTTCTCCTACCGCGCCGCCAAGACATGGAACTCCCTCCCTCTCCACCTTCGGCAGACGGAAGACCCTCAGACCTTCAGGAGACTACTCAAGACCTGGCTCTTCGACCACTAGCTGCAGCCCCCCCCTCCCCCAGCGCCTTGGAACCCTTACGGGTATGTAGCGCGCTTTATAAATGCTTGATTGATTGATTGATTGATTGCTTTCAGATGTAGGAGCCGGCGGTTGTCCAGCTTCTAAGTCTTTTGTCATATTACCACTGTTGCTGGGCAGATGTGCCTTCTGCTCTTGCGTAATTAAAGGTTGAGACCCCAGCAGGTATATTCCTGATGTGATGGGTTGAGTTGCTGAGCATTGTACCATGATAGAGTCTGTATTTGATTTGGATAGTGTTGATGGCGAGACCAGAGTTGCCTGGGGTAATGAAGCAGATAGTTGAGCAGGTCGTAAAACGTTTTTCGTGCTTCCACAACCTTTGAACAGTGTATATACATTAGTCAAATTATTGTCTAATTTTGGAAGCTGGTTTGAGAAACGTTCTCTCACTGCTTTGTTTCTGGCATTCTTTTGTCTTTTTTGCTCTTTTGATAGAGCAACAGGCCATTTGTTATCCTTAGTTGAATTTTTTCTGTGTTGCAGGCATGGCAAATTTTTGTTCTTCGATTCTACGCCCATTTCGAGCACTGTAGGGGCAACCCCTGATTGTAATTACCTTCCAAGGCACATGATGGAAATTTTACTAGATGTATCATTGGTGGCATCACACCCAGCTGTGAGGTTTCCCTGTTGGCTATATCCAATAGGGTGGTCACTTCTTCCACATTACGGCCAGATTCTTTGTCTGTTTATTTTTGGTCGGGCCTGCTGAAGTTGCTGCTTAATTGATGCTGTAAGGCCAACTTTATGTCCATTAACATTAGATTCAAAGCATCTGGCAAAGTGCATAGTTTCTCCGCTATCAGATGACAGGAGCAGGGAAACATCCTTTACCACGAAACCATTACAACGCGGTATGGTTACATCGTGGTTTTGACAACGCAAGTCGTTACATCGACTTGCACAGGAGGGCGCTCTAGACTAAGGAATAGTGTGAATTACTATTCCAACACCTTCCCTACTGTACGTAGACTGGAGTTGGAATAGTAATTCACACTATTCCTAAATCCAGCGCCCTCCATCGCAAGTCGATGTAATGACTTGCGTTGTCAAGACCGCGATGTAACATACCGCGTTGTGATGGTACGCTTGTATCATCATACATTCCAGGAGCATGATTCGCAAGGGGTTTCTTTGCCTTCTTTGCCTTCAGCATTTTTTAGTCTTTCTTGCAAGGAGCTGACTTTTTCCTCGATCTTTAGTATTGAGATGGCCAGGGTTTGAATCAAATCAAGTTGCAATTCCAGCTTATCGGACTGCCATGTCAAGGCCTTTACTGTGTTGGCTAAGGTTGCATTTATGGAAGCCAGTAGGGAGTCTTGATTGATGTTGTTTGTAAGCTTTTTGGAGGCAGATAATATTAGGCTTTCCATAAGACTCTGGCTTAACATGGAACTGTGGACTGCTGGAAAATGGAGCTCATGCTGCTCGGGTGCTTGCCCAGTCTCTGAAGAGTTCATTGTGTCCTTGGCCATGGTTCGAGAAGGAGCCCCGGACAAGTCCTGACCAGTGTTAAGTCCCCTTTGGCCGCCTGTAAAGATTTCATGGACTACTTGGTCGGTTGGCCAGAGGCTATGGCCTGCTATGCCCTGATGACCTATGCCTCCTGCTCCTGTTTCCCCATGGCTGTGAATCTGTGCAGCGGTGTGCAGTCGTGATTATACAGTTTGATCTAAAGTTCGGTGGTGCCCTCTCCGGGCTAGCCTTGAGGGTTGAAAGGCAAGAGCCCTTTTCGACTCTTTGGTCTTTCTCAGTCATGCTTATTGTTAAATCAATATCTACCAACATACTGTCCGGAGGGCTTCCAGAGGATATATCAATTACTGCGCTGTTTATTAAATGTGGTTGCACCTGGGTGTTCTTACTATTCGATCTGGGGGGCGGAGTTATGAGTGATATTATATCCACCATGGAGGCAGGGATAGCTACTGGGCCTCCGTTGGGTTCTTTTTCCTTTGGTAAATCTGAGGCATCAAAATGGAATGGCTAAATAGATTTTTTGGGGGAAAAATCCGTTACTGAAGTTTTTTTCCTTTCTGGGGGGCTTCCACTATTAATATAGCTGGCCCTTTTGCTGTCCATGCGGGCCCTTACTATAGATGCATATGAGGGTTTTGGTGTTGGTGGAGTTTCACGGTCTGCATCTTTGATAGGCTTGGGAGCTACTGGTGACTCCAAGAACGATTGGTTTGGGTGATTGAAGCTAAGGTTGGACACTGCACCAAAGGAAAGGGAAGTGCTAGGTCCGTCGTGAGTTATCTTCTGCACTTCGGTTACTTTGGATGTTTTTTGTCTAGAGCTGTATATCTTGGATTTTTGAGCCTTCCATTTTTCAAAGGCGTTGGCTCGCCGTTGGTGAAATGCTCTGTGAGATGATTTCCATCCTTGGAGGAAAGGATAAGCCTTCCTGGTTGTTTCCTGGTTAGGACCCTTGGCTGCTCTGTGGAGATAGCGACTTCTCTGAATAATCTGGCCCTCGGGGGAGGACATTAGAGCAGCCTGATTTGGCCTGATTTGACCCTGTTTAATCTACCACTGTGCGGATGTGCTCCCCTCCAAGGGTCCTCAGCAATTTCCCAAACAGCAATTTCCGGAGCAGGAAAAACAAGGGCCAGTCCTGGTTGTAGCTCAGTGGAGACAGGAGAGCTGTATGAACCATATGGCTGTACCGCTGTGCCCGCTGAAACTCCTGTGCTCCTCTTGGCTCCTCTCTACTCACCTGAACCTCCTCTGAGCTGGGCTGTGAGGACTAGCTGTTAGAGGGAGGGGGGTACTCTGTCAATGTCAATGCAGCGAAGCAGTGGATCAAGACAGTGTGATGGCTAAGTAAAGTATAGAATCCCGCTCAAGACAGTCAGAGAAGTGGGAAACAGGGTAGCAGGAGAACAGACAGGGGTCCACACCACACCACACCATACCACACCGACTGACCCAAACCGTTCCCGCCCTTTCCACCATTTCCACCGAGTCGGGCGGTCAGTTAGTCGGTCAATCAGGCGGGCGGGCGGAGCTGAGGCTCTAGCGGATGGCCCCCCGGCGATTAACACCAGCGATTACCTCGTTTAATCCTATGGCTATGACGAGGGCTGCCGTGGTCCTCCGTTAGTCCTCCGTTGTTGTTGCTTCCGGCGGCTGATAGCCAGCGGCAGGGTCGCGAGCGGGGCTGCGGGGCTGCGGAAAAGCCTGCTTTAGGCTCAATCCTCTCAAGCTCAAACGCGCCTTTTGCGCGATCTCCCCAGCCTCGGCGCTCGGTGCTCCCAACCGGAGAGTTCCTGCGCCCGCCGCTGCTCAACGGCTCAGCTGCGCAACTGCTCGGTTGCTCCTCCTCCTGCATTTGACTGATGTGTCCCTAAAGTGTTAATAAACTTCACTTCCCACAGGTCTTTATTAACAATGGTGTACAGTGAGCCAGAATCAGCAACAATGTTAACAATTACTAAGCCACTTAGCGCTGGTTTCGTCGCTTTGCGTCAAGGGCCATTACCGAGCCAAACTCTCATAGGTTTTGACACAAAGTCAAATGGTCTAACATAGCCAGAGAGGGCTTTACATAAATAAATGAAAGCATCCTTGAAGCAGGCATTAACAAGGAGGAATGTCTTTATTTCTGTTAAAAAAAAAAAAAGATGCATGGTGTGTGTGCTGCAGAGCACAGCACATATCCAATGCATGAGATCCTTCTGAGTTTGTGTAGGCATAGGAATTTGCACAGAAAGGGTGTGCTTCTCATACAAATCCTATGCTAAAAAGTGCACACTCACCTCTTCACCACGGTACGAGGCCCTGTGTTGCGCAAGGCCGTTTGTTTTTCCACCGTTGGAGGGATGACAGCAGCAGCAGGCTAATCTTAGCGGACATTTACATAAACTGACAAGGGCGTTCGCCACCACATGTGTGTTCCCTTGGCCTGTGCAAGGGCAGTAGGTTGAGCGCCCCTGGGGGAGGTTACTTGGCAACTTGCCAGTGGCCCTTGGGCAGGTTGCTGCTCAAACTGTGGGGCACCTGCCCCAAGGGAAATGCAACCACGGAGGCCTTACTGCAGGATGGCAAGGGGCTGAGGAATTCCTTCGACCTGCTCTGAACTGAAGTGGTGGATGGCGGGGCCACATTGGGGCCTAATGGATTTCCCACTTGGTGGAATGGCTCATCCTGCCTTACAGCAGATGCCTGCCTCTTTTCTTGTTTTCCTGCAGTTCCACCCTGTAATCACTGGACTGCATCAGTGAGGACTTCACTCTATGCCCAGTAGAAATCACATGCATCTGGGCCTAACACCTCAACATATAGAGAAGAGCCAGAGGACAGTGCGAAGGCAGTGACATACCCCTTGGGTTTTACATGTCCTAATAGTGACATTGACACTTCCATAGCTAACGTCATCTGAGACTGATGATGTTATATGCAACATCTTGATTATCACTGTGAAACTGATTCTGGGCAAACATGCAAAGCGTACCAGAAAGAAGGCAAACTATCCTTTGAACACAGTAAAAGCACTAGGGATTGGCAGAGCAAACTGGACCTTGAGCCAACAGGCACGCAGATGGATGCTGAGGGCAAACTTCTACTCCTTAATTTAAAGGCAAACCTAAAAACAATTGGTGAGAAACTAGACATGGTTGCAAGTAGGCTTAATCACATGACTTAACGCCTCGATAGGCAAAATGTGTGCCTTGATGGTGTAGAGCGCCGGGTGTCAGATCTCAACAACAACAACGGCAATTATGTCAATAAATTTCTACCAATGGAAAAGAAACTGGCAGGGCTGAAACCAAAAAAACATTAAGACCTGGAGGCACTGTCATCTAGCAACAATAGCAGAATTCCGGGTCCGGTGTAGTCAACACACATGGAGAAACCAGAGATGTTTGTGGAAAATATAGATCCCCGACAGAGCAGCATTCGGTGCCTACATGTGTGTAACATAACACGTTGCTGGTTTTGCTTTTGGTCTATGTTGGCTTTTTAGGATATAATCATTGACAGTTGGGTTATCAGTGTGGTGGGACACTAAAATTTGGGGATCTCGGTGTGGGGAAGTATGGGGGTAGGAAGAGTTTGGGGGTTGAAGCTTGTTACATAGCTGTTGTTGACAATGTAATCATTTTTTGGCACTTCAACATGCTGCTCCATATTTACACACAGCCTGTACCATTAGTGCTGGGAATAGGGAGACCCGTCACAGTGATACCAAAAAATGCAACAGGATCACGTACACACAAGCCTGTAGGCCTCATCTCAAGGAATATTAGAGGTTTAAATAACTCTAAAAAAGTTAGACTCATACAGGCCTGCTTGAACAGGCATGACATCTCAATTGCTCTGCTGGAGGAAACACATGTGCAGGATCTCGACTCCAGGCGGTTCTTTAATAAATGAAGAAATAGTCACGGGGTGGCCATTCTAATATGGAGATCAGTCTATTACAAGCACCATGGTACATTTAGATGCCCTTGGGGTAGATATGTTATGAGAATGGGAAATTTAAATGACTCCCCATAATCATTATTTAATGTTTAGAGCCCTAGTACCGGGACTCCTGATATTTTCATGAACTATGAAATCACGGATATATGTTGACAAACATGGTGCAGAGTATTATTTGAGGCAGGATTTCAACAGATAGATCTTGACAATCTCTCTTTCTAACCAAACCCTAGAAGCATTATGATGTGAAATCAAATGAAAATTTCAGTGCATGATTCATCTTCCAGGATAGACTTCTGGTTATGCACATCATCTATATTGCACTTGATAGAGCCACTGACTTACCTCCCCAGCATGTTCTCAGATCACTCACCTGTAATGCTGCAGCTCACATTCCCCATGGGGCGTGGAGCTTGGGGTCCCGTGGAGATGCCCCTCCTGAAGGCTGGTGGATGCTGCATTTAGTGCAGAATTATATAATACCATTAGCAAATATTTTGCCTTGAATGTGGACTTCATAGACATACACACCCTGTTATGGGAAATGCTTAAGGCCATAATAAGTGGGGTCTGCTTAGCCCAGCAGGCTGGCATACTGAAGGCGATACATACCCATTTATATGAGATGGAGAAAAAGCTTCAGTCATTGGAAGTCAGGCTCACTAATAATACTCACCCCAAAGTTAAAGCTGAAATGCATCTAACTCTACAGGCATTTTGGGATTTGGCAGAAAGAGAAGTAAGCTTTCAGGAGAAGGAAGCTTGGGCTAGACAATATGGTGAAGGGGAGCGTTTCAGTAGAACCGTGGCTGCTCAAAGATCACAGCAAAAGCAATATTATTCCGGACATGACAGATGTCCACCGCTGAAATATCAGGGTATCTATAGAATGCTATCAAAGTCTCTGTACTACTCAAACACAATTCAATGAAGCACTAGTATCTGCCTACCTAGATGACATCGCCATTGCCTGGTTGGAACATGATGATACCATTAAATGAACCCATGACCACAGATGAGACCCTGGACGCTATCACAAGCATGACCAGCGGGAAGGCTCTGGGGGCCAACTGTCTCGTGGCAGAGCTTTACAAAGCATTTAGAGATCTGCTAAGTCCTTATTTCTTGGAGGTCTATAATGAGGGACTTCACATGAATAGCCTACTGCCGTGCTTGCCATAATTATCACATTACCGAAACCTTCCAAAGATCCGCAGCTAACCAAACCCTACCAGCGCTTGTCCCTTCTCAATTTAGATAGTAAAATACTGGCCGTATCATTGCTAATAGTCTGACACGTGTAATTAAGGGATTGGTCTTGATAGGTTGGATGGGATTTATACCCACCAGATCTACTACCTATAATATACATACAATATTTACAATAATATACGATATAGATCCTGGGATAGTGGGGTCTTTCTTGATGCAGAGACGGCCTTTGACTCGTTAGTGTGGCCTTTTATGTGTACAATCTTATAAAGAATGGGCAAAGGGGCACACTTACACAAAATGATAAACCTATTGTTTGCACACCTGGCTGCCCGCATAAAAATCAACAATTTGCGATCAGATTTAATACTGCTGCTGCCTGTCTCTGCTCCTATTTATAATAGCGATGGGACTTTTGGCACGCAAACGTAGGCAACCTCATGCACACAGGAGGATATTACTCACCAATAAATGATTGATACTATCTATGTGGGACCCCAACCTCATGCTGGTGCTCCTCAAGATTAGGAAATTAGGGACCAACTCCGGGGCAATGGTGAATTGGACTAAATCCGTAATTTGCTCACTGGCCCTGCCCACTCAGACATTCAGGTTACCCGTTGCTCTGGAAAGAGGAAGCAATTTGGCATCTGGGAATCATGACACATACAGATAAGGACAATGTTCTCAGAGATAATTTCAGCCCTGAAGTGACTAGGCTGCACACACAATTGATCAGCGGATATGGCTCCCACTGCCAATGTTCATAAGAATAGCAATATTGAAAATGATTTCATGTCCATGTTGATATGCATTTAGTAAACTGGTGTGCACAGGCAGACAGGTTCAACTGTGTTGGTAGGTCATGAGGTTGGCACTTACTGTAGTGTGGTTTGTGGCCTCATTGCCTACATTGCTAAGTTAGCTTAGGCCTGGCTGCCATGATGCCTTTTTGCACACGTTACTTTGTGACTTTGTTTTTCAGCCTCTGCTTGTGCCCGGCTATATTAGAACTGTCTGCCTTTTTGCCTTTCACCTTTTCTCCTGTTCCCTGTGGGTTTCGTCTGCACAACATGTACAAGGTCGAAAAACAACGTCCCTTGTTATTGCTGATCTGGTCAGCCCCTCGCACTTAGACATAACACAGAATACAGCTGCACTGGAGAAATTCGTGTGCTTTTAATATTGTGATCTCGCTGTTTGTGACACTTGGAGAAAAACCTTTCCAGGGAGAAGAGCTGTGCTTGTCTGATGATGTAAACCTTGCATCTAGATATTGAGGTATGGGGGTCCGCCAGACAAAGCCTAGAGGTCTTCTGTTTTTATAATTAAACTAGTTATTAACACGGGGAGGGTGGTAAGGCCATTTAGCCCTATATCCAATGTCTTTATAAAATGCTGTCCCGTTTGTATTCAATGGAATTGTAACTATGCTTATTATTTTATCATTATGCATTATGCTGATAGTACTGGCACGTGTACTGTATCTTAGAGCACGATAGTTGAAATAAACATTTTAAACTATACTGTGTCTCTTAATACGCAAGTTGTGGACAAGTATGAGTGAGTTATGAAAGGGTGTTCTTGCTCCCGCGAGTCCTGAAAGAGACCGTGTTCTGGGTTGTCTAATCATTGGTAGCTGCGCTGCGAATGAGATGCTAAAGCTAGTCGGATTGGGATTGTGGGTACTAAGGGGCATGGTTGGCTCACCACTATACTCTGAGGTCCTATTATCCTGTACATAGCTCTGTGTATGTGCAGAATCCCTACAACATTACCAAGGGAGGACTTGAGGTCCTAGACCCTGAGATATACTATGTATATGCATGAGCTTTTTTTTGCATCATGCTGTTATCTTCCCCACCCACTCATACCACACAAGGACTAACAGGATAGATGTAGGCAGCTTCAGACCTGTCTTTTCAAACAAATGCCCTATCCCAGAGTCAGTATTGACACAACCACAGCCACAAGCAGAGCATGGCATGGAATGTACAGTCAGGCAAGGATAACCCACATGTACTCACCACAAGGGCCCCTCACCAATGATCTGGTTCTGGACCTGATGACAGCATTGGACAGAGCGGCGAAGGACTCCCTAAATAAACACCAGAGTTAACTGAGTTGGGACATATGTTCAATGATTGGCTCTTTCTGTCATTGGCACACTTCAAAGACAGAGGTCATACCAACATACTAGATGTTTTTATTTATTACAGCCTCACACACACTGTCCCACTGCACTCCACTACATTCCCACAGGAGCCCCAATAATGTATCCCACTTGTAAAAGGCATTAACATGGAGCTCAGTAAAGCCGGCTTGCAGCTTTACAAGTTGCTGAAGGAAGTCAGAGTGGTTGAGTGTAACCAGCAACGCCAATGTGGGCAGTGATCCAGGCAAGCCCTGGGATGTTCATAAACGGTCCTGTGTGCTCAGTTGGATACTTTATCAATGAACTATAGACACACACTACTACATCTTAAATTGTTAAAATGCTGCATCATATGGGAACTAAACTGTATAAGTTTGATCCTGCTGGTTCACATTGGTGCAACTGTTGAAATTAACCCCAGGCCGACTTCTTTCTCATGGCCATACAGCCATTTCACTACATTTTGGGTGGCGATATTAGACACAATATCCCACACAGTAGGCTTTGATATACCCAGATCACCAGATGTAGCCATACTAGGGTATGTGGCAGATCTTTGATATACCCAGATCACCAGATGTAGCCGTACTGTGACAAATGTACTTCAAATGTGAGAAGTTAAGCTGCTATACAATCACTGCTTGAAAAAAGAGAGACAGCCATCCGCTGGATGAAGGGATTGCTGCCCACGCAGGACGCATGGCTCAGAAGCGCTTCCAACAGTAATGTAAACGCAGAGACCTTCTCCACCATTCAACCAGTGGCATCAGTACCACTGGAGATTTGGACATCTCTTAGGACGTATCTGGAATACTGACGCTGATGTAACCCCTGGCGCTTCTGGGGTATCTTCATGACAAGTTATACAATACGACAATGAAGGGGTGCAACATATGCGGTGGTCTGTACTGTGGATTTCGCGAGCCATGCACAACTTGCACTGGATATAGCAGGTCCCCAGCTCCCATGTTTAGAGTGTTGGGTTATCTATGTCTGAAGGGTAAAATTCCATCCACATGCATAATGTAGATGTCATGTATCATGCTTAATGTTTAAATAAAAATTGCTAAAAAAAAGATTTCCATAAGATATGCGTATATTTTTAAGTGCATTAGTATGTCTAATTATTATTATCAACAATTTATTATAGACGTATAATTTTATAACACTCTGAAGCTTGAGTTTACCTCTGCAAATGTGCAAAAACATCATAAATAATTTTAAATAAACAAATACACAGTATAAATATTAATGTTAATCCCTACAGTATAAGCTCTCCTCCTAAATGGACGGGTCTTGAACAGAATCAATTTGCCTTATAACGCCGTCAGTGACGTAGTTCTTGTACTGGCCTGATAAAAGTGGCCCTCTTGCTTAACCAATGGTGAAGATGGATTTCAACATGTACATGATGAATGCGGTATAATTAAAACGTGGGCCGTCTTTTTAAATTAATTCCATAATTAAAGCTGCAAATGCCTTTTATGGCCAGTATACGACAGCTATTAAATTCAGAAATATAGCTACTAACATTCTCACACCATGTTAAAAGTGCCACTAATATGACAGCTTTTATTCATCTTCCATTCCTTGAACTGTGTTTCTGAGTGTTCTTATGAATCCCAACTAGGGGTCTGCACAATACACAAGTACTGAAATTGCTGCATTAAAAATATAAAGTTTTCGTTTTAATTTGTAAGTATGGTTGTTCAATTAGTGCAAATCAGGGGTATATCTACCAGCAATGCAGCAGAGGCAGAGACACCAGGGGCCATATGTACTAGGGGATTGCGCCACTGGAACGTCACTTTTTTTGGTGTTCCATTGGCGCAATGTCCTGCACCATATTTACAAAGTGGGGTAAAGCCACTTTGCATGGCGTAATCCCGCTTTTTAAATATGGTACTCTTTCACACAGGTATCACGTGATAGGGGCGTGCAATGGATGTTGCTGTGGGCGGTCCACCGCAACACCCTTTGTTTTTTGACGCTGCCCCAGATTTACATGGATCTGTAAATCTGAGGCAGCGCCAAAAACTAACACCATGGAAAAGAAGGCGATAGATTGGCGCAGCGAGGAGAAATATTTTTATTTCTCCTTGTTTTTGCTTTTTCTATTTGTGCTACATGCTGCAGCATGCATAGAAAGAGAAAAACGCCATTAAGGATTGTTTTTGTGCCGGAAGGTGTCCCTTCATGCAAAAAAAAAATCATTAAATAATGGCGATTTGCTACTTCTATATGTGCTGCAGAATGCAGCACACATAGAAAAAGCAAATCACCATTAACATCGAAAAAGCAAATCGCCATTATTGATTGTTTATGTGCAGGAAGGGACACCATCCTGTACATAAACAATCATCCTTGCAAAGCAGGCATCTTTGCACTATGGCGCAAGGGAGTCTGTGTTGGCGCTAGGCAGCTACTTTTCTCGCCAGTGCAAGGGAAAACACAGGGATGCGCCGTATTCTTGTGAATGCAGAGCATCCCTGCGTTTTTGAAATTAGACAGAGCGGTGCTGCAAAATTTGCTGCAGCGCCGCGCTGAGCCATTTCCATATATATATGTTTCCAGGTCTCATGGGTCTAAAGGAAATATTTTAGTTGCTTGCTTTAAGGCCCAAGGCATCCTTGCTACATCACTGGTGCAAAGCCTGCTGTACATCAATGGAGTGGCGGCATATGATAAAAGATTGGTAACAAGTAGCATCACACAAGTACTTTGCACATATTTACATTTTGATACAGGTCGTAAGTGATTTACCCAGAGTTATCCGATTTTTTATCAAGAGCCCAGACCAGAATCAGAACCTAACTCACTATGATCCAAAGTCATTAGTTCGGCCACAAGACCAGATCACCTCATTTAAACAAGATCCTGCATTTAGGAAAAGTCTGAATCCTTCACAGTTGTGATTCTAGATTTACAGGGGAGGTAAAGGGTCTATATGATCATTAGATCAGACCGAAAAGTGCTGAAGAACCTCTCCCGCAGGTGCATTTGAGGTCACTACTGAGACAAACCAATGTTCATGGAGTCATTTGGGAGTAGTCCGGGGTTGAAGTTGTGACCTCTAACTTGCTCCCTGCTACTCCTCTGCGACCCCTGGCCTTTTGACTTCTCTGGGGCCAGGGTCACAAAGGAAGTGCCAGGTGTAGCAGGGAGCAAGCTAGAGGTCACAGCTGCGACCCCTGACTACCCCCAAATGGCGTCCATGGTGAGGTGCACTTTGAATCATGGACATCAATCAGGGGTAGGCAAGAGTAGCTGCTGCTTTTGGATTTTCATGCACTACCCTTGCCCAAGACCCATGTTTATTTCACGCAGTTTGCCCTCTGGTCTATTTCTCCAATGCATCATAAGCAAACAGGCGGCTGTGAGGGACTGACGGCTAGACGCTGTCAACCGTATAATGTTAATGGGGGTAAAAGTGTGTCTGGTGTCACTTCTTCTGCCTCTAATATTTTGGTGACTTTGCATCCATGTTTGTAGTCACTGGTGCATGTGGTGTAGGGTGGTGAGCAAAGAGAGCACCTGCTGCATGAAGAAACAGCTCTTTGTTTGCAGTTAAACCCCCCTTCTTCACCTCTATAGATTTACCAAGGTCAGAAGTGTGACTGAGACCATGTTTCAGTTTTTTAACAAGAATATTTCTCCTATCTAGGTGGGCATAATATCGATAAATCTCAGTGTACAGGGCCACAAAATCATACAAAATCTCACAGTGGTGATGCAGCGTTTCGGGAACTTAGATAAATCATTCATAGACTGAGCCCAAATTTCTAGTTCCCTCCACACTGTATGAGTTTAGTCCAAACCTACCAACTTATGTATTATCTCTAAATGATGAATCTTTTTAAGAAGGCAGGGATTTGGTAATTAATAGTCAGAACTTATACCGTGATTCTACACATACCAGAATAACAACAGACACTTTTTCCGTTAATAACAGTAAATCTTTATCTTAATAATGTGATGCTCATTAAGCGCAATACAGTACAAATCAGGGTAATTTCACACAAAAGTACATTCAGTTTTCAATTTAACAATATACATCTCATGAACAGCGCAATAAGAGATAGAGAGACAAATAGAGAGACAAATTAAGAGAAAACATTTGCAAATAATTATGCAAATCAGAGATTGATTATAGTTACCTATTATTCAAGTTTTAAGATCAGAAATGCTACCCTCCGGCCATGAGAGTAAGCAGGGCACTTCAAAGAAGAATTTGAAATGAAAAGTTTAAGAGTCAGGAACAGCAGATCATCAGCCAGCCCACAAGAATAGGAAACATTGATATAGCTCTCTCCTCTCGCAAAGTTAGGAATACGCCGCCTAACCCCACCTACTTACTAGGTATAATTATACCCCAAATTCACACTAATCCAGCCCCTACTCTATCCATCCCACCTAACTAAAGATTCTAATTGGCTAAAACAAGGGATGTCTTGGTCATACCACTCCAAGCACATTCTGTTTTTCAAACACACTATTGTCCAAATTCAACACGTCATTTTCAGGTTTATGTATCTTTCTCTTCTGCAGCATGTTCACATTTCGTTGACATTTATTGTAACTTTTCTGTCCGCATGTTGTCCGCTTCCAGTGGAACTCGCTCTCAGAGACTCATCGTTTCCTCCGTAACCTTGGTCATCACCGAAGACACACGGAAAACTGATTAAGCACTCTCCCTTCCTCACACCATGGTTTAATACTTCAAGCTAGATTTGAGGCCTTTCTCTCCAGCACAGAAAAAAACATTTTCTAGGAAAAGACAAATACAACGTGAATATCATATCTTTTGCATGAGTTTTATTCTCTAAATGTGTTCTGCTTAGCAATATTATTAGTTTGCACAAGATTCAAAAAGCATTAGTGTGATCATTAACTTGCAGCCCTCTAGTCATTAATTTCTGCATTAGTCATGTGCAGGCTTGCGGCCTACCCCGGATTTTCTCTAAACGTGTTCTCATTTACGCATGCGCATTGTTATATTCAAACTCGATTAATAGCACAAAGTTAACTTTTTAATGGTTATTTTGCAAATGAGAGGTTCAATCCGAGCAGGTTTTGTTTCGCGAAAACCCTGCTCTATCAATCCCCCCTTTGATGGCGATTTGAGCCATCAATAACTAACCCAAAAATCTGATTGTCATCATATTTTATTTAAAAAGCTGTAGTTTTCTTTTGTTTCATTCTTATTTCATCTATATCTTTTACTATTTCATAGTAGTTTCTCTTTCTATCTTCTAGTTCAATATCTTCTCTCTTTCTTTTCTTAGCTCTACGTCTAATATCTAATGTTCCTTTCTTGCATCTACAACATTTATATATCATTATCAATATTAGCATTCCTGTAGCCACTGCAATTATTGGTGTTAGTATTTTTCCCAACAAACTGTTACTGAAGTTAGAAACCCAACTACCTACTGAAGATAAACCCTTACCAAGTTTCTACCAAGCACCGTCAACCTTCAGTTCAGCCAGATCCTTATGTAAATCAGTAATATTCTTAATATATCCCTCTAGATTTTTCTTTTGTCTGGGATATAGGTACAACACTGTTGAATTTTCAGCATAGTTCAGACTCCGCCCTCTTTTGCCAATATTACATCAAGAGCAAGTCTATTCTGAAAAACCATTGACCTTATAGCAACCATTTCAGTATCAATCATTAAGAATCCTCCAGCAGTATCCGTTGATAAACGATCAACCACTGTGGACAATTTTCTAATTTTATGTGAATTAAGGATAACACCAACTGAAGGTATCAATGCTCCGAATATATCACCCACTATTTCAGTAAAACTAGCCCCCTTTTTGTTTCTTGTTAGACCAGCCATTTTCCCATTGGTTCCATGATTTTTATCTGTATGGTATACTTTTGGAAAGACAATTCCCATGTAACAACACCCATTCCAATGCGCAGGCAATCTATAATAGGCATTTTTACCACACACATAATATATCCCCGGAAAGACTGGGTCAGTACCACCCTTTAATCCCCATCCACCAGTTATTAAGAAAACATGATCACATTCACTGGAACCAATGAAATAATTATTAAAATCTGTTTTCTGTCTAAGTAAACAAAGCTTTCCCTTGTGATTCCAATCCAGCATCATTGCAGCATATGTCTCGCCCTTCTTATAATTTCCTTCCCTAAAAGCCCATGGAGGTATATGAGACTTTTGATTGGCTGCTTTTTCTTTAAAGCTTTGTCTTCTATCTATCACTAAATCTAGGAATTAAATCTCTTCATGACGTAATCTACATGTTAAGTTATTTCTATGTGCATATGACGTGTCAATTGTATTAGTTGTATGGAAGAAATTCCCAAAATACTCTGCATCTTTTGCACAACTCACTTTATTCATATTCTTTCTAATAGGTACTTCAGAAAATACTAAATCATAGTAAGAGTAATAAATAGTACTGCAAACTACCCTTCTCATAAAAGAGGCTTGTTAAGACACTACATGAGACACCATACGTTAGAGTTAAGTGATGATACGTCACTCCCTCGGACACAGACAAAGGTAATTGCATGCACACATAACAGTCTCTTACGTCCATTATGTTTACATATTCATAAAATAATTTTGTAAAAACGTAACGAAAAGTCATTAATTGATTTATTATGATGATACATGCTATCATCTGTTAGTTTCTCTATGTTAGTTTGTGGTTCTTCTTTAAGATTTCCCACAGTAATCTTTTCATTCATTCCATCATTAGTAATATTACCTTTAGTAGGATACATAAAATAAGGCACTACAACAATTAGTGTTAACCAGACAAACATTAGTAGTAAGATACTTATGGAACATGCCTTAACACATCTACAACCCTGATTTTGATATCCAGTCTCATATTTTATTTCTGCCATTTTAGAAAAAATTTAAAAACGAAACTAAAAATCAAGAAATTTTTAACATTTTGAAAATATAGTGTATCCAAGCACTACTTAAGCCTGCTTTTTCAATATAGTGTATCCAAGCACTATTTAAGCCTGCTTTTTACCCCCTTTTATTTATTTATTTTTATTTCACAGCTCTTGACTTCAGTTTAATTTTCTACACCCTTTTAGAGTGTTCTTTTCAAACTTCTGCACCCTTAATTTGTTTGACAGTTCATCTAGGGTGGCTCATAAGAATGCTCACAACTTGAACTTGCTACAACTTCTTCTTTGCTTTGATACTTTTTGCTCGATCTTTTCAGTCACCACATATGCCCATTCAGGTGCTGTGTACTTTTTGTTCAGTACATTTACTCTCTTTGTTCTCCGAACTGTCTCGTCTTCTGAATCACTTTGTTCTGTTTGGCTCGATACTTCTATGATTGGATTTGGAACCCTCTTTTTCAGAGTATATTTCAGACTTTTTACTCCTTTTGGCCATACATCTCCTTTTCTTGCCTTTTTCCCTTGCACAGAATTACCAGATTCAAGACAATTCTCAAAACATTTTTTGGTCGATTCTTTCTTTTGAACTTTTCCTTGAACTGGAATTAGTTCTCCTTCTTCTTTGACAACAGTCTCAGCAGCGTCTTGGGACCCAGTAGCAGTTGCCCACTCTACTTGATCACTTTCAGACTCTCCGTTACTTTCAGCCTGTTCTTGATCTCTTTCATCTGTTTCTAGTGGACTTGGGACTCTTCTTGTGTGGCTTGAGTTGAATCCAATTTGGTAAGCCACCACACTTCACTGCTGTTGTTGTCACCAGTATCATTTGATATGGCCCATGCCAACGTGGCTCCAAACACGACTTTCTCACATGTTTCTTCACCAGGATCCACTCACCTGGACTTAGGTCATGTGCTTGTTCTTGCTGTGTTGTGGTTGCAACTTCTCCAACCTGATGAAACACAGAACATACCACATCAGTCAGTCCTTTGCAATAATCAAGCACTAGATCATCAGTTCTTATCATTAATTGTTTCGCTGGAACTATTGGCTGTCTTATTGCTCTCCCCATAAGCACTTAATGAGGGGATAATTCAGTTTTCTTATACTTCTCAGACTCAGCAGAACTAGGGGTAAATCATCTGGCCGTTTAAGTGCTGTGGATGCACATACTTTTGCCAATCTGGATTTGATAGTGCCATTAATTTGTTCGACCACACCTGAGGCTTCTGGTCAATAGGTACAATGTAATTTTTGTTCAATTTGCAAAGCTGCACAAATCATCCGAATTATTTCATTATTAAAGTGAGTCCCTCTATCTGTTTCTAAAGAGACTGGAAATCCAAATCTAGGTATTATCTCTCTCAGCAGTAATTTAGCCACTGTTAGACTATCATTTCATCTTGTTGGGTAAGCCTCCACCCAACGAGAGAACAGACAAACCACCACCAACACATATTTTAGTCCATTACAAGGGGTTAGTTCAATGAAGTCAGCCTGTAATCTAGTAAATGGACCTGCTGCATTTCCAATTCGTCCCCAACTGACAACTATTTTTCTCCCTGCATTTTGTTGTTGACACGTCACACACCTTTAGCAAAGACTCTCTGCAATGACCCTGAATTTGAGATTATACCATGTCTGCTTAAAAAGTCTGATCATGGCATCCCTACCTATATGTGTTACGCCATGATAGATTCTTGCCATCTGTGACAGCAAGCTATCTGGCATTATTGGTCTTCCATCACTGCATACCCATACCTCGTCTTCTTCCCTACATGTGCAACCTGCCTTAATCCATAATTATTTTTCTTCATCACTAGCTTCTTCCTGCAATTGTCTAATTTTGTCTCAAGTTTCAACAGAAGAAAACATTAGATGACAATTTGCATCAGATTTCTGGGTACTTTTGTTTATTGAAACCGAATTTTGTGCACAGAATCGTGCAACCTGGTCAGCATATTTATTACCAACCGTAATGTAATCATTTCCAGATTTATGTGCAGAGCATTTTACTACTCCAATTTCTATAGGCGACTGTAATGCAACCAGTAAATCCTTTACAAAGTTAATATTTCTCATTGGTGAGCCTGCTGAAGTTAAAAATCCACTTTGCATCCACAGTTGTCCAAAATCATGCACAACCCCAAAACCATATTGACTATCAGTGAATATGAATACTCTTAGATTTTTCCCAATTATACATGCTCCAAAATTTGTGCCGAAACTGTTCACTTTAAGCATGAAGCTTCAAAAACCATTGCCACTGTACAAACTGCATATGCAGCACGTAAGGAACCTTTTTCATCTCTTATGCATGATCCATCCACAAACATCTCACAATCTGATTCAGATAAAGGTGTATCCTTAATATCTGGCCTTGGTTTTGTACACAATCCAGTCACATCCAGGCAATCATGTTCTGCTTCATCCACCACTTCTTCACAACTTGGACTCGGTAACAGTGTTGCTGGGTTTAGATTTGTACATCTTGTCACTGTTACGTTTTCCGCACCCAAAATCACTCTCTCATACTTAGTCAGACTACTACTAGTGAGATGCTGTGTTCGAGTTCTGGTCAACAAAATCTCCACAGAATGAGGTGCATACTCTCTCAAAGGATAGCCCATAACAATGGACTCACTCTGCTCCAAGCTCACACCTGTAGCAGATACTGCTTTCAGACAACCTGGCAATGCTGCTGCCACAGCATCCAATGTAGCAGAAAAATATGCCACTGGTTGGCGTATTGTTCCATGTGTTTGCGTCAAAACTAAAAGTGCAAAACCATCTCTTTCACAGCAGAATAATGCAAAATTCTTGCTGTAATCATGCATTCCTAATGCAGGTGCACGACAAAGACTGTCTCGCAACTCTATGAATGCCTTCATCTATTCTTCATCCAAATCAGTTAGATCGATCACATCTTTGTTTGTCAATCTTTGTAAGGGCTTGGCAATCAGTGAAAAACCACTGATCCATTGTCTGCAATTTCCAACCATGCCCAGAAACATTCGAATTTCTTTCTGTGTTCTGGGAGGACTCATTTGCAAGATCACATTTATTTGATCTTGTGATACTTTCCTGACTCCTTTTTCAATTTTGTGTCCCAAATACAAAACTTCTTTTTTACAAAATTGTAATTTAGCTGGTGACACCTTATGCCCACCAACTGCCAAATGGTTCAGTAGAGCAATGGTATCTGTCACACAAGCTTCCTTCGTTTTTGATGCAACAAGCAAATCATCTATATATTGCACCAGTACAGAATTTTCTGGCATTACCAATGACTCCAAACATTTTTTCAAAATCTGATTGAAAATTGAGGGACTCTCTCTATGCCCTTGAGGAACTCGCCACCATGCCAAAACACGGTCTCCGAACCGGAAAGCAAACAAATATTGACTATCCGGATGTAAGGGTATTGAGAAAAATGCTTGACACAAATCAATCACAGTGAACCATTCCGCATCACATGGGATTTGATAAAGTATCACTGCTGGATTTGGTACAATCGGACAGCAAGGTATCACTATCTTATTCACGTGCCTCAAATCTTGTACAATCCTGTATTTTCCGCTCGGTTTTTTAATACCCATAATAGGTGAATTACAAGGACTTCCCAATATTTCTTTTAAAATGCCTTGTTCAATCATTTGGTCAATTACTGGTGTTACTCATGCAATTGTCTCAGGACTCATTTTGTATTGCGGGATTTTTGGAAATTCTGCTCTTTGTTTCACTGAAATTTGAATTGGGTCAACTCCTATCATCAGCCCAATATCCTGTCCTGTGAAATCCCACACATCCATCATCACCCTGTCTCTCAATTCAACTGGCAAATCTTTCACAGTAAACAAAGGGAATTCATCATTCACTTCTGACTCTTGTCTTGCCAACATTAATTTAAAAGAAAAATCTTCATCAGGTGTCTGAAATGCTATTCCATCTAGCGTACAATAGATGGTGCAATTCATTTTGCAAAGCAAGTCTCTTCCTAACAAATTTACTGGACTCAAATCACACACCACAAAAGGATGCGAGTCTCGAAAATCTCCAATGTGTACCTTCATTGGTTTTGTCACTGGAGTTTTAATCAGCTGATTTGATACGCCAACAACCTGGATTGTTTCTCCCGAGAGGGGTAGGTTTGGAATTTCCGCAGTTCTCACTGTGGAACGGGTAGCACCAGTGTCTACAAGGAATGTTACTGCAATACCTTCTACTTCTCCATCCACAAAAGGACCACACTTATCTACCTCAAGAGATGCGCCAAGTACGCACTCCTCCTCCCCTCTCAGGCACCGCCATTGAGATGTATCTGAATCACTCTCCTGACACTGCAGCCAACACTGTGAAGACATTTGTACATTTTGATTATTTCCATTCTGTCCTCCTGAATGAAAACCCACATTCGCACTGTATTTTTGTACTTGAGCATTCACATTACTTGACATCGGGGCTTGTGGTATCTGTGCCTGTGTCACTACTTGCTGTTGGTGGTGTTGTTGCTGTTGATTATTATTCACTACACCTTGCATCTGCTGATTCAAATTCTGATCCATTCCATTATTTTCCAGAACAAGTCTACACTTGCACCTCCAATTCCCCAACTTACCACACGCATGACAAGGATATTTCTTTTTCAAATCTTCCTTATTACCTCTACCTCTGCCTTTCACCTGTGTTTGAAAACCTCCATCCATCACAACACCTCCTATGGTAGAAAACTGTGCATTTTGAGTATTCTGATTCTGACCTTTTCCCTGAAAACCTGTCTGAGAACCATCTACAAAATTCCCACCTTTCTGTTCTTTCATTTGTGCCCACATCAGTTTCTCTTTTAATTTCTTCTGCCTTGAATCAATGTCATCACTACAATATTTTGCATAACGAAGTATCTCATCTATCCCTTTACTTTGCCAACATATCAAATGCTGCTGAATCATATTGCTAATTTCTGGTTTCAATCCAAAAAACCAACCTATACACAAAATGTACCATCTCTTTATCAGTGATATTTTCCATACCACTATATTGTTTAAACACATGTAAAAGCCTCTCATAATATGCATGCACTGTTTCTTTTGACTCCTGAGTTGTCCTGTCTATTTTAACCCAATCTGTCTCTTTTGGTGAAATTTTTCCCTTTAACTATGTAATGACCTGATTATATTTTTTCATTACTTCATCTGATGGTGCTCCTGTTTTTGGATCTCCAGGGTATTCTTCCTTAGGCCAATCTGTTGCAATCTGACACTCAACCCACAAATCTGCTGGAACCACTATATCAAACAAGCCATCCAAATCTTTTAGCAAAACTTTTGACACTTTTACAAATCTTTCCACTTGTCTATATCATTCAACTGGCTTTTCCCTCAATTTAGGAAAGTCATTTGTAAAAGACAAAATATCCTAGTAAAAAAGCTAAAGATGGCCGCCGGGATGGAGCTCTGTGCCAGAGCTCCCGGACACTAGGATCACCTACTAGGTGCAAATCCCTGCCTGTCCCCCCCTCCGCGAGGAGCGTGGTCCCACCGGAGCATGCAATGAAAATAAGGGGAATATAACACAATAATCGTGCTGCCGCCATCCGCAGGAACCACGGAGAAACTGGATGAGGGAAGAACGATCCGTAACCCTCGACCCCGACCCCACTGATGCGCTACTGATGGGTCGAATTCAAGGTTCGGACTAATGGCCCCAGGGACACTCTGGCACTCACCACCCTTCGGATCCCTCGTGGGCCCCGTTGCGGGACTGAATTCGCTGAACGAAGGAAGCGGTGCGGAGTCGCCAAGCAGACAGCGATCCCCGCAGCCTGAAAATGCCTGATTCCAAGATGGCCGCGCCGACAAGAAAAACGGCAACCAGAATCGCTCTGGGGATGATCGTCCCAGTAAGTACTTCGGCGAGCGATTCAATACCCCCATGGGTCAGCCTATGACCCGGTCCAAGTGTGGCGCGACCCCCCCTACCAATAAAGACCTTTATCTGGCTAAGTTCCATTCTTCTCATCTGTGCCTGACTCCATGATGGCCGCGATGGCCTCAAAATCGGCACCCTAAACAAACGCTCAGTCTCGATCCCAACTACGCCGAAGAGCCCCCTTCCTTTGCACACTCGTGAAAACAACCTAAATTGAGTCTGATGCAGCGCGAAAACCCTGCATGCCAAGACCGACCTCTCTAGGTGCTGTGCCTCTCCGGCGCCAACCACAAGATGGCTGCCCAGGGCTCCGAATCCCAAGCTGATAACAAATAGCCCCACCGGTGAGTGACAAACCTTCCAACAACCTGAATTGAGCCCGATGCAGCGTGAAAACCCTGCATGCCAAGACCGACCTCTCTAGATGCTGTACCTCTCCGGCGCCAACCACAAGATGGCCGCCCAGGGCTCCGAATCCTAAACTGACAACAAATAGCTCCACCGGGGAATGACAAACTTTCCCCCTTGGACGCGACCTCAACGCTGATCACTGCCTAACCTTAAAATCGGGGGTATTCCGACCCCTCCCTGCACGACGTGACCACCCTCCTCACACCCCAGGTGCTGCACCTCTCAACGTCCCGACTGCAAGTTGGCTGCACGAGGTTCCGATCCCCCCCAGACAACGAAAGTTCCTCCGGTGAGCCGCAAACTCCCACTATAGCGGTGACCCATGTCTCACCCTGAGTACCACCCAATTTCTGTTCCGCACCTTGAGAATCTCCCAAATTTGTAATGTGCAGAGCGCCTGAACTCACCCGAGACTAATCTCTAAACTGCGCCTCGCCTTGACCCTCCGGCCACATCATCTATTGTGACATAAGCCCGCGCACCCTTGAGGCTACCAGCCCCCGTCACTAAAGTACTGGGCCCTAAGTTGGTCTAGCGAGGCACACAGCTTACACCATCTAACTCCCCACATAAGCAATTTTCTAACTTCCCGCACACAGTGGTGACCCCAGCAATCCACACCGCACGCGCCTCAATCCGCCAGCACCCCCGAGCCTGCTCTCAATAACTAGCCCTAGAATATTAACTCGAACCTCTGCATCACTCCCATTCTACCATCTTAAGACGGCTCTGGATACTCTCTACCGCCTTCCCCAAAGGGAACCTGCCCCCGTCCTACCTAGACACTATGCCTTCCGCCACGTCAGCCCACACCTTCCCCTCTTTTGCAAACCACTTAAAACCACACGCCCCAAACTCCTTCTCGATCAGCTTCCCGCCTAACCTCTCACCCAAAGCGAAAAAAAAATTTAAGCCAAAACTGATCAGACAACATCCGGAATCACTATTCGCAGACACCTACCATTGCTCCTCCAAAGGTCAGGTAAAAATGGATCTCATCTTCCACACTAAAAGACCCGAAATATGGAACTCCATCCTCAGACCGCAGCTCACTATTTCCAAAACTACCAACACCCCACACAGCTGCAAGCTGACACTATCCACTCCAAACCGCACAAGACGTACTGGAAATACCACTGTGACCATCTACTCCAACGGCACAGTCCTGATACAAGCCAATAACAACAATCTAGAGTCCTTTGATGCCCTCTTCCCCTCTCTCCGGACTACCCCCTCTCATGCACTCCCCCCTTCCCGCCCCTAGTCCTCCCCCTGAAGAACCGGGACCACCTTCAGAACCCATCCAGCTTTCCGGCGCTCCCTAGCTACCACACACACCCTTCGCCACGCGACATCACCTGCACCACCCCTAGAGAGAACAAGACCTCCATACTTCCCCCCACCGGCTCTCACCACCACCCGCCACCTGCCCCCCTTCCACCCCAATTCACCCCGAACAACCCTAACTCACAATCTCTGACTCCCATCTTCCTCCCTAAACCCACATACAATAAAACACCAACACCCCAACACGACCCAGGCCACCCTGCACTCACGGCCCCGCCCAGTACCCACACGGTCAACACAACCACAAGAAGGCAACCCAACAACACGAGTCTCTCCCCCCCAGGTCGAGCATACCCAACCAGGACCCTCACCGATACCCCACCGACTTAGATTAGGCAGCGACTCACCCTGCTGGAAACCCAGATAGCAACCATAATCCAGGGTTTTAGCGAAATCCTATCCAACCTCGCCGCGCCCCTTCAGCCTCTGTGCACCCGCTCCTTCCCGCTCCTTCCCCACCCTTACACAACTAAGGCCTCCCAAGGCTCCCCACCAGAGTTGGATCTCTACCCCCCTCTCCTGTCAGACACACAGACCCAAAAGAACTAGAGATGCAATGTCTGAGAGTGAAGCGGCAGACCTCGCCTCCTCGTACAATAATCCTACCCCTGTCACCCCACAATCCAAAATCCAGGTGATCACCGGATTAGGAAGAGACCAGGCCCCTCTGAAATCCCCCAGACCCCCGGCCACCCGCACTATCATCCCGATGGCCCCCCGAACTAAGAAACCCAAAACAGAAACGACCCCCACCAACTGCATGCTTATAAACTGCAGATCAGCCACCAAACATGCCACTGAGCTAGCAGAATCCATCCTCACCCACGACATAGACTTAGCATTCATCACCGAAACTTGGCTAAATGATTCCTCCCTACCACTCCTGGACACTCTCGTCCCCCCAGGCTTTGCAATCACCAACAAAGATAGAAAAGACGAAAGAGGAGGAGGCATAGCAATCATCCACAGAGACAATATCTCAGTGACGGAAACAGACTCTTTCAACTACAACTCCTTTGAATGCCTCACCGTTAACATCAACACTAGCAACAACAAAACACTAACCTGCCACCTTATCTACCACCCCCCAGGCAACTCCTCCACATTCACTGAACACCTGTCTGACCTGATTGCTCACTGCTCCCTCCGAGATGCGAATAACCTAATTCTGGGCGACCTCAACCTACACTGGAATGAAGAAAACAACCTGCTAATCCAGAACCTGAAGGAGCTGTTACACAACAACCTTACCCAACTCTGCACAGAGGAAACCCACAACAAAGAAGCAATACTTGATGCCATTATCGCCAAACGCGACACAGTCACGATAAATCACACTCTGCCCGTAGATTGGTCAGATCATCACCTCATCCTCTTCCACCTCACCCAACCGATCACTCTCCAACCCCCCACCAAAGACTACTCCGAATGGACCAGAAACCTCTCTCAGATCAACATGACTGACCTGGAGGAAAGGGTTAACTCACTCCTCACTACTTCCACAGATGATCTATCCACTACAGAACTCACTGCCCATTACAACACTACCTTGACATCCATTCTAGACCAAGTAGCCCCCCTGAAACTATAAAAAACCAGGAACATCCCATCTAGATCCTGGTTCAACACGGACATTAACAATGAACGGAGACAACTTAGAGCTACAGAAAGACTTTGGAGAAGCAACCCCTCCACTAGCCTACTTGAACAACTCAAAGCAGCTCAAAGGAAGTACAAAAAACACATCTGCAGCGAAAAATCCGCCTTTTTCTGCTCCGCCCTGGACAAAGCAAAGAACAGACCCAACGAACTGTTTAAAATCATCAAGCAACAAACCTCCAAGCCCCCCGAATCCTCTATGCAGGCCTCCAAGGAATTGTGCGAAAACTTTGCCAACTTCTTCGCACAAAAATTTCCAAGATTGAGCTCTCTCTAGACATCAACACCAACCCCGCCTGCAAAAGCCTGCCTCCAGCGACAATTGAAAGCACATGCTTGCACCCCATGAAAACTTGGAAGTCCTTCAACCCCATCCCGGAAGCTGAGATCCTCAAGCTTATCTCCACCTCCAAGCCCGCCTCCCACGTCCTCGACCCTCTACCCACCCAACTGACCAAAAAACTCAAACTCTCTATAGCCCCGTTCTGGTGCAGGATCATTAACAGCTCCCTGAGAACCGGCAGCATACCTGACTTCCTCAAAGTCGGCCAAATCACGCCACTACTAAAAAAACCAGGCCTTGACTCCAAGGACCTGAATAACTTCAGACCCGTCTCCAATCTCCCCCTCTTATCCAAAATCCTTGAAAAATGATGTCCTCTCACAATTGACTCAACTCATGGACAACATCAACCTTCTGGTTCCCCACCAATCGGGGTTCAGAAAAGGATATAGTACCGAGACCGCGATCCTCAACATCACAGACGACATCCATAAATCCCTCGATTCCGACCAATGCTGCCTACTCATTCTCCTGGACCTATCGGCAGCATTTGACACGGTCGATCACCAACTACTCATCAAGGCCCTACAAGAAAGGGTAGGTGCTGAGGAGGTGGTCTTACGCTGGTTCTCCTCCTTCCTACACAACCGTTCGCAAAGGATAAAAATCAAAAACTCTTCCTCCGACCTACACCCCGTCAGCAGGGGAGTACCACAAGGTTCAGTGCTCTCACCACAACTGTTCAACATATACATGGAACCCCTCACCACCATACTTAAAAGCGCTAACATCCCCTTCCACCTTTATGCTGATGACACCCAGATCTATCTAGAACTCTCCTCCTTAGATGACATCATCAAACTAAACAACACTCTAAAAGAAATCCAATACTGGCTGTCTCTAAATCACCTAAAACGTAATCAAGAAAAAACGGAGATCCTCCTCATCTCCAACAAAGAAGAGAACCCTCAAATTGCAGAATGGCTAAATGCTTTGAACGCCCTCAACGGTAATCTCACTCTGGCAAACTCCGTAAAATCACTAGGAATCACCCTCGACCCAAAACTCGACATGGCCAATCACATTAAAAACTCTGCAAAGAGTGCCTTCCTCAATCTGAAGCTACTCAATAAAATTAAAGCTTTCATCCCTACCAAGGATCTGAAACAAGCCACCCAATCACTGGTACTATCCAGACTCGACTACGGGAACGCAACCCTCACTGGTACAGCAAAATCCCACCTAGCTCCCCTAAAAACTACCCTCAACGCAGCAGCCAGAATGGTAACTGGAATCAGGAAATACGATCACATTTCACCAGCACTTAGAGAACTAAAATGGCTCCCAGTCGAACAGTGTGCTAGTTTCAGAACTGCCTGCCTCACGCACAAAGCCCTACACACAGGAAAACCGGAGTATCTGGCCGCCAAACTCAAGAAGGCTGGTCAGACTAGAAACCTCAGGAGCTCCAACTCCCTACTTCTCATCCCTATGAAAACACGCAAACAAAAAACCGCTGCTAGGTCCTTCGTCGGAAACGCTCCCAAAATCTGGAACTCTATCCCAGCAGATATCAGAACTATCTCGTCCTTCACAAAATTCAAAAAACACCTTAAAGTCCTCTCACTCAACCGCTCCCTCCCGAATGGATATCCGCCGCCATAACGCAAGCCCCGACTCCGTTGCTCTCTGACTTTGTATTCACAACGACCTACATCAGTTCAACCCAAGACATTGTGCAATCATCGAGGTTACCTCAGGACTCACGTACTACCTCAATATTGCACAGAGCTCTTGGACTTTCTGAACCTCTGTGCTTAACACTGCTCTATTTTTATTTCTCTTGCGAAAAATTGTTGTAAAGCGCTCCGATACCCCCGGGTCCAGCCAGCGCTATATAAAACTCCTTAAATAAATAAATAAATAAATCCTGTCTATTCCATGGCACATGAACATATCCACCACCTGGTAATTCTCTCATTGGATATATCATTTCAGTCGTCACTATCTCTTTATCTGTTTCCCTCACTGGATACATTGATGATGTTGCTCCTGCATTTGCAAGCATCTCTTCTTTCTTTTTAGCCCATCTGCCCTTCCATCGTTCTAACTCACCCCAGTGCTTTAATGTATTAATTAGCTCTTTAATTTGCAATCGTTTCCCAGAAGCATTCAAACTCTCTAAATCTTTATCACTAAAGTCCAATCGATATGTCTTTTGTAAAGCCTTTGACTTCTCAATATCCACTCCATATGTCTGTCCTACTTCATCAAATTTCTCATGAAGAGCATTAGCTCTCATTGTGATATTCTTACACAAAAATAACAACTCTTCTTCCTGATATTTACTCAATCTTTCTGGACTTATCGTACCTAGAATTATTTCTTCCAAATCCGCTTTTAATCTTCCTACATCCACGCTAACATTCACTCTGTTTGATGCCATTCCTCTAATCCATTCATCTATCTCTTCTGGAGATGGTCCTATTGAACCCCCCAATGTTGGTGTTGCTTCTCCCAAATTCTGTAACAATCTCCTTGGTTCTATCTGCGCATTACGCTTTGGAGTTTCCACAGCTCTCTCTGCAATATCAATCAAAGGTTCCACTACACTCGGTCCAGCACTTCTACAAGCTCTGTTATCATTAACTGGCACCGTCAAGGCATGCACTTGAGATATATTTTGACCTTCACTGTACAACGGGACTATTGGACCAATTGTTACTGATACCGATAAAGCTTCTGCATTCAAATCTAATTGATTAATCTTTTGTGCCAAATCATTTTTTACCTGCTTTGAGTTATCAACATTTCTTATTTGAGAGGACTGAGAAACTTCAACTTTAATTAATGGTGCACTAGGAGTAACCCTCTCTTGTTCTTCCTGATATGGCGGAGGTCTATTTAATAAAAGCTCATCCAAAAACTCATCATCAATTTCATTGGGATTTGATGCTGCACTTTCTACATTCTTCTTTTTCTCTTTACATTTTCCTGTTGTCTGATCTTCCGCTACCATAACCGGATATAAACCTTCACTTTGTCTCACATCTCTCCTCCATCTCTTCATTTGTGCATCCCATTTTGCTTCTGAATATCTATTCATTGTATTTCTGTATCTATTTTCTGTCCTGTTTCTCTCTCTCTGATACACTTTATGTTCCCATGCCTCAAGCGCCTCATACTGCATCGGTCTAGGATTAGGTCTCAACCTGTTCATTTGATATCTTAAATTTTCCAAAATGCTCACAATAAAAGTACCATTCTCTGAAAATGCCAAATCACCATCTTCTTCGGTATATTTCATCCAGTTCTCTAACCATGTGCACGTATGATAACCACGTTCCAAAGTCATGAAAGCAGCTGGCGTACCATCTATCGGTACAGAGACTCCTGTTCTAATTTCTATCGGTTCATCCTTTCTGAATAATGCCTTCATCATTTTTAACAATTTCATTTCTTTCCACTCACTACGCTAATTCTAAATAAACAAACACAAAATTCTTTCGTAAATCCTCAGATGTTATTCGTACACTACAACCAATACCAGCGTACCTTGCACCTGTCAACTAATAGTTACGTGACTCTCACTGTGACGTTTCACTCTAGCTGGCCAATGCCAGCGTGGCACCCGGTGACGCTTCACACTAGCTGACCAATGCCAGTACGGCACACGGTGACGTCAGTATAACTCCTAAAACTGACCCTCCCTTTACAAAAATGTTACGGTAATGTTTTCAAACTCTTTTTAAAAAGAAACAAATGTTAGAATGAACATAAAACAATCCTGCTTTGTCTGCCCCACTAAACCAGAAAGATAGATACAAACACACAAAGAATTATTTTGCTACTAGCAGAATGTCGACCATCGTTATTCCACGCTCTCTCAAGCGGAAGATTCTCGGGACTTCTTCAGCTGCGCTTCCTAAAAGTACCCAAATAAATCTCCACTATACAAACTTCAGAGTTCCCAATGCAATGTTAACAACCTCCTTCGTTGACTAATATCACACCAGCAGACAAAACACTTCTGTGGTGTATGCCACACTAATTCCTCTGCCCATTAGGCGAATAACATCCCGGGATCTTAGGCAACTCCGTACCTGAGTTTAAGGTCAACGACGGACCACTACATACAACTTATGGTATGACCTGTTAATCACCAAAATCATTAATTCAAACATATTAATTCACCAAATTGAACCCTTTAAACCATCAATCTCTGCTACCAAAAACTGATGCAGCGTTTCTGGAACTTAGATAAATCATTCATAGACTGAGCCCAAATTTCTAGTTCCCTCCACACTGTATGAGTTTAGTCCAGACTTACCAACTTATGTATTATCTCTAAATGATGAATCTTTTTTAAGAAGGCAGGGATTGGTTAATTAATAATCAGAACTTATACCGTGATTCTATACATACCATAATAACAACAGACACTTTTTCCGTTAATAACAGTAAATCTTTATCTAAATAATGTGATGCTCATTAAGCGCAATACAGTACAAATCAGGGTAATTTCACACAAAAGTACATTCAGTTTTCAGTTTAACAGTATACATCTCATGAACAGCGCAATAAGAGAGTGGATAGATAGTGAGACAAAAGAAGAGAAAACATTAGCAAATAATTATGCAAATCAGAGATTGATTATAGTTACCTATTATTCAAGTTTTAAGATCAGAAATGCTACCCTCTGGCCATGAGAGTAAGCAGGGCACTTCAAAGAAGAATTTGAAATACAAAGTTTAAGAGTCAGGAACAGCAGATCATCAGCCAGCCCACAAGAATAGGAAACAGCGATACATCTCTCTCCTCTCGCAAAGTTAGGAATACGCCGTCTAACCCCACCTACTTACTAGGTATAATTATACCCCAAATTCACACTAATCCAGCCCCTACTCTATCCATCCCACCTAACTAAAGATTCTAATTGGCTAAAACAAGGGGTGTCTTGGTCACACCACTCCAAGCAAGTTCCGTTTTTCAAACACACTATTGTCCAAATTCAACACGTCATTTTCAGGTTCATGTATCTTTCTCTTCCGCAGCATGTTCACATTTCATTGACATTTATTGTAACTTTTCTGTCCGCATGTCCACTTCCAGTGGAACTCACTCTCAGAGACTCATTGTTTCCTCCGTAACCTTGGTCATCACCGAAGACACACGGAAAACTGATTAAGCACTCTCCCTTCCTCACACCATGGTTTAATACTTCAAGCTAGATTTGAGGCCTTTCTCTCCAGCAAAGAAAAAGCCATTTTCTAGGAAAAGACAAATACAACGTGAATATCATATCTTTTGCATGAGTTTTATTCTCTAAATGTGTTGTGCTTAGCAATATTATTAGTTTGCACAAGATTCAAAAAGCATTAGTATGATCGTTAACTTGCAGCCCTTTAGTCATTAATTTCTGCATTAGTCATGTGCAGGCTTGCGGCCTACCCTGGATTTTCTCTAAACGCGTTCTCATTTACGCATGCGCATTGTTAAATTCTAACTCGATTAATAGCACACAGTTAACTTTTTAATGGTTATTTTGCAAAGGGGAGGTTCAATCCGAGCAGGTTTTGTTTTGCGAAAACCCTGCTTCATCAGTGGCTAGCTATTGGATGAGGGGCCTCGAGTTTTTGAGCAACTTCAGTAGACATTAACAAGTACAGAGAAGAAACACGGGGCCTGATTCCCAAAGGTAACTTACACTTTTTTTTTTAATATTTCTTTTTATTAACCAAAAAAGGAATCGACATTACAAGGTAAATCAAATATAAATTTGCTTCAAGCAGTACATTTACTATCATGCAGTCGCGCAGGTTACAATTACTAGCTAGCAACCAATTACGGCGATGGTGGATCATCATGCGTCGGGGTGGTTGGGGGGTACAGATATTACCTCGAAATACATTCCAATCATTCCATATTTGAGACCACTTCCTGGGGCATCCCCTTGCCACATACACTGTCTTTTCTCGGAACATACACTAATCCATGTCCCTCTTCCAGGCTGCAACGGTCGGTGCCTGTGCAGCCCCCCAGAGCTCGGCAATATTACGCTTCGCAACCATCAATCCCAGCGTAACCCATGTAATGCGTTTATGGTTAAGGTCAGTGGGCTCCCACACATTTAGTAGGCATCGCTTGGCTTCTGGGTGAATAGTAAGCTCGAGTACCTCACTAAGAATGTTGTGTATTTTCCGCCAGTACCGCTGTACATGTATACACTCCCAAAGTATATGCAGGAATGTCCCCTCACCCCCACAGCACCTCCTGCAGTCCCCGGCTTCCGCCTTCCCCATTTTCACCAGGCATGGCCCTGTTATGTAGATGCGGTGTAAGATTTTAAGCTGTACCAGATGTAATCTAGCGGGTATAGACACCTCCCGCGGGGAGGCCACTGCCACCGTCCAATCCTCATCGTCCAGGATTATGCCATCTGTCACTGGAGTTATTTACCAGCTTTTTATAGGTCAGGGAGATGGCTTTCGTCGGCAGGTAGCAGTCCAATATCCTATCCTCGAGAGGGGAGGACTCAGGGGGGGTGATCCCTTTCTGGAGGTGTGTCTGTAGTGCATGTCGGACCTGCATGTATCTAAAGTGTTCTGTGGCGGCCATGTCATGTTCTTGCTGTAGGGATGCGAACGACTTGACTTCCCCTTTTACCCAGAGGTCACCAATCTTAGAGATACCTATGAGGTCCCACCTGTCGAAGCGCTTAGATTTCCACAAATCCCCAAGTAGGCCTGAGTCCCACAGGGGGGTTGCCAATGTCACTTTATGCTCCCAACCCAGGCTTCTATTAGCGGCATGCCAGACCTGGACCGAGTGTTTGGTCGGCCCCGTCAGATGACATTTCCCATTCTTCGAATATAGAGCCCTATTATAGTTCCCTCCCGGTAACAGCCACCTATCTATTGCGAAGTCCGGATCGTCAGCACGTCGATATGTTCCATGGTTGATGGCAGCTAGATGAGCCGCCCAGTAGTACTTTTTAAGGTCAGGAAGGCCAATTCCCCCATCCTACCAACTGAGATTAAGTTTGGCAAGCGCTATGCGCGGTTTCCCGCTCCACAACAGGTTTCTATGCAGGCTTTCGATTTCTCTAAAGTAGCTTGCAGGGACTAAGTCAGAGGAATTTTGCAATACGTATAGGAAGCGAGGCAATGACATCATTTTAAATAGGGACGCCCTGCCCAGCATCGAGAGTGGAAGCCCTTTCCAGCGCGCCGTATCGCGCTTCAATCGCTGTAGTGGGGGGAGGAGATTTTGTGTAAATCTACTCGCTGGATCAGCTGTGATATAAATACCTAGATACTTAAAGCCGATTGTGGTGACCTGCACCGGGCATCCCCTAGGGAGAACAGGCTGGGGACCTTTAAGGACGTACAGTACCGATTTAATACAGTTAATCGAGTACCCTGAGTATCTGCCAAAGATCGCAAATATATCCAGGACAGACACAAGGGACGCCTTTGGAGAGGCCAAATATAAGAGTATATCGTCCGCATATAAGGAGATGCGGTCTTCCCGTGTGTCCGCCCACTTCAGGCCACGTATCACTGGGTTCTTGCGTATCCAGGAAGCCAAGGGCTCCAAAGCCAACGCGAATAGGAGGGGGGAGAGTGGGCAGCCCTGACGAGTCCCTCTACTCAGCGTGAATACTTCCGACTGTTTGTTGTTTACAACCACTTGGGCCAAAGGTTGTGAATAGAGGAGTTGTATCCACTGGATAAATCGAGGACCGAATCCCATTTTTTCGAGGACTCCAAAAAGATATGGCCATTCAATTGTGTCAAATGCCATTGCGGCATCCAGGGACACGATTATCGCCGCCTCTTGAATAGTAGCTACTCTCCCCATTACTCCATGTACCCTGCGCAGGTTTAGTGCAGTGTTACGCTGTGGCATGAAGCCCGATTGATCTGGATGAACCAACCCGCCAATCACCTTAACCAACCTAGTAGCGAGGAGTTTAGCCAAGTTCTTAGGCTCAGCATTTAGCAAGGAGATTGGCCTGTACGAGGCACAGTCCGTCCGTGGCTTGCCCTCCTTATGTATAGTGACCAGCGTTGCAATCCTCTGATCTCGTGGCAGTGCCCCCTTTTCCTTACTTTCCTCAAACATCGCGCGGATGTACCGGGCAAGTTTATCAGGTCTGAGTTTGTAGAGCTCAATCGGCAGGCCTAAGGCTTCTTATTGCTTGGGCTACCTCGTCAGTAGAGAGATCGTCCTCTAGGTACTTTAAGTCATCAGGCGAAAGTGTAGGCAGGGCGATGTCTTTTAGTAGATCCCGGGAGTCGTTTATCGTATATGTCGACTGTGAACGATATATTTCCTCATAGTGAGACGCAAATGCGTTTGCTATCTCCTGGGGGTCAGTGACCAATTGTCCCGCCCTATCAGTCAGCTCAGGTACCAATGTGCTCGTGAGTTCTTTCTTATCCAACCACGCTATCAGTTTCCCCGCCTTGTCCCCATGGTCATATATTCTGCCCTGTGCCTCTCTCCCCATGGCCTTGGCTCTTTCTGTCACTACGGCCTTGTAGCTATCCCTTTTCAACTGCAGGATATGGAGTTTGTTAGGTGTGGACCCCTCCTCAATCTCCGCCTCCAGACGGAGAATATCTTCCTCTAAGGCCACCTCCTCTTTCACTTTCTCTTTCCGCACCCCCGCTATTTGAGAGAGAGCGTGTCCCCTTACTACTGTTTTAAACGCTTCCCACAGTGTCTGGTGTGAGCGCATTGAGCCTTCGTTATCCTGAAAATAGGTCTCCATTGCTGCATGTAGTGCTTTACGAACCTCCGGGTTACGGAGGTGCCAGGGGTTAATGGGGGCAACCCTTCCCACCTTATGTTGTCCGATGACGAATTGGGCCCACATCGGGGAATGATCTGAGATTCCCCGTGCCATATGCCTGACTTCCTGAATGTGTGCGATTTGGGCCGGTGGGATCAACAAGTAGTCAATCCGCGACTGACTATGGTGAGCGCCTGAGTGATAGGTGTGTTGGATGGTATCAGGGTGATAAGCTCGCCAGGCATCTACCAACCCCAGAGTCTCCAAGAAGTCTGGAAGCCAGCGGTTTGAGGGGCGGAGTTCTCGGGGAGGGTGTCTATCTAGTGTGCCAGAGACCACCGAGTTTAGGTCTCCACCTACTATTAAGAGACCGTCTGGGACCGACAGCAGGATAGAACCTATATCTTTGAAAGCACGCCCCTGAAGGCTGGGCGGCACATACACCGACATAAGTGTCAACGTAGTTCCTTCCCATTGTCCCGTGATGCCAATGTACCTTCCCCACGTATCAACCCAAGTGGATTTCACTGTCATTGGAAAGGAGTTTCTCAACAATATCCCCGTTCCTCTCGAGCCCGTGGAAAAGCCAGAGTGTGCCACTAGCTTGTATCCCCACCTATTAAGGGCCCTACAAGTATTCCCCACCAAGTGTGTTTCTTGGAGCAGTACCACGTCTGGGGCGTGACGCCTGATATGTTGCAGCACCACACATCTTTTAACTTTGTCCCCCAGACCATTAACGTTCCAGCTCATCAATTTAAGGCTCTTATCCCATTGCGTACTCATTGGGACCTACGTGTTACCAACCCCTCCCAGTGACGGATCACCCCGTGACAGATCGATGATACCTTGTCGATTCAATACAAACAACAATACCACAACCCCTCCCAACTACCCCCCTCCCTGCTCCCAACTACCCCCCTCCCTGCTCCCCTGCACTCTGGGCTCAGAACTGCCCATAACTAACTTAATGCAGAGTGCCTGTCGCCCTGAAAGTAAACTAAAAGAAGAAAGCTGGGGGGGGGGGAATATGTTGTCCCGCCCGTCCCTCCCCTTCCCCACAGCGTAGGCAAATATTTACCCCTGGTAGGGCCGGCCTAGACTATTAAGGAACATTTAACATGAGCCCCCAGGTCCGTATCTATCTCAGCTGCACTTCAGCTACCCCTTGTTCCAAGCAGGCAACAGTCAGTGTGGAGCGGGTGGTTGTCAGGGCCTTAAGTTAGGTCAGGTATTGTGGGGCACAACGGTACCTCCTAGCGTCCCTGGGAGTTGTGCTCCTTAGCGTCTCTCCAGCCATCCAGCCATTCAGCAGCGGCCTCTGGAAAATCAAAGAATCTGGTTTTGCCTTCGGCCTCCACTCGGAGTCGGGCTGGGAACAGCATCGCATATTGCAGGCCTTTGTCTCTCAGTCTCTTCTTGACTGTTAGGAACGATCTTCGCTGTCTTTGGACCGCCTGTGTGAAGTCCGGAAAGAAGTTGATTTCTGAGTTCTCAAAGCGAAGCGGGGGCACCACTCTGGCCGTTTGCAGGATAACATCCCTATCCCGGTAGTTCAGGAGCCTAGCCAGTATTGGACGCAGGGGAGCCCCTGGCTTCGGTTGGCCCCCTGGTACCCGGTGGGCTCGTTCAACCACAAAGATGTTTGACAGCCCTTTTGGCTGTAGGTGAGTAGTGATTAAGTTCTCGACGAAGAGGTCGGCTGCCTGCCCTTCCGCGTTTTCCGGTACTCCTAAGATGCGTACGTTGTTCCGCCTAGTACGCCCTTCGTAGTCGTCAAGTTTCCCTTCTGCGAACTTGCGGAATGCATGCAGCTCCTGGACCTCTTTTTGCAGCTGGTTAGTATCATCCACTAGACTCGTCGTGGTAATTTCAAGTTGTTTAATCTTTCCCTATAGGTAGCGAGGTCCGCCCTAATTAGCATGACTTCAGAGGAGATTGTGTCCATTCTTTGCTCCAATGGCGTGCGGATTCCGCCAATTGCCTCAATTACATCTTTCAAGGTAGGCTCTGGGATATCACCTTCCGCTCCTCCCGTCGGTTTATCTCTGAGTTGTTGCTGCTCGGGAAGGGCCGCTTTCGGGCAGGTATATCTGTCCAATTTATTGTGCTGGGTAGCCTTGGGGCCTCTGGTGGTTGACATAGTGGCGGAGATTGGTTTCCCCGCAGGCCCGCAACCCCCAGGATGGCACTGCGGTGCTCAGGTACAGTAAGGTCTCCACCCGTGGTCGAGGAGGGTTAGTTTGAGAAGTACCAGGCCTGGGAGCCACCCCGTGAGTCACCCAAGGCGTGCCGTAGTCGTCGTCTAGCAAGACCCTTGATGCCGCTCGCTATTCACTGGTCACGGTGCCCCGCCATGTAGCTGGTGTCCCGGTGGACTGATGTCGCCAAGGTCTGGAGCGGTGCCTAGCATGAAGTCCCTGTGAACGCAGGTCGCCCCCAGCGTGTCCTCCACAGATCAGGCCTGCAATACCAGCCGCTCTTGTGGATTGCTCTGCAGCCACAGTGTTAGGCGAGGACTGACCGGATGGCGGCACTCTTTTGGTCGGTGTGAGGGGGGGGAGGGCCAATACTTGTGCCAGGTTGCGCTGCCGAGTTTGGGCGGGCAGTCAGAAAGTATTTAAGTGTCAGCCGGCAATTAGAGTTTCTTTCCTCCCAGTGGGTGCTTGATAGCAGAGCCCTCGTGGCCGTCCCCCAACATTCAGGGTTCTTGTGTCCCAAAGAAAGCGCGCTCCTCTGATGCCTCACACTCGATGTTGGCCCTTAGCGCAGCACTTCGCTCAGGGTGTTCACTCCACTCCCCGGTGGCCGCCAGCACTTCGCTGCCGTTCTGGCTCCGTCTTTTCCACCTCCCGGTATGGCCGCCGCTGCGTGGAGCCCCTCCTCTCGGACCGTATCACTTTGGGCATCTATGGCGCTTCTGTTGCTATTTCGGCCATCGGCGCAGCACCGCTTGGTGGTATCGTGCACGCTCGTGTACTCACTGGCACTGTGTCGCGGCATCTGTGGAGGCGCCGGTCGGCCGCCGGAACTGTGGCTGGCTCTCGGCAGCGAGACTCGTCACCACCCTGGGCGCCTCTGTCACTCAAGGCCCCGGCTTCTACGGACGTGTAGGCCCCCGCCGGCCGCGGTCCGATCTCCTGTTCCCGCGGTCCTGACGGCTCAATTTTGGGCTCTATCTCATCAGCAGTGCCTCCGCCGGCTAATTCCCACCTCGGGGCACGGATCAGTCGAACGGATAGACACGGACAGGAAGGGTTTGAGCGGAGCGACCCTAGCCTACGGCCATCTTGTTTCGCCGCTTGGCCACGCCCCCCTAACTTACACTTTTTGAGTAATTTACACTTTTGAGTAAATGCACTACTATTGGCTATTCACAAACGCCGAATGTAAGTTAGCACCACACATGGCCAACCCCTGACACTGCAACACCCTCCCATAAATAAAAAATAGAGGTAGGGCATTAAAATAAAACCCCATAGGTAATAATGTTAAATTAAATTTTTTTTTTAAATTGTTAAAGATATAAATAAGTACAATTTAATGGTATCAATATGTATAAAGGATACATATTTATTATTTAATCCTAAAAAAATGTATATCCTATTTAAAATGTAAAGATTAATATAACTTAATATTTGTTAAAATGTAACTACATTCACTTTAATTAATTCAATAGACCACTTTTCATAAATATTAATGCATAATAAGAAAATATGTTTTCTTTAAATGGGAATTTATTTTTTAATTTAAACTTCAGAAAGATAATCTAAATGTAATTTAATATATTTCCATTAATTAAAGATTTAATTCAAGATGAAGTTAATAATACTGTAGCATTTTTTTTATTTTGTTCTGTATTTTAAATAATTATATAAAGTGTTTTACATTAATATTTAATATAAAAATGTTTCTATTATTTGATTTCGAGTTGAATAAAACTTTTTTATGTATCCCTATACTTTACCATGCGGCGATCTCCACTCCTACTGTGGACACTTCCTACACTTGGATTTTGTGGATAGCCAAACGTAGTAAACTTACTTGAAAGTGAAAATATTCAAAAATTGTAAGTTACCTTTGTGAATCAGCGCTGGAGATATGCTGTCAAATGCATTTGAGTAGTAGCTAAACGTGACAGGCAAAGACTGATGCCCTGGCAAAAGAGAGGGAGCACTCCACTGGTGCCCAATCCCTAATATCATACACAGAACATTTGATTGTTAGGCCAATAGAACTAGTTATTGTCTGAGGCTACTGTAGCTGGTGACTGTGTGGGGCCAATAATGCACATTTACTTCCTGTCACCATAGATGCATATCCTGCCAGGAGCCACAGAGACATATTAACCTGCCACTCTTTCTTTCAAGACTTCCTGAAATGAGGCATCATAGACTTCGAGAATTGACGGGATGGTGTAAGTGAACATGCATAACATGTGTATACGTGTTTGCATAGTCAACCCTCTTCCCAAAACCAACACTGGGTAAGTCTATGCCGATGTCTAGGTTTTGGAGAGCGATACAAAAGGGGATGATGGACGGAACGTTTGAGCCAATCAAACACTCACCCCAGTCAACTGATCTGGGTTTAATCCATCATCATTCTTTAGCTCACTCCACCACCCCAGTTCAGACATGGCCATATGCAAATCAGTCTGACCCTGTGCCTCATGGGAACAGTCCAGCCCGAACTGCCAAGCCATGTCTTCCCTGGACCGGAAACAAGCATCCTAGGACCGGTTTCTGGCATTCCAGCCGTCATCAGCCAGGCTTGCTTGAATCCAGTGGCAAAGTGAGCAAGGGACCCACGTCTGGGCATACCCCCGCCAACTTAGGGCGAACAAAGCGATACAAAAGGGGATGATGGACGGAACGCTTGAGCCAATCAAACACTCACCCCCAGTCAACTGATCTGGGTTTAATCCATCATCATTCTTTAGCTCACTCCACCACCCCAGTTCAGACATGGCCATATGCAAATCAGTCTGACCCTGTGCCTCATGGGAACAGTCCAGCCCGAACTGCCAAGCCATGTCTTCCCTGGACCGGAAACAAGCATCCTAGGACCGGTTTCTGGCATTCCAGCCGTCATCAGCCAGGCTTGCTTGAATCCAGTGGCAAAGTGAGCAAGGGACCCACGTCTGGGCATACCCCCGCCAACTTAGGGCGAACAAAGCGATACAAAAGGGGATGATGGACGGAACGTTTGAGCCAATCAAACACTCACCCCCAGTCAACTGATCTGGGTTTAATCCATCATCATTCTTTAGCTCACTCCACCACCCCAGTTCAGACATGGCCATATGCAAATCAGTCTGACCCTGTGCCTCATGGGAACAGTCCAGCCCGAACTGCCAAGCCATGTCTTCCCTGGACCGGAAACAAGCATCCTAGGACCGGTTTCTGGCATTCCAGCCGTCATCAGCCAGGCTTGCTTGAATCCAGTGGCAAAGTGAGCAAGGGACCCACGTCTGGGCATACCCCCGCCAACTTAGGGCGAACAAAGCGATACAAAAGGGGATGATGGACGGAACGTTTGAGCCAATCAAACACTCACCCCCAGTCAACTGATCTGGGTTTAATCCATCATCATTCTTTAGCTCACTCCACCACCCCAGTTCAGACATGGCCATATGCAAATCAGTCTGACCCTGTGCCTCATGGGAACAGTCCAGACCGAACTGCCAAGCCATGTCTTCCCTGGACCGGAAACAAGCATCCTAGGACCGGTTTCTGGCATTCCAGCCGTCATCAGCCAGGCTTGCTTGAATCCAGTGGCAAAGTGAGCAAGGGACCCACGTCTGGGCATACCCCGCCAACTTAGGGCGAACAAAGCGATACAAAAGGGGATGATGGACGGAACGCTTGAGCCAATCAAACACTCACCCCCAGTCAACTGATCTGGGTTTAATCCATCATCATTCTTTAGCTCACTCCACCACCCCAGTTCAGACATGGCCATATGCAAATCAGTCTGACCCTGTGCCTCATGGGAACAGTCCAGCCCGAACTGCCAAGCCATGTCTTCTCTGGACCGGAAACAAGCATCCTAGGACCGGTTTCTGGCATTCCAGCCGTCATCAGCCAGGCTTGCTTGAATCCAGTGGCAAAGTGAGCAAGGGACCCACGTCTGGGCATACCCCCGCCAACTTAGGGCGAACAAAGCGATACAAAAGGGGATGATGTACGGAACGTTTGAGCCAATCAAACACTCACCCCCAGTCAACTGATCTGGGTTTAATCCATCATCATTCTTTAGCTCACTCCACCACCCCAGTTCAGACATGGCCATATGCAAATCAGTCTGACCCTGTGCCTCATGGGAACAGTCCAGCCCGAACTGCCAAGCCATGTCTTCCCTGGACCGGAAACAAGCATCCTAGGACCGGTTTCTGGCATTCCAGCCGTCATCAGCCAGGCTTGCTTGAATCCAGTGGCAAAGTGAGCAAGGGACCCACGTCTTGGCATACCCCCGCCAACTTAGGGCGAACAAAGCGATACAAAAGGGGATGATGGACGGAACGTAGGTTTTGGAGAGAGCATTGGGCTTGGGCAAACTCACTGCATTTGTAAAAACGTTTCCAAATTATGTTCTGCTTCAGACGAGCAGAGCATCAAGAACTGTGTCCGAATTATACAACTTTATTTTAGGGATGTACATTTGTATTATTTAATCTTGATTTCAACTTTTAGAATTCCATAGGTAAAACATTGGGCCTTGAATTATGTTATCATTGCCCTGAGTTTGACTTTATGCGCACACCATGGCCCAGATTCAGCAACATTTGGTGCAACGCAGAGAGACAACGTGCTGCACAGCGTCAAATGGAAAGAGCAAGAAAGCGCCAAATTTACTAACATTTGGCGCATTCCTGCTCTGTCTCTGCCCTGGCAAGTGCCAACGCCGGCACTCTTGTGCTATGGTGTAAGGGTGCCTGCGTTACATGGAGGATTGTTTTTGTGCAGGAAGGGACCACCTTCCTGCACAAAAGCAATCCTCAAAGGCATTTTCTTCTTTCTATGTGTGCTGCAGAATACAGCACACATAGAAAGAGGAAATAATGTGGAGAAAGAAACATATTTCTCCTAGCTATGCCCCACCTGGAAAGGCATTGTATATAGACGCATTCCCAGATTTTCTAGAATTTGTAAATCTGCAAATGCACCAAAAATCATGGGTGGATGCTTGGAAAGACTATGCCCCACCCATGGAATGCCTTCCCAATGCTGAGTAACGCAAGGCAGTGACTGGCATTGCCGTGCATTACTTCAGATTTAGTAAACCACGCAGAGCCACCAAAGTGGCTATGCTGGCTTACTAAATCACACTTAAGTGCTTATGTTGCCCTGCGTCACCTTATGTGACGCAAGGGCAATGCAAGCACTTAATAAATCTGGGCCCATATATTCACCAGTAACACCGCTGTCAGACACATTTCTACCAATGTCACAATAAAAATAGTGTTGTTGTGCAGGGCTTCCGACCGTAGTTTTATGCTTTTTTACATTTCACAGGATTGTAAATAATGAGTATTACTATTACCTGAGTCAATGGAACTATTTTTATATTCCTTAGAATGGAAGAAGGCCCAGTCTAACTGTGACAATGGAATCAAGAGGGTACAAGGAGGAACAAAAAGAAACAATAGAGCTAAGTATCTCAAGCACGTAGAACTAGATTATCAGTCTGCTTATGTTTTCTCCATCCGCTGACCCTTTATAGAAGAGGACAAGATTTAGATCTTGGAGGAGAGATAGAGACAAATTTGACCACTTACTGTGACATCACTTTCTCTGATGTCACAGCACTTTACTAATGCTAGAAGTCCCTTACTTCTTTTGTTACGTTTTATGCCTTGCGATAAAATTAATGCATTTTTCTATCATTTGTGTCATTACACTGAATTGACTAAGAATTCCACAAAATTACACTTGAATTACGCAAGAAGAGTAATTCTACGTTTAGCTCTATTTCTTAGCGCAAAAATGCCCCCTCGCATCCAAAATTGACACAAGGAAGCATTTTGCATTAAAAAATAGCGTTAAATGCAACAGAACAAAAATAGTGAGCACAAGCAGCTTCTCCCACTCGTTAAATGTGCTCTTGGGGTAGGATTTTCCCCCAACTTTAAACCGGCATTTAGCTCTATTTTCTTAGTGTAAAATGCACCCTCGCATCCCAAATGGGCGTGGGATGCATTTTGCACTAAGAACCAGCTCTACAGGCAGCAGAACACAAATAGTGAGTGCGAGCGGTCGCTCATGTTCGCTAAATGTGCTCTTGTGGTAGGATTTTATTCACAAAAATTATTTTTAATTATGCGAGCAGGAGTATTTGCTTAATCATTGGTAATTCTGAATCAAAGCAAAATGCGGAATTACTGAAATTACTCCGATTACTCCGGCATAAGTGAAATTCTGCCCAGGCCTAATGGGAATGGAATGTCATTGACTTTCCCACTAGCACACTCTATGTACCCCTCAGGAAGCACCCCGTCGTGTATGTGTACTCCACCCTGCAAGCAGGTACATGTCTGAGTGTGTAGCTCTTGTGATATATGGAAATATAGCAGTAACACAAATGACAGATAGTGCCTCCATCGGATTGCAGGACCAGGAAGCCATTCAGCACTTATCTTACCTAAGAGAGAATGCCACGTCCAAGGCAGTTTACACAATTCCACAATTCTCCATGACAATCATGGCTTTCCAGAAAATGAGGTGCATTTGTACAAGGGTCACGCAATCACGCATATTGAGCCACTGGTGTAACGAAACTTGAGGGGGCCCCCTTGCAAAGTACATGGAGGCCCCCCCCAGACCCAGTCAGGAGCTCTCAGGCAAGGGGCTCCTTCCCGTTCACAGTGCTGGAGGGGCCCCCCCAGCACCACTGGGGCTGCGGGGGCTTATGTTACGCCACTAGTCTGAGCCTCGCTCTCAAGGCATAGTCACTCGCACTCATAAAGGTGCCCTCCTCCACCACGGCTGGGACACCTCTTCGACACCCCCCCCCCTCTCATGGCATCTCTTAGAATTGTGTCCTACACCTACTCAGGGGTCAGTCAGAGGTGAGGCTGCAAATACAGTGGGTGAGCACATGCAAAGGCAAATTCCACTTGCGTCACTAGCGGGTCCACCTCAGTGCTGGGCTGTGCCTGGAGTTCCTTTATGAAAACTGGTTGGCTGCTGTCAAGGAAGGTGAACAATTGTCTGTGAATAGTTCCCATTCCTTTCTGGTGAACAGAGATCCAACCTGATGCCCTAAACATGCCCAAGACATTGCTAGCTGTAATACATCCCAGTTCACAAGAATTCACTTTTATTAATTGACGGGCCTTCAAACAAACATACTGGTTTCCACCACATCAGGAGCCAACTGATTTTCCAACTGTAATCTTTGGAACCTTTCCCACCACAAACCTAGGCCCAGATTTACTAAATTATCATGCAGTGCAGCAGCCGCAAATGCCTCACTGCTCTGCATAAGAAGGCCAGAGCAGGAGAGCGCCATATTTACAGAAATATGGCACTCTTCTCACCTCTCCCTAATGCCGGCGCAGAAATGTGCTGCTGTGCCCCACACACAACACCTTTGCACTACAGTGCAAGGGTGTCTCCGTGAGTTTAGACCATTAAAGATTAATGATGTTACCCAGTATCTCACAGAACCTGGGGGACTAGAACAGTATGTACTAATGGTTGGTTCTGTCGAGGAAGGTAAAATCACTTTAATACTTATATTTTATCCTGACCACTAGGAAAAACCAATCAATGATATATAGTTTGCATTATATACCATACAGACACAAAAACATTGAAACCGACACAGTGGACTCAAAAAAGAGAACGATATATTATCAGTCATATATATTATAGCACACTACATAAACAAATATATAAAAACACAAGACAATTCAACACTGTATCTCATTACATACATAGATATGCATCATGTGTTCAACATAGACCAACATTTAACATTTACAAAAGCACAATGGAAAGGAAAGAAAATAATTTTTTGTTAGGCATCCACAGTAACTTGGCATATTAATTAGCACATATAGCCTTATCATTGGGCACCAATATGTGAAGTGCTATTGCGAAATGTCTGTTCAGTACGTCGACGTTTCGACCCTTATTCAAAGAGTGTAAATGGAAAACATCTCGACGGGTCTTCTTCAGGATTAGGGATATATTACAAGACAGCCTGTATGGCGGCCTTGTGTTTATTATGGATATCGGGTGGCTCATAAATGATTCAGTAGGTCCTCAATGGTACCAGTGTGGCAATCCAGAATGGATCAAAGTTCCTGTGGAACCTCAAAGGAGGGTAACTTCAAGAGACGGCGCTCTGATAATATATCGTTCACTTTTTTGAGCCCACTGTGTCGGTTTCAGTGCTTTTGTGTCTGTATATTATATAATGTGAACTATATATCATTGATTGGTTTTTCCTAGTGGTCAGATAAAATATAAGTATTAAAGTAATTTTATCTTGCTTGACAGAACCAACCATTAGTACATACTGTCTGTGAGTTTAGCATCATAGGTTTTGTACTGGAAGTAAACCCATCCAGTACAAAACACTATGCTTAGAGTAACTTTAAAACTTTTCCCACCTTGTATGCATGCTGTACAGTGCAGCACACATGCAAAGTCAGAAAAGAAATGAGAAATCAAAGCATTTCACTGTGATAACACCCAGCTGAAGTAGGCGCTATTTTCTGAAGCAAAACCCTGCCTCCTTCTTTTAGTAAATAGGGTTTTGCATCAGAAACCTTGGATGGTTGCATGGGAATGCTCATGCACCACCATGGAATACCATCTTGGCACTAAATAATGTAAAGAAGCGCTATGTGCTGCTTTGTAGTAATTTCAACTGATTTTCTAGCACAATACATGTTTTGCGCTGGAAAGTAAATTAGTAAAAAGATTTTGCATCAATTTACATTACTGTTGGGATGCAAACACAGCACAAAATCTTAGTAAATATACCCCCAAGTATCCAATGACACATAAGGGTTTCAAAGACAGGAAAGCATTGCAGCTGGGGAAGAGAAGCGAGAAACCACGGTCTTTAGAAAGCCCACAGCAGGTAAGACCATCCTGCATGCTCAGAGTTAACATCCAGCGCCACTCATTAGGAGCATACCGTTTTGGGGATTCTATCGGGCGAGAAGAGCATACAGCACAATAGAGGAGTTCACCAAGATAGAAGAGAAAATAAAGAATAGATTTATCCAGAGAGGATATCCACAACCTATCTTGGAAGGGGCATCCAAATAAGTAAGGGCCCTTAAAAGGGAAGATGTCCTCTTTGAACTCTCAAATACTGCAAGAAAAAAGCTATCCCAAAAGAAAGGAACACACTGGTTTATAACCACATATAAATGAGAACACATGAAAGTCAGAGCCATTTTGAATAAATACTGACACCTGATGAAACAGGACACAGTCTTGGGTACTGTAGTGACCAAAAACCCCAGATAACCTACAGGAAATCTAGGTCCATGCAGAGCTATCTGGTTAAAAGTGATATCACAACTAGGAATGTGAGTTGAACATGGCTCAACACACATGAAGGGTTTAGATAGTGTTTTAAGTGTAAAGAAGTGTTCTAAGTGTAAAGCCTGTAGAAATGGCGAAAATTTGACATCATTGGTTACGCCCTTTCAAAAGAGTATAAAGATCAGAGGCAATTTAACCTGTAAGTCTAATTTTGTGGTGAACACTCTGAAATGCCTGTGTGAGAAATTGTATGTTGGAAGTACCACTCTACCAGCACACAAAATAATTTTGCAGCACATTCGTGCAATATCAAACAAAGACCGGAGCTATCCTATTGCCAGGCATTTCAAGAAGTGTCATGAAAGTAACCCTATGTATTTGAAATACAGTTGTATTGCACAAACCCCAAAATAAAAAGAGGGGGTGATAGAGAGAAGGAACTAAGAAGATTAGAAACCTATTACATACTGGAATTGGACAGCAAAGAACCCAATGGTTTTAACATTGATGAAGAACTATATACATATTTAGGTTAGGATGCTCCTTTTATATAATTAATTCCTAGTGAACACTCTAATTGTTGATGAGATTGTTTTTTCAGAGAAGCACTGAGACACTTTAGGACAAAATTCACTAAGCACACAATTGCTTAGACTGAGCCTAAGTCCCCCCGAGTTTGGTTGAGGACACTAGAGGACAGCGAAAACGAAAGTAAAATGACATGCATTTTATTGTTTAGGCACTGGCTGAGGGACTTGACACTACAGCACTTTAATCTTCAATAGAAAAGGGACGCCAAGATGGTGTCTGTACAGTAAGGCACTTGCTGATTGTTATGGATTTTTGGTGGAGTTTTAATGGATTTTTTTATGGATTTTAAATGGTTTGACCCATTTTATAATTAAGGGATTGCTGAATACGTGTATGTGAAAGCACCTTAAATATGTGTGAACCCATGTAAGGAAAACAAATTATTATTATGTTCGTCCTTTGTTTTTATCCATTTGTATCCATTTTTATCCATTCATATCCATTCTGTACATCTCTGCTTATATAAAAGCAAGATGGCAGCTTTTGAAGATTGCGTAATTTTCACATTTAAATATGGCGCTGATGATAAGTGTTGAAATGTCTGTATTGGCCTTTTTCACTGTCAATAGATGTGTAGCCTGTTGTCACTTTTGTTGATACTTGAAAATCCCTTTATAAGATGCGAACAGGGGACATGTTTTCATCGTGAACAAGGCTGTTTTTACCAGCTGAAATGCGTAGATGGATGATGGAGTGAGAAACAACTCAATACATTTGAAAAATCACCATTCTGTGGAGTGCTGCTTTAATATCCTGACTGGGACGTTTTCTTTATATATAAATATATATATATATATATATGGGTTAGAGTACACCCAGCCTTATATTATGAAAAAATTGGCCATACAGGGGAGGAGGCTGAAGGAAGAGTTCCTTTCTAAGACCATGGAACTCTGAGGTGACTTGCAATATCCTTTTAACGTATGGCCTCGTTCCACGGTGACTTGCTTAAATGAGCTAGAGTGTTCTTCCATAAATAAAGGCTTCCTATTTGCCAAGTAAAGTTGCACGATTCGACCATATGATGTGGAGAGATTCATAGGACTTTACATTTTCTGAATGGTCAATCCGATTGACGAGGTAGATATCTATAAGGTACATAGATGTGGAGTTAAGAATAGTAACCTATAGGCATTTATCTTCACAATATATTGGTCCTTTATATTTTTGTACTTGATGCACTGACAAACAACCATCCTGTGGAACCCCATGTCTAGAAAGAGCAGTGTATGCATTCCCTAAGCATTGTTACCATGAAGGTGATGTCCCACTCTCGATATCACACTGGAGCATGTGTGAGCACAGTCCCTCCGCATCAGGTATCTGAATGGGCGCTCTTAAGTAGGTCTCTGCAGGTTAGCTCATAATATTCTATTCTGCCCTCAGATGGGAAGACAGACTAGGTTAAAATCTTGCATCTCTGAGGTCATGCAGGGCCACAAACTGATGCAACTCTTCGGCAAGATGGCAGTGCAATTATTAAATTGGTCTTGCTCTTATTGACATTTTTTATTAGGGTGGTGTTAAGTTGCAAAGAGTTTCTCCCATAACCTTTCCGTATTAAAAAAAAGCAAAACATCAAAGTTTACAAAGTTTTACGTGAGTCGGACTTCCGTGTGAAATTCGGGACTTTGACAATGGCGTTTTGAGGGGAGTTCATACCTTTCCTGCACCAGTGTTGAGCTCACTCATGAGGTAATGCTATGGAGGGCAGGCAGGTACCTACAAAACAATCAAAGGTTACCTGCATGACATGCTCTCACAATCCTCACATTGCTTTGATGCGTCAGTATAATTGGGTGTGCCTTTACCACAACACTACTCAGTCACTTGACTCACTAGTAACAAAAGGCCTTGGAAGTCATGCACTCCCGTATAAAAAGCTTGCAGTTTGCCAATGAGGCACATATTCACAGTACTCCTAAGAAACAGATATCCAGCTTCAGCACCAGCTAACACTTCTGATAGGAAAAGTATGCTGGACAGAGGGGAAGGGAAAGCAGAAACCTGCCTGAAGGCCACTACAGAAAATTCAGTTTGTGTAATAAAATGTTTTACATCCCTGATTACAAGAGAGAATAGAGGCTGTTGTGGCAGCAGAGAAGGTGACAGAGCAAGAAGGCTGTGCTGTTTTGGGTGCAGTGTACTTTAACTTACGCGTATATAAATACAAGTTAATGAAGAAAAAACTCTTTTCGGTGCCATCCACAGGCACAGTCGTAATTTCTGATTTCACCTACAGCCATCCAGTGATCGGTGGTGCCCATGGCAGGTAATGGAGAGACAACAGCCAAGCTGCAGACAGCAACGAGGCAAGAATAATATGGTACTTTTAAGGTCCTCTGCACCATAACAGCAATTGAGGCACCTGGTGCTGGGGTCATCCGGCCATACTTGCACCAGTGTGTGGGTCACGCAGATTGGTTTAAGGGAAGTCATTGACATTGCAGAAGCTCACACACCACCCTCTTCCACAGAAGTAAGTCCACAGCGCGGCAGAACACAGGGGCATGCTGTCACTTAACCAACACGTCTGCCAGAAGATAGAACACACTGCACATCTAGTTGATGACAATCATAACAACACATTTTAGATATAATATATTCATAGGTTTTAATTTGCAGCTTGATGACCATGCATATTACTTAGTCATTTTGTTTCAGTATTGTACATTTTTTTAATGATCCATTTTTCTGCACCTTTAAAAATGGCTACCAGGTGTGCCTTTTACAATGGCTGCCTTTTGGCTACATGTCTTGTCCTTCTTCCATTTCTGTGCTTACATGTTTCCCTCGGATACTGTAGAGGAGGAAACAAAACATGAAAGCGAAACAGAGGCAGATGTCTAGGCTCTTTCCTTCTACTGGTGGTGAATTCTTCAGCAGGACTTTGACAATTGTCAGCTCTGTCCTTGCCTGACGCCATTTCAGCTGCTTATTGAGCAAAAATGCTCGAGGGTGTTCTGGAGGCTTCAGCCGCTTTACAGAGACACAACAGAAAGTGCTTTCATATACCTGGAATTTTTTAACGCAATGCAAAAAAATAATGTTCCTGAGTTTATTTTCTGGTGAAACGATTTGCATTACCATTGATCAGCGATATACAGTAAATGAAAACCTGCTTGTCCAGCGTGCTTACCACCAGCTTCATCTGACCTTTGGGCTGCCCAGTGTATTCCACAATCCACAGACTGACCATGCACAGTTTCACTGCCAACTGGAAACGTCCTGAGCTGCTAGAAATGTGATGGGACAGAGACAGCTGCCTGGGACCTGACGTGCTTCTGAGGTCAGAGTAGAAGACCAGAGCTTGAAGGCGAGTGCACTGGCATTGTGCCAAGTGACCCATGTTATTATGTACCTTCTGCCAGCCCGACATCACAGAATCTTCCATTTTCCGAGTGCCTCTTTCCTCCATTTAAAACGAGGAGAGCATTATTAGGAATTCATAGTGATCAGTGCTTAATTTGAGGCGGTGGTTGCCATTGGAGGCCACTGTTGCTCGTTTTTAGGGGCCGGCACTTATTTTTGGGGAAATCAGCCAGCAGGCGAAGGGCCTCCGAGACAGGTTGTGTTTGCCCAGAACTTGCTAAAGGTCATGCCCTTGAAAGATAGTCTTCTGATAAGGTGACCATGATGGGACATGATTGTTCATTATTGTCATGTGCGTGTCAAAGGAAGGGTGGAGAACAGTACTTTAAATTAAAAGAAGACATAATGGCCCTTAATTTGTGCATCACGCTGTTCCAGATTCTCTGTTGGTCCTGCTCCAAGCTGAAAAGATTGACGGGAAGACACTCACTTATCCTTCATCTGTACTTTCTAAATACATTTGAGAAGGCGGTATTTATTTCAGCACTTGCCATCCTATCATCGCCTTGAAGAGTTCTCAAGTCGAGCGGAGCTGAACACCTCTGTCAGGATGCACTCTGTGTAACGAGACAATGATAGAAGTGTGCTGTAATCAGGCTGCTGCCGTTTTCTGCTGTTAAAAGGCACGTCAAGCACTTCAGGGCTGTCTTCATAAAATGTGCATGCAGCGCTACATGCTTCGGCTTCTCGTTGACAGCATTTAACAAGTGGACTGCTTCAGGCTAATGTAAAATGCAAAGCGACACTACTGGTGCAATCCAGAGAAATGTGGCAGCGGGACCTACCTATGGTCCAAATGTCTCTGTGTGAATGGTTATCTCCGTTCCACCTCCCCCCTCCAACCCACCAGGCATAGTAGCATGTTTCATGGAGAGCTCCATCAATCTGGAATATTACCATAAGTCTTCAGCAGCCTCCTCAAGCATCCACTTAGCAAAGTCTTTTCAACCATGGGAAATAAATTTCCTCAATCCCCACTCCAACCTTCTGCACTTTACTTTAGCTGCAGATTCCCTGACTTACCCCCACCCCCATCCACACCTCCTTTTCCGTTTCTTTTCATTCCCCTTGGCCCTCAGAATGTCATTTGTGTGCGCCATGGCATTTTTAAGCCATTCTCATCATAACACTGGGCCAGTGTGCCAAAGGCTTATGTCAAGGGTATGTCAAAAGGCACATCACTGCACCCAGTGCACCACTCATTACACAATACCAACGAATCAATCAGAAAAGACGTTAGGCAGAGAGTTGCCCATTTCTTGAGCGGCTTAAATTCTTGCAGGCTGGAGGACACTTTTGTTGGTCAAAGTGGAGGAATGAGCAAGTGAAGTAATGTGACCAAGGAAGTGAATATCTAATACAGGGTTGTGGATTCCAGACTAGGACTGACCTTCCAGGTGAGAAGATTGCTGCCTCGGATGTTGCTGGAGATTAAGGCCCCCCCAAATATCTCTCAAATGTTTTGTAATATGGCATCTTCTAGATACTAAGGGGCTGATTACGATTTTGGTGGGACCGACACCGATGTGCCGTTGGTGTCGGTCCCACCGACATCTATAATCACGGTCAGAGAGCCCCATTAGGATGCAGTTGTTCGGACCACATTGCCCCATGGGACGACCAACAGCTTCTGACAGGCTCAATGAGCCCGCCAGGCAGTCGGTCCTAGCGCTGTCCCCACAATAGAGGTGGTGCCTTCTCAGGCACCACCACGGGGATTACGATCCACATTTCCTGCCAGCCATTTCATGTTGGTTCTTCTGATGTGAAAAGCCTGGCGGAAAGGTTTTTTCGGGGGGCCACTAGTAAGGCCACTGTCCCCCGTGGCCCTCTGCTATGGGCCCTGGGGGCTAACATCCCTGCGGTGCCTGCCACAGGGTGCAGGTATGTTTACAATCATGCCCTTTGGCATTGGGCTTGTGGGCCACTGCACAAGCCTCAATAATGAGAGCCATGTTTCCGACTGCCTTCACTGCGGTCAGATCGTAATTTGGCGGGTGGGACCCCCAACTACCTGTCAGACGGTCCCGTTCGGTCCCGTTCCAGCAACGATGGTGGTCGGACGCTCATCCAACTGCTATCGTAACCAGCCCTTAAGTTGATAAACTTTTCAGCGGATGCGTCCTACTAGCTTAAAAAGTACTTCATAAAAGACTGCGTTCTCTGCCATGGGGCAGGCGGGAGTGTAGCTAAATACTTGAAGATTGGCTTTAACTGCTGGGCAGCCATTTTATTGCTTCCCAAAAATACAAAATGTAATAATACATAAAAGTGCTACAGCGGACTTGAGCAAGGGCCAGACCAATTGACTTTGACAATCCTTGTTTTTACATTTAATAACTGACAGTTCTGTTTCCTCCTCACTGACATTTCAAAGTACTGTAAATAAAGAGTGTGAATATTATGTTCCTTAATCACACAGTTTAGCGACATTAGAAGAATCGAAGGTTAAGTTAGACATGTCACAAACAGATCACGTATAGATGTCAGCAGCAAGGTATTTACTCGGTCAGCTATCTGACCCCTGTTGTTGACTCTCTGTTGTTTGTTTTACAGCTGTTGCCAGATGCTCTCTCTGGAGGTGACAGTGCTCCCACACTCACAAGAAAATGGAACTCACCCATCTCCAGTCCTTCTTCAACCTAATATTAAAATGACCGTCAGCCACCCCCTGTTAGAAGTAGGTAAACCTTACTCACATGCGTCCACCTCCTGCTTGTGCCTTGAGGAAATTGGAGAAACAACACAAGGTGATGGCGATGTGTTGATGAAGAGTTGCGGTATGGATTCGGTTATCGAATGGGGAAATACCAATACCCTTTTTTTGTAATGGGATTAATTTCAAGAGCCTGCCAGACTTGGTGTAGGACTTAGGATATAATTGACTGATGGGATGCCACATAGGGCCACATTACCAGTTCATGGAATATGAAAAGCAATACTGAATGAGATACATAAGCCCTGACGAAGTTCAATTGCTTTTGAACGAAACGCGTTGGCTGGATGTTTTGGTTGCTGGATTTTTTTGTATTAAAGTGGAATTAAATAAAGGAAGAATTTTTCTACAAACAAATTTGCGGACTTTTGTATTTTTGAGTGAACCACTTCACTTTGTTTTTTAACTTGTCCACCTCCCGCTTGTTGTTTGAGGAGATTAAAGAAACAAATCCAGACATTATAATAAACTAGACCACAAATTAAATTGGTACAAATATTAACTTGAGGCGATAATATCGAATGTGCGCATAAACTCTTTTTATCAATATTAATTTAGATCATCGGGTGATAAGCAGTCACCTTTGGTAAGAGTTGTGTAAACACAGCCTCTTGCCATTCCCTTGAAGGATGCTGCGGTCGGAATAGTTTGCATGAGTCTGTTTATAGAGCCTGTCCCCTCTGTCAAAGAAAAGATAAATTTATATTCCTCCTCACTCTGGATCAATTTACATCAAAGAATGCATTTCTTTTAAGTTATATTAGAAAGTGAACCACAAAGTTCCTCTTCTCAACTTTTAAATCCTGAAATCAAATCTACCATCAAGTTACAGTATAAAACAAGGCGCTGAATTATACTGTAAAAGCCTGCAGGGCTTTAAAATCCTTTCAGAAACCGGCCTGACTGTCTGCTAAGTGGGGATTTTCCCACAATAATTATTTTGGCTCGGCGCCCGGGCCACAGTCAAACATGTTCGGATCTTTGCGCCAGTGTTCCTTCAAGCTTCTCCTCAGGTGAACTAAACGGCCAAGCCCTGACATTTTCAAGAATCGTGATAATGTATGACCTCAGACGAGGTGAAGTCAAGGCACAAAACCTACATATCTTGATTGGGATTTCTGCACTGGAGGTTTTCTGACATGTGTGAAAGAAGACAAGCATGAATTATATTTTAATTCATATACAGTGCTGCATTATTAAAACGTGTTCTAGCAAAGACCTGGGAATCAGATAGGCAAACATCAGACAAGCTGGGTGGTACACGCAGGAGCAAAATGGTATGTGCACAGTGAATTATATGAGTGAATATTGGAAGGTCTGTTCTCACACGCAACCTTTCCGTACTCTGTTGGCCAGAAGACAATGAAGCAGTCTTGGATAACAAAGGGCCCTCCACCGCCAGGCAATGTGTGGGTTCTCAAACCAGAGGCCGATGCTATCTCTTTGTAGCATTGGCCCTACAAGCCATGCTCCGGAAACCCTGGCGCCTCCCAAGGCTTTTTTTTAGCCTTTTTAGGAAGTTGGTGTAAAAGCTTAATCCACCAGATTTCATTTCCAGCAGCACGTTATGAAAAGCATGTTGAGGAAAACTAGTATCAGGTGTTTTCTCATCACAAAATCATCTCGAAATCACAATTGCACAATATACACGGCTTGCAGGGTGCAGAAAAGGACCATGCACACAGAGAAGTCCAGAAAACCACTGGGAATGAAACTCAGATGGAGCAGAAAGGCCTCCTGCAGCAGCTGATGGAACTGGAACAGAACCTCTCAATGGAGCATTAGCCCAGGAAGCAACTGCAGAAAACACATGGTGGCTTTCATCAAAGTCATAGTGGTAACAGAGTAGCCCTGACGTATACCTTAAATCCATGATTGCACCACAGAATGTGATATTACAAACTTTGCTCTGGTGATGGTCCATTGTATCTGTTTAATACAATAGTTTTTGATAACTTTAGGCACCAGCATGCTTTTAGCAATAAATGATTAGACACTAATGGACATCTAAACCAACATTTCCCTTAGAAAGATCTGCCTGAAGACTGCAACTTTGTGCCCGAGCTCATGCAGAGATGTAGAAAAAAACATGGAGCTTTGGGTCAAGCTTCTTCAGTCGTTACTTGTTTGAAGTTTCTTTCACATTTTCGAGCAGCCCACACCGCAGCGATTGGGTGTAGCAACAGTCAGTGACGATGAAAGGCGTTTTGCAGACTTTTACTTCTGACACTACTGACTGGGAAAACAGTATATCTCTGATTTCAGCTGATCACTACGATGAAGTGGTTAACAGAAACAGAACTCAAACTTAAGCAACTCTGGGAGCACCACACAGTAAGGCATTGCACAGCAGTGGGCTGCCAGCCATGGACAACCCACTGCCAGCCATGGACAACCCACTGCCAGCCATGGACAACCCAATGCCAGCCATGGACAACCCACTGCCAGCCATGGACAACCCACTGCCAGCCATGGACAACCCAATGCCAGCCATGGAAAACCCACTGCCAGCCATGGACAACCCACTGCCAGCCATGGACAACTCACTGCCAGCCATGGACAACCCAATGCCAGTCATGGACAACCCACTGCCAGCCATGGACAACCTATTGCCAGCCATGGACAACCCAATGCCAGCCATGGACAACCCACTGCCAGCCATGGACAACCCCCTGCCGGCCATGGACAACTGCTATTGAATATGGTGGCCACTATTGAATAGTGTTACATTTTTAAGATGTCTATCAATTCCGGGTCAGTGCTGAATGCTATCACGATCATGGAAGTGTTACAATTTCAAGATGACCACCACATTTATGTGAGAAATACGCATTTTGAGCATATTACATGAGTATATCATGAATAGTCAGCTCCCCTGTATATCATACGTAGTTACCTCCCCAGACATGGAGCCAGAGGCACACATCGGATGTCCTCTCAATGCCCATGGCCACCCATTCGTCTGGCCATGCTCAGCTTAGCCCCATGCTCAGGTCGGTCATACTTATCAGATATGCCACACAAATTCACTGAGGACTGGCCAAACCACCCACCACTACTGTGGTATCCAGCAACCTCAACATTCTGTTCTCCCTCAACACAAACACATTCTAGGAACATCTTTAAAGAGTTTTTGCAGGAAGTGTCCAATGGTGATCTGTTTGTTTACTACACTAAAAAATCTGTCAACAACATGACCACATTATGTCATTCTTGTTGTCACCCTGGGAAAGGATTTGTTACTAAAGCCAATCAAAATAGGTGGTACAGGGTCCCAGTGGTTTCAACCCTTGATCAATACATCTGTTTCCTTAAATTTACACTTCTCCTGCATTGAATCGCTTCTGATAGGATCTAAGAATTATTTTTCCCAGAATTGAATAACGCAAGAGACGATGTTCTGAGGGCCCAAGCAAAAATGAGGAACGGAGACTTTAAATTGTGCCGGTAACAGCCTTGATCTCATCTACTTCATAAGGAACCACTGCTCACTACTGATATCCTTTGTTTGTTATCAGATAGTAAGATACACACACAAACATGTGCTACACATTGAATTTAATTAGAAATATTTTTGGGTTATTATGAGTTCTGCATTATATGTTACAGGGTAAAGAATCTTGTCTTTACAGAACATACATTGCTGCTGAGTTACTGCACACTAGTAAGATATATATCACTACCCCCTTATTTTGCGATAAATGATTTAGTATGATTGCTTTGGTTATTGTTGCCCCGTTTGTCTTAATGGACCAGCTTTAGGCTACTACACATCAGGAGAAGAATCCATTGCCGGTTTCAGTCAAGGGCACTATGCACCATATGTGTCTCTGTAATAACTTGTGATCCTGCTGTGGTGGTGACCATTCCATTCTAAATGGAGTGCGTGCAACGTTGTGCAATGTTGTATTTTAAATCAGGTGCCTGTTCATTGACAAGGCTGCGCAGTGGACGGTGGCCAGTTCTTCACCTGGACATTACTGAATAAAAGACGGATCACATTATATAAGATGTATCTCTCCTTTCTGTGTGTCCTTCCACACCGCACTCTTCCCAGTTGCCTTTTCCGCATGTGCCCTCAGGTGTTTACGTAGCAGAACCTAGAGAGAAAGGTGGGAGAGTTGGAGCACCATTGGAGTCCTGTCATCCAAGCAGAAGATCCCTGACTCTAACAAATGGCCTGATTACGATGGCGGTGGGCCGCCACCGCAAGGCCGTCGGTGGCAGTCCCACTGCCATCCAGCACATTGGATCCGACCGCCGCTTTAGGATGCAGGCGGTCGTATCTCGGTTGGCGGGGACAAAGACCACTGCATCCGACAGGACCAACGATCCCTTCAGTGCGGCGGTCGCATGCCTATTCCCTACAATGGGGCGGTTCCTGCTCAGGCATAGCCGTAGGGCTTAGGGTGTCCCTTTCCGCCGGCCCTTTCATGGCAGTTAACCCGCCATGGAAAGGCAGGCGGACAGTGACTTTGGGGCCCCTGGCTGGGTCCCCACCCCCTGGCCCTCCGCTATGGGCCCTGGGAGACACCTATGGAGCTCCCCTAAACATCCCTGCACCATGTGGCAGGCACTGCATGGCGCCTGCCACATAGTGCAGGGATGTTTACAATGTGTATATTTTGCACTGCGGTGTGTGTGCTGCAGCCACAGCACACACTGCAATGCAAAGTATACACATTGCGACCACGGTGAAGGCAGTGGCATCGTAATGTGGGCAGCTGCTTCCGCTATGGTGCCAGTTGGACAAAAGTCCGACCGGCATCATGATCTGGCCCATAGTCTTGAATGTGATGAATTCCCCTATAATGTAATAGTGCTTGGTTTGAAATGTAAAGTTTGTTTCATAAGCCATTGTAATGCTCATATCCAACTCCTAAATCTGTGGTCCAACAATGACAGATAAATACACCTTCACAAGGAGAGTGATTTGTCCCTGAATGAGCTGTACCATTTGAGGAACAGACAATAGAGCTGTGCACACCAAATGCAAAACAAGACCACAAGCACATCTGTCATTTTCTCTCACTATTTCTGATATTTCACGTTCTTTTTTGCTGTTAACTCCCCCCATCTCGTTCTAGCCACTCCCCACTCCTCCTCACTTTTGCTCTTGATCGTCTCCTCTGATTTTGTGCTCTTGGCTCCCAATCCTCCCCTTCTCTTGGCCTCTCCATCTCTCTCCCCACTTTAACTTCCACTTCTTTAAATCACAACCCCTATGGTATTCCCTTTGATTTTTCTCTATTAGTCTCCATGTTCGAATTCCACTCCCACGTCCTGTACTTTCTATGAGTTTTTTGTTAGAACTTTTTGTACTAAAATAGTGTCAGTCTGTTGAAGAGCGTCTCGCAAGAGAAAGTTCCGAATAAATATGCATGGGCTTTGCTTTCTTTGCTCAGTTATCTTGTCCAATCACCTAACTGAGCTACCGCAATCTTCTCCTCTCTCATCTTTCCCTCTATGTGTCTTTTCACTGCTATGTTTTCAGCGACGGCTGGTGGGTAGGCAGAGTGGGGGGGGGCAAATGTGTGGTGGGTGCGTGCGTGCATGCAAAGTGAGTGGTGACTGTAAATAAAAAGAAATAACCACTTACCTTGCTTGCCACACAACATCCGATGTCCTCCTCGCTCTGGTCTATGTTCTGCTCTGTCTCCTCGGGCGCCAGTAAATTCCCCTAACCAATCCTGAGAGAAGCGCCAGGATTGGATGGAGCAGACTCTCACAGTGCTCTCAAGAGCACTGGAGGCCTGTGCTTTCTCTAACCCAACTGGGTTAGAGACGTTTAAAATGCGCATGTCTGGCTGGCCGTCACAAGACAGCCAGCCAAAAATACATGTGCACTTTAAACTGAAGCACACAGCTCACTGCTGCGACTCAGCAGCAATGGCCCGCCCCGTCCTGACACTCGGTTCAGGAATGGTGGATGAAAAATACAATTGTAATAAATTAACTTTATTACCATTTTTTTTTTCATCTCTGGGGCTTTCCTCATGGGCATTTTTGGCAGTGGGGCGACGCTCCTCCGTCCAATGGAGGAGCCACTCCTGTATTTCCTTTTATCCGGCTTCTATACTTTCTATATATATGTTAGCCAGAGCCGGCCTTTGCTTGGTGCCATAGGCCAAAAGATATGTGGTGCCCTCACTATTGCTGGTGTAAAATGAAGCAGCAAAGACCCCTTTATGTTCACAGCTCAGTCTGTGGTTAAATACAGGAATGACTGGCCTCTGAACACAAAAACCTTCTCTACTCCACATCACCCCACCACCCAACTCACCTGAATAACCCATAGATTAGCTGCTCTTTCTGATGCCAAGATGTTTGTTGGGGGAGGGGATTTGTTGGTGTGTGCAGTAGGAGGTGAGAGGGCCGCGAAGGGGGCCAACTGAGTGTTAAAGCAGCATACAGCATGTTAAAAATGAGTACAAGTACTTTACACCGAATCAATGGATCCAAGTAAGAGGGCGCTGCTGTTTGCATGACCTTAGTGTGCGCCCTGTGAAGATTTTTGCCCTGGGCCTGGTCCCAGCTCTCCCATGCTAAAAGCCGGCCCTGACATTAGCTATTACCTCACTCAGTTTGTTTCAATCCCAGTGGCGTAGCTAAGGGGGGAGGGGGGCAGTGGGGGCGGACGGCCGAAGGCGGCACAAGTTTTGGGGGTGGCAGGCGGCCCTCCTCCCCCCCTCTTACCTGCGGCTGACGTGGCCACAAGACTCGCCAGCACCCTCTCAACACCCCCTCCTTACCTGCGGCCGACACCGCCGCATAAATCGCCAGCACCCCCTCCCCCCGCTCTTCGATCAGGCCGCGGACGGCAAACGCAGGGGCCTAGCTACGCCACTGTTCAATCCCCTTATACCTTAATCCCTCGTACTCATGTTTTTGACCCAGGATTGTATAGTGTGCTGACCTCTGTCAAAATAGTGTTGAAGCAATAAGAGCAGTGTTTGCATTGCATGGCCAAATCTCTCTCCCCACTTTAACAATACCCAGGTTCTGAGGAATACAAGATTCCCCCTTTGAAGCTTAAAATATATGTATACCTAGGCATGTACTCCTATGCGAAGGTGTAAACGTATGAATTTTGGGACTTTCATACGCCTGGAAAGCGGCACATATCATAGCTTGTCAGTGGTACTACTGGGAGTGCTATGTGTCATTTGTGAACTGGACTTCAAATGGCTAGGTTCATTTTATATTGGACACTACCTGCAAGCATTTTATGAATAGTCACAAATTATTAATGCATGGATGTGCACCAATCTTTTGCCTGGCTACACCGATTCCCTTTACACTCCCTCTTGCCCTCCCCCACAATTGCAACTATTCAAAACAAGTGCAATTCTGCTCATAAGTCCTGATTCTGTGAATCTGGATTTCCAAATTAGAAGGTGATATTACACTGCTTACACTTGCTTTTGAGAACGCTTTTATTAATCATTTACTTCTTGTTCCTCTCTTTGCACTGGCCCCAAACCAATTCCTTCATCTCTCACAACTTTGCTTTCAATGGAGAAATCATAAAAGTTAAGTGAGGACTGCTCCATAGTACTTCGAATGTGGATAGTTCCCTATTAACTATACCTATTTGCTGAGTTAATATGAAAATATCGCATATATGGAAGAGTGACCACAAGGTTACTGGTAATGATATGTATCTTGCTCTTGACTTGTATTTGAATGATGAATATGAAAGCTCTTCCTCAAAAAATATTTTGAGCTATCATGATTCCTTTCTGAGTCAACTGGTGCAACTAGATTCCTATGAATCTATGAGAGTGAATGCTTTAAATCAGAAATGATGCTGTAATGTTAAACAATTGACTTCAGCACTCATCTGATGCAAACAGATACAGATGTGTCTTGGCATGATGTTCTGAACAACAATATTCTATAACCTCTTTCATGAGAAGGCAGAGACATCCCTTATTTGTGATATTTTGGCTGGAATACAATGATTTTATTGCATTACATTATTTTGAATGTGGTCTTAGTGGTCCAGTCAAGAAATTGCTGAAACTATCTGTCTGAATATTATGGGGTTTTCTTTCACTCGCTGTCTGCTTCGTTCTTTTTAGTTAAACCTCACCTATTGTATGATACACTAAATCAACACACTCCATGAATAATAACTGAGCTTTACATTAGCCTGTAACGAAAACCGAAAATATATGTACAATATGTTAACAAAGTAGACTAAAGTAATAAATAGATGTTTATCTCAACAAGAATTCCAATATAATTTAAAAAATGGGTGTGAACGCATATTGATGCAACATGTTTCCATACAGTGATGCTTTGATATAACCATAAGGCACAAGCAATACAAATGTGCTAAAAGAATTTTGGGGTCGATTACGATGGCGGTTTGACCTCAACCGACGGCTCGTCGGTTGCTGTCCAACTGCCGTCTGCTGCTGTGGTCTGACCGACGCATTACAATGCATGCGATCGGAGGGACCGTACGACTCTTTCTGACGGGCTCCTTTAGCCCGGACTGACGGAACATGCCATAATCCCCTTACGATGCCGGAGCCAGGCTTGGCTCCGCTGTCGGGATTATGATGGCAGTTTCCAACAGTCATTTCATGTCAGCCTTTCTGACATAAAAAGGCTGTCAGGCGAACCGGTTAGGCCCGGTTTTGCAATCCTTGATTCACCCGGATCAATCGGGCTTTATGCCTCATAGGAGCACGAGGTTAAATCTGAGACGTTTATATGGAGTCATGTACATGACTCGAAGGCAACCAGATGTCCCTGCCACCCTCCTCTCTCTAGACGCGAGGATGGCGTTTGATAGTATCGAATGGTCGTACCTTTTTGCTGTGTTGGGGAAGGTGTTACAGCAAACAAACGATGGACGGAATGCTGACAATGCAGACATTCTCCCCCAGTCAAAAGATCTGGGTTAAATCCATCGTTCTTTTGCCCACTACGCCACCCCAGTTTGGACCCAGCCATATGCAAATCAGTCTTGACCCTGTGCCACATGGGAACAGTCCAGACCGAACTGCCAGGCCAGGTCCTCCCTGGACTGGAAACAAGCATCCTGGGACCGGTTTCAGGGTATGTCACCCTTCTTCAGCCAGGCTAGCTTGAATCCAGTGGCACAGTGAGCAAGGGACCCACGTCTGGGCATACCCATCCCACTTAGGGCGAAAAGTGTTACAGCAAACAAACGATGGGGAAGGTGGGCATCGGCCCGCGGCTGCAACAGTGGATCCGGTTGTTATACACTGCCCCGATGGCCAGAGTTCGGGTTAACGGGGTCATCTCCAGAGCCTTTGCTTTGCACAGAGGGACACGACAGGGGTGTCCTCTGTCCCCGATGCTCTTCGCGCTGGCACTTGAGCCCTTGGCGGCGTGGATTAGAAAGGACCCGGTGGTGAGGGGGATCGATTTAGGGGGGGGGCTGGGAAGAGCGCATTTCGCTATATGCGGATGATATCCTCCTTTACGCACACCGACCCCGACAAACATTCCATAGGCTCATTCATATAATACGATCCTTTGGTTCCTACTCTGGCTATCGCATCAACTGGGACAAGTCCTTGGTTTTCTCTCTGGCCGGAGACCGTCCGGTTCTGACGTCCGCATGTTCGGAGATGGGGCTCCAGGAAAAATTCAAATACCTGGGCATTTGGATCACTAAGACTGAAGCGCAGTTTACACAACTGAATCTCCAGGTGCAGCTCTCTAGGCTGCGAGAGGACGTAATGCACTGGAGGGGGCTCCCTATTTCCTTTATGGGACGGACAGTCCTCTTCAAGATGATGGCCCTCCCGCGCCTACTGTACGTCGTCCTTAACACTCCTTATCGCATCCCGCAGTCCATCTTCCGCACGATCGACTCCAAGCTCTGCCTGTTACTGTGGGGGGGGAGGGGGGGGTAGTCCCAGGATTGCGCTCAGGAAATTACAGAAGGGGGTGTACGAAGGGGGGCTCGCAGTCCCGGATCTCAGGAAATACTACTGGGCTGCCCATCTTATCAACGTCAATGGTTGGGTCTTCTCCTCACTTGAGGAACCAGCCTATAGAGTGGACAGATTGGCATTGGGTTCGAGCAGTCACTTGGGTGAATTATATCGCAGGGGTGGGGGCTCAGCACATCTGCCACCACACACTAAAACGGTTGTTGATATTTGGCATAGAGCTACTAGAATGACGGGGTGGGGGCGGAAGCTCACTGAACAGACCCCACTATGGGAGGGGGACTTCCTGAAAGAAGTGCACAGACTGCAGGGTTTCCGGAAGTGGAGCCTCATAGGCATTGACGTGCTCGGGGACGTCTGGAAAGGTGGTAAAATTGTAACCTTCGATAGTCTGCGAGAGGGCTTCCAAATGGGTGAAGGTGAATTTCTTCGTTATCGACAGTTGCGTTCGGCGCTTCACTGCCACGTGAGAGAAGGGACTGTGCTCCCAGAATAATCCCCATTAGAGGACAGGCTTCTCTTAGACCCCATGATTCAGAAGGCGGTGTCGCTAACATACAAAAAACTGGTAAACAATACTCCGGACTGTCTGGGTCCTTTGCGGGAGGCCTGGGAAACAGATGTGGGTCTGCTGGAAGACGATGACTGGGCGGAGGCCCTCCAGTGCCCTAGGAAAATAGCCATCAGAGCGCGCTTCCGACTTGACCAACTTCGCATTCTTCACAGATCATATGCCTCGAGAAGGGTGCAGGTCCATATTATGGGTGGGGGCTCTGAAGACTGCGCCAGGGGATGTGGCGAGAGGGGATCGTTCTTTCATATTTTGTGGTCTTGCCCCAAGTTTCAGAAATACTGGAAGGGCGTCGCCCGTGTGATGGAGGCAGTAGTGGGTGCACAGGTCCCGCTGGAGTCCAGATGGCACATCCTCGGCGTCACAGGAGAGATAACATGGCCGAAGTGGACCAAAATGTGGCTAGCTCTGGCAGGGGGGGTTGCTAAGAGGAACATTGCACGTGCATGGGGGGGCGACGGAACCTCCGACAGTGGCTGCATGGCTATGCGATATGGACTGGTGTCATAGTGCGGAGCAGGTGGTGTATCAAAGCCGGGGATGCCCTCGCAAGCGGGAGAAAATATGGGGGCCATGGACATTATATAGGGGTATGTGAGGGGACTCGTGGAGTGCACCGACTGGTTTCCTCGGTGGGTTTAGAGACGTACTCCAATGGGTGTTGCGGGGATCCACGTACAATTTCATTGTAGATGATGTGCTATAATGTCTGAGAATTGTCAAGTCTGATGCATGCTTTTTATATGTATACTGTACAATGCTTATACCTGAAGCTTGTTTTTGATTTAATAAAAAGAAGTTTAAAAAAACAAAAAAGGCTGTCAGAGAGTGTCTTTGGGGGCCCCTAGCAGGGCCCCTTCACCCCTGGCCCTCTGCAATGGGGCCAGGGGGGCACGTATGGTGCCCACCTCAACACCCCTACACCATTTGGCAGGCACCACATGGTGCTTGCCACACGGTGCAGGGATGTTTGCAAACCTCCATTCTGCAACGAAAGCTTGTGCTGCGGGCCTATTCTGCCTGCCGCACAAGCTTCTATTGTGGAATGCAGGTTTCCAACCGCCCTATGGGCAGTCGCATCCAAATACTGAGGTCGTAAGCGCCGACCTAAGGTTGGGCAGTTCTTAATCCTCATTACATCCGCCCGACATCGTAATAAGACCCTTTGTGAGAAAGTGGATTATTAGTTACTTTGTATGGTAGTCCACCACAAGTAATAATGTCACTATTCTTGTTAGGTCCAGTAACGATTTCAGTACCTGAATTTAAACCTGAGCTTAACCCTTAGTAGCTATGGCACAGAGCAGATAGGCTTAACTTAACAAAATGTGCAAAGCATTTAGAAGTACCAAAACAGTTTAAAAGCCAAATACACACCAGAATAAAAACCTCACTCTAATTTATAAAAATAAAAAATAATTTAATGAATAAAGTGACACCAAAATGACCAAACTCCAATAAGGGGAGCCAGAGAAATGAATTTTTAAAGTTTTAAATGAAAATAACACCAAAAAACTCTAAGAGCCAGCCGCAGTCACTTGGCTCCTCTTGACTGGGACCTAGGTGCGATTAAGGGCCGATTGCGATGGATCGCGGGTCGGATATAGAATCCAGGTTTAACCCAGTTGGAGGTTTTGCCTGCTGACTTAGTTTTTGAAATGGAAGTCAAAAATCCTAAGTGCGGCAAGGCAGGCTATGGCCGTGAAGGCCTCCACGAGGGTGAATAGCCGTCAGATGTGTCCCTAGTAAAGTTTTTGACTTTTGACAGCAAAGCTCAGAGCAGGAGAAATTCAAAATTCTCACCGAAGGAAGGACCCTCGCTGCCCAGATACTTTTGGTGCCTTCACCCATCTTGGAATGGCTATGACCTTCTATAGCCTCCAATGAAGGAAGTGTTGGATTTGAAATAGCATAGGAAAATACTTTTTCCATACGTCATAATCAAGGCTTATCTAATTAAATAATATCTATTTCCGATGAGGATACTACCGAATTGATCACGGACATAAGGAATTAGAGGATAGCAAAGTCATTAGCAGGAACCACAACAAGACTCATAGTCATTTTTGAGAAAGGCAGTGGTCAAAAGGAAACATCAGAGTGGGACATAAGGAAATAAAGGAGAGCAGAGACACCAACAGGAGCCACAGTAGACTTGTAGATGTTTTGAGACAGGAAATGGACTAGAGGATACATCAAAGAGAGGTCACCACTGCAGGACCACCCCGGAGTATTATATATCGCCATCAGTAATTATGGCCGGAACCAATTTAAAATTAGCAGGCAGTAATTCTTACGTCATAAAGTACCCAACTAACCTATCTAAGAATGCAGCCAAAAAATTCGAACACAATTTAATGAGAAAAAACCCAGTCACGCTGATCTCTGACCCCTCCTTTAATCTAAAAAAAGGCATTATTGTAAATGACTTGATATTTTTCACCAGAAAAACTGCTAAATGGCGCACTGTCATGACGAAGATGCTCAACATAAAAAATATAAGCAATATCCCACATGGTACTAAACTATTGATCATCCCATCACCAAGATTAAGAGCGGAACTATGCATAACTATCTACAAGAACGGTATTGTGCTTATACAAGCAGCCAACTGCGAGTTAAAAAAGTTTGACAACCTGTTTGCAACCTTAAAAGAGTCTGTAGATAACACAAGTTCCCAACAACAACTGACCACACAAGCAGTCACCCTATCTACCACCAACCCAACCACCATTGACGTCATAATACCTAGAGATCCCCAATAGCCACAACCTACAACTTTGCTAAGAGACTCTACTTTGCCAAGAGACACACTTGACAGGACCTGTACAGATCTAGGAGAAGAATCTCTACTATACGCTAATATCGCCCCTACGCCATCACATCGGGAAAAATCAGTACCTCTCCCCCAGGATAGGATTACTCCCACACATAGACCATTTAGTGGGAACCCCCATCCGGCAATAAAGGGTAGGGAAGCTAACACCCCTTCCATACCCCCATCTACGACAGTACAAATAGCATCTGCATCCAGACGAAACTCATATCCCCCTAGCTCGTTGTTAAGTTCACAGGACAAAGGGAGCGCATCTCACATCATACACAGGGGAGGAGGCGCAAACACCCGAACTAATGACAAAAAAAGGAACACTGAAAAAGTCACGGATCTAAATCACCAGGACACAAACAAAACACGAAATAGGCAGATGCGCACTTCTAGTATTTCACCTCATACTCAGAGAGATATCGAAACTCTTCAGATACAAGCGGACGATATGTCGCAGGATATGCTAAATGCACTACAAGTTATGGAAAAAATACTAGAAATCACTGTAAGCACTCACTCCAAAGTCGAGCTCATACAAAAATCAGTGCATGACCTTCAAGGAAAGAGTAAAGGGATAGCCTTGCCATTATCAAATAGGAATAATCGACCATACAAAAATCTTAAATATTTATCGGATGATGAAACCCAAGCCCTACTCCTCTCATATGAGTCTACAGCCATCAGCAGAGGTGAGGAAATTAGATCAGTCCCGATCGATGCAAATAGAACGTCCTGGCCTAATAACAGAAAACCAAACCTTAAGAACCTAAAACAAGTCCAGTTAACCGCCAATATTCAAGAGATGAACTCTGGTATCTCAGGGAAACCACTGCTATGCCTACTGCTCAACTGTCGTTCCGCAGCAAAACATGCCTCAGACATTGCTGCTCTCACCATTAATCAGGAAGTGGACGTGACAATCTTAACAGAAACATGGCTCACAGAATCTTCTTCCCAGTTCATGGATCTACTGGTGCCTCCTCATTATAACATTGTGAGACTAGACAGACAAAAAAAGACAGGAGGTGGTATAGCCTGCATACACCGATCTGATATCGAGGTCAGCCAACTACAATCCGACCCTCTTGAATCCTGTGAATACCTCGGTCTCGCTATAAGAACTGCAGATAATCAAAGGTGCAACTTGCATGCGCTCTACCATCCACCAGGCAATAATTCCCCTTTCATAGACCAGTTAATGGAGATCATCACGGCTAACTCTAACACTCACACCAATGATATATTCCTAGGCAACTTTAATTTACACTGGGACGATAAAAATGACAAACAGGTCAACGTACTCAAAGACTTCTTAGCAGACCCAAACCTTACTCAAGCCTGCACAGTGCCAACACACTCGAAAGGGGCAACCTTAGACTGGGTAATCTCTAGAGTCAAAGATATTACAATTCATTCAATTGTTCCTTGCGGTTGGACGGATCACCATGCCATAACCTTCCATATATCCACCATAAAAAAGAGTAAGAACACGCAACCTGTCAAACTTAACAAGTGGACACGGGACACCAAAGACCCTAATATTGAGCAATTAGTAGCACGATGTGAGAAGGATCTAAATCCGCCTAACAACTTGAAGAACGTTAGCGAACTCACTGATCACTACACCACATCAATGACGAATATAGTCAACTCCACCATGCCGCTAAAACTGAAAAGAATTTCAGAGAAAGATAAAAATCCATAATGGGACGCTGAATGAAGACAGGCGGAGGCTGAGACAAGCAGAAAGAAAATGGAGACAGCACCCATCATCCCCCCAGCTAAAAACACTCAGGAAAATTAGAAACGAATACAACAAAAGTGTTCTCAAATCCAAAAAGGAATTCTTTAGATCGGAATTGGATAATGCCAAAAACAGACCACGGAAACTTTTCGAGATGTCAAAACAACAATCCAATAAATTGGCCAAATCTGCTCAAGAAGCAACAAAAACTCAACTGAGCTGCGAGGAATTCTCAACATTCTTCACAGACAAGGCCAACTCGCTAGAAAGAGAACTTAGGATGGCAGCCGACAACCTCCCTAGCCAATTATCATCACAGAACGATTCTGTCATGAAAAACGCTCAAGATATGACGAAAAATAAAGCACAATGGTCGACCTTCAAGTTATATGACCATAATACCATTGCCAAAACTCTCTCGGATATCAAACCAAATAGTCACTACAATGACCCCCTCCCCTCTAAATGCCTAAAAAGAATCAACCATATCGTCGTCCCAATATGGACAAAAATAATCAATGCCTCACTATCTCAAGGGGTCTTACCAGAGTGCCTAAAAACAGGTCAAGTCCTCCCCATCATCAAAAAACCTACAGCGGACCCAGGAGACACAAATAACTTTTGACCGGTGACCAATATTCCATTACTTCCAAACTAATTGAAAAATGTGTGCAAAATCAACTGAGCAACCACATCACTGATTTCAATCTGCTAGACGACTGCCAATCTGGTTTCAGACCAGGCCACAGTACAGAAACAGCAATCTTACATATGGTGGATGATGCGCTACAGGCCCTGGATCACAATCAAACATGTCTACTAGTTCTTCTTGACCTGTCTTCTGCATTTGACACGGTAAATCATGAAAAATTACTAGCCCGGCTTGAAGACAGGATGGGATTATCTGGAAATGTTCTGAAATGGTTTAAATCCTTCCTACTGAACAGAACACAAAGATTCCTGGTCAACCACACGCTATCCCCATCATGCCCTAATTCGATTGGAGTTCCACAAGGATCAACATTATCTCCATCACTATTCAACCTATATGTCGAACCCCTTACAGAAATTCTCCGGCACGCAAACATATCCTATCACATGTACGCAGATGACACTCAGATCTACATCAAGATCTTGTCATTGGAAGAGATCAAGACAATGAATGAGGCCTTAAAAGTGTCATTACAATGGTTAACTAGCAATCATCTTAAATTAAATGCACAAAAAACGGAATTCCTATTAATATCACCTCCAAAGAACCCCGCAAATATGAAGGAATGGACCAAACTGATCACATCGCTAAACTGCACCCCTACCCTAGTTGACTCGACCAAATCACTAGGAATCACGCTTGATAAGAACCTAGACATGAAAGCCCACATCAAATCAATGACAAAAAATGCCCGGTTTCACTTGAACTGTATTAGAAAAAAGTGAAACCACTCATTACTACGTCGGACCTCAAATTGGCAGTTCAGTCCTTAGTTATATCAAGGATTGAATATGGCTGTACAACACTAACAGGTCTACCTAAAATCTCCACAGCACCACTAAAAGCCTGTCTCAATGCGGCCGCAAGACTCATTACAGGTTCTAGAAAATACGACCACATTTCCCCACACCTGAAGGCATTAAACTGGCTACCATATGAAGCCAGAATCCACCTTAAACAGGCATGTATTACCCACAAAGCGCTCCACTACAAAACACCAAGGTACTTAGCCCAGAAAATTGAGCTATCAGGGGGAAGCAGACCATCCCGGAATGCCAGAGACCTGTTGCTGAAACCTCCCATCTTTCAGAAGAAGACAACGTATGACAGAGCATTCTCCGGAGCGGCCCCCAGAATCTGGAATTCACTCCCTCCAAACATTAGAAAAATTCCAAACATGGCAACATTCAAGAGGGAAGCGAAGATCTTCCTAATGAGCAAGTTCCTACCCTAGACAATGACTTATCATCATCTGCATCTTGGTTAATAGCCGGACGGCGCATAGTCCTGTCAGATATGGATACATCCTGCACAAAAAGACCACAAAGACACCAAAACTAACCTAAGACTGATGCCAACTAGATCTGATGTAGGTGTTACCTCAACAGGTCAACAACGAATGTAAAGATAAACTCACCAGTTAGCTGCGAAGACTTCTTAGACTGTACATTACTACAATTAATGGATCTTCGTAGTATTGATGTAAAATATACGAAAGGTATACATCGGAACCATATGTATAATACTAATGTTATACCTTTTGTACACCAAACCGATCCTAATCTTGTTATTGTTGAAACTGATAAGAAAGGCATGTACCGGAACCATATATATATTACTTGTGCTATACCCGCTGTATTATAAAAATATTTACCTCATGTAACTGTGAAGCGCTCTGATACCCTTGGGTCATGTTCACGCTATATAAAACTCTATAAATAAATAAAATAAAATGAAGCTTTCAACTTTTGGACTTTTTCGGACTCACTATTTTGGAGCTCAGGTTCCTCGTGCAGGGCAAGGCTGCAAGCTGTAGCCGAACATGGCTCCACGAGGCCGAATACCCTTTCCATTACATTCCGCTGTAATGGATTTGCTGCCAAGCTCTTAACAGGACCAATCTCAATCTTTGGCCCAGTGGCAAAGCACCTTCGATGGATTGAATTGGCAGGTTTGTCCTGGTCCTCCAAAGCTCATTGGAACCAAAAAAAAAGTTTCTAAGTCACAGGTTTTTCTGGATGTTAGGAGGAGTACACTTTTACACAGCCAAGTGCCCCAGGAACTCAGTACACAGCATTTGGGGGTCAGGAGTCACTCCAGCAGAAATCACTATCAGGGTGCAGTGCAGGTTATGTTTGAACTAGTCTACTGGGCTCTTCAGGAAAAAGGCTTCTTGCAGCTTGAGGGGTCCCTGTAAAGTAACAAGAGGTCAGCCAATTAATCATTGGAGTCTTCTTCTTTGCCCTGGGTACAAGTGGGAGCAGGTCCATCCTTTCATGTCTTCTCACAGGTCTCATCAGCAGGTGCAGTCTTTCTTCTGTTTTCCACAGTTCCATTAGTGTTCGAAAGAGGGTGTCTAGGGATGCCACATTCATGCCTGCCACTGGCCTGTGGGTGGGGCTGACTCCTGGACCTTCCCTAACCCATAGGGGAAAAGGTTCCTGGTGGTTCCATACCCACTTTTTCAGCAATTCCTTTGTGCCTTACTGCAGACAAACTCAGATTGCCTCTCTCTACCTAAAACCAACATGATAAAACCTTTCTTCGCCTGTGCAGACTCCTATACATTACCCCATAGTTGTGACTAGGTACATGAGCAACCCCTCCTCTGCGGTCACTCTAAACCAGTTCTGGAGGCAGCTCCTTTCCCACTGGGATTGGTACCTGGCTGACTGGGGGAACAATGAAGGGTCTTGCCAAGGTGTCCGAAAACGTTTGCCAATGATATGGTAGGTCTCTTTGAAGTTATTCAAGTTCCTGGGTTCAGCCCATATGGTCAGTGAATTGGGTTTGTAATAAATATTTCAAACAGTCCAAAACTGACTTTTGTAGGCGTTTCCTAGCCAGAGATAGCGTTATTCATTTTAATATTTTATCCCAGTGCTTTTCAATGGAACACCTAACCATGATACAGTGAGAATAGCTTTTGAGCCTTTTTCCTGTAATGGCATGTTTAACATTAACCTTTTTCATATTTAAATGTTTAAATCATACGATGCATCCTGCCGTATGGGCATTAAGGCATACTTAGGGGTGATTTATTCATATTCAGAAGGAGGGTTTAGGTCTGTCAAAAGGGGTTATTTTGACAGGTCAAATTTTCGGTATTAAAACTGCAGACAGACTACATTGGTAGACCTGCAGTCATGTTTACACTGTCACTGTAGTGGGTGGCACAATGAGCGCTACAGCCCACTAATGACCTTTGACTTACAGGCCCTGGGTACTGTGTGCCTTATACTAAGTTAAGTATGCCAATTAGCAGTATAGCCAATTCCGACATGTTTTAGGGATCAGAGCACATGCATTGGGACCTGGTTTGCAAAGTTCCAGTGCATATAGTCAAAAATCCAGCAGCATTAGTCAAAACATGTGGCTAAACATTCAAAAAGAGGCATTTTCCTCCAAATTTGTTTTGAGTTAATCCAAAAACAGACAATTAAAGGAATTGACGCATAAATCAAAACTCCTTTGGACTTTTGCCTCATCATTTGTGCCTAGAAATGCAAATAGATTTGGGTCTTTAATGGTCAGAGCCTTCATACATTGAGGAGTTTTCAATGATTCCTTTTGATATTGCTGTTCCAAAAGGGCACACTAGTAGTTTGTTTATTGCTTCCAGAATTTACTTTATCCCATAATGAATGCTTTTAAAACATAATGGAATAAAGTAAAGAATTTGATGTCTCTGTTCTTCTCATCAGGCTTTCTCCTTCTCACTCACTGTCCCCTAAAATCTAACGGCTTTGCCCGCAGTATAGCCCCCATTCAGATATTGGTTCATTTGTACACATGGAAACATCAGTGGCTCTATCTAATTGAAGAGATTATGTTTCACCCTAAACTATATCCCTTGTGTCATAAATTGAGATTTCACGGAAGTATATCAGTAGTTAGATGCATTGCAAGCATTCCTCCCACCCCCTCTTGTGTGTTTGATAAATTGGGATTGAGCCTTTTTAGCTACTGAATGACTTTACCTTCTTATATACATTCTGCTATCAGTAACAAACTATGGGGCATATTAGCAAGACCCACGTTAAAATTATCGCCGTTTTAGCGGCAGGAAACTGCTGCTAAAACGGCGATAATGGGCTTGCTAATATGCGTTATGGAATTCCAATAGAAGCCCAGGTTAGATGTCCTGCACATCGAACCTGGGCTTCTATTGGAATTCTATAACGCATATTAGCAAGCCCATTATCGCAGTTTTAGCGGCAGTTTCCTGCCGCTAAAACGGCGATAATTTTAACGTGGGTCTTGCTAATATGCCCCTAAATGATTAACCTAATCGCCAAATTAGTATATTTGTTTCCCTTTTCCCCTGAAAGCTTTTGCATCTTCTTTAGAACTTTATTTTTCTTTTAGTTATCAATAAAAAATTATTTTATGATATATATTAATGTTGCACCTTGTGATCCATGTATCTTTTAGTCTAGCATCTTCGTGCAGCAAATTAAAGCTTCATATTTGCTGCCAAGAACTAATATCATAGTTAACAATAGGTTGAGACTTATAAAGATGTCAAACATTGGACTAGACTAGACATGGTTGTCCCCTATTACTTCTAATGTGTACAATATTTTAGAACTCTTAGCCCAGGTGTAAGTAATTGGATTATTTGTTGGGGTGAGAGCCCCACTCAAATAATAAACACAATCCTTGTCAAAGTGAACCACAAAAGCCACTAAATAAACCTATGCTTAACCCTCTGGTAGCTTTGCACAAAACCAGGCTTAACTTAGAAGCAATGTGTAAAATATTTATCCAGCATGCACACACTAATAAAATGAAAACACAACACAAGAAAAATCCCAAACCAATTTAGAACAAAAGAGTAAATTGTAATCAATCAAATGTCATCTAAATGGCAAAACTCCAATCAGTGGAACCGGAACTATGATTTTTAAAAAGTTGCATGTGAAAATAGCACCAAAAAGCACAAAACCCCACTCACGGTTAACTGGTTGCGCTGGACCGGATCAGTCACAAGTTTAGACTGACTGCAGTCAAACACAGGTTGGATACAGGACCAGGCTCATCCTGTTAAGTGGTTTACCATTTCAAAGTCCAAATCCATGTGAGGAGTTTCAGCTGGAGCTTTGTGTTGGCAGGGGCTTTGAGGAGATAGCTGTTGGCAAGAGAAGCAGGTCATCGCTGTAGCTTCGCATTGGTGGGAGATGCAGGTGATCACTGTTTGGCACAAAGAGACGGTCGCTGTCAGAACATAGCATTGGCTCCAATGCTGTGATTGCTGCTGATGGGAGGAGCCCGCTAACCGTTGCGAAAATACCCAAACTTATGGATTTTCGCCTGGAGTTCAGTTTTGAGGCAAGAGAAGTATACTTTGATGCTAGCCACGGGTTCAAGACCTGAGGGGGCACCTCCGAGAGATCAGGATTCACTCCAGCAGAGCCCAGCAGCAGGGTTCAGGTGAATCCTGTTGGTGCTGGTCAGCTGGGCAATTGCAGGGAAGGCCTCTGGAAAATAGTTGTGTCCCTGTCACTCACACAGGTCAGCCAACTGACCGTTGGATTCACTTCTGGGGATCCAGTGTTCAAGGCAAGCAAGTCCAGGCTTCCTTCTTCAGACTGCAGGGCAGTCCTTCTTTTGAATCTTCCACAGGTCTAGGTGTATTCTGATAAGAGGTTCTGAGGGTGTTATACCCAGTGCCAGCAGGGGGTTAGGGAGTCCCCTTTGTCTAACCTTCCTCCTTACCTGGGTTTGGCTCCAATTTATCCAGAGGGACAAAGGCAGGCAAGCTTAGGTGGGAGCTGCATACATCAGAGGCAGGGCAGGCAACTTTAAAAGTCAGGAAGAGGGTGGGCACAGCCCTAGGCTACCCCTGTAAATCTCAGGTAGGCTGAGTACAACCCCAAGGACATCCTTCTCAGGAGGGGAACACCCTGTCCCACATCCAAGGCCCTTTTGTCCCCATGTCTGGAAGTAATACACAACACACCACAGGAGAGCCATTCACAGCTGTGACACTGGACACTGGCAGAAAGACATATTTGGTTTAGGCAGAAAAATGTCATCTTTCTAAAAGTCACATTTTCAGAATAGTAGCTCAAAATCTGACTTGGAAATTAAAGAGAATTTTAAATTACAATTCAAATGAGTGGAAGAAGTATTTCTCTATCTTTTGTCAAACTGAAGTTATCATTTATTAAGTGTAATAAGGTAACCCATGTGTTAGTCTATGTGAGGGATAGCCTTACTACAGTGAAAAATGAATTTAGGAGTCAGGAGTTAGGAGGTCAGGACATGTAAGACTTAAATACACATGTCCTACTTTTAAATACCATTCACCGTGCTATATGAGCCTGAAGGGCCTACCTTAGGGGTGACTTATAAGTATAAAAAGTAAGGTTTAGGACTGACAAAATGTTTATTGTGCCAGGTCTTAATGGCAGTTTAAAACTACACTACAAGCTGCAGTAGCAGGCCTGAGACATGTTTTCTAGTGCAACTTTAGTGGGTGGCACAATGAATTCTACAAGCCCACTAGTAGCATTTAATTTACAGGGCTTGGGTACATGTAGTACGGTTTACTAGGGACTTACAAGTAAGTTAAATGTACCAATAAGATGTAGGCTATTTTTACCATGTTTAGAAGGGTGACCACCAGCACTTTACCACTGGTTAGCAGGAATAAAGTGCACAGAGTCCTAAAAGCCAACAAAAAACAGGTTCAGCAAAGGAAGGCAAACATTTGGGGTGACCCTGCAGAAAAGTCCCAGTCCAACACCAGGCATTAATTCAGCACTGAATTTTACATGGATAAGGTTTGGCCAGTTTAAGATAACATTGGCACTTAATGCTGATGAAATAATTTGGTCTTGCGGATTGTGAATATCAAGACCAAAATATCGAAAGGTCACAATATCATGACCAGAATATTGAGGGACAAATAATCAAACAGGTAAGTCCACAGAGGGATGTAAGGATTTGTTATTTTTAACTCCACATTTGCGTATCTTGAAGATATAGCACCAAGGTATGTATATGTGGAGTTAGGTAGAGAAAATGTATACAGACTTACCTTTTGATATTTTTTCCTTGTATGATATGGTCACGATATTGTGATTATTCAATACTTTGTACTAGATATGACCGACTGACAGCAGTTTTGCGGAATTACTCAATGGATTTGACCAATTTTCACACATTGTAAGTACATTTCATCTTGTGTATTGATGAAAGCCCTGAAAGTTGAATAACTTTTTATGTTTAAATTTCTTTATTAGTTTCAGTTTAACATACCAAATCTGTAGAGATTGCTGTGGGCAGGCTTGGATAAAGAAAAAACATGAAACATGAAACAAAAACCCCCACCCAACTCCTCCCCCCACCCTTTGAGGCATAAGGCTTTTACAGTAGGTGCCCTCGGGCTCGCCCCCTGGCCTGGGGTTTCTGTCTCTATGTAGCCTATGCCTGTTAGTGCTTCGTATCGTCTGGTGGTGCAGTTTGTGGTGGGTCGGCTAGGCGCACCAGTCTCAGGTATCTCGGGCAGGTAAGTTCTTTAAACTCCGAGGTTAGCAGCGCCAAGAAGGGTTTCCACAGATCCTGGAATGAGGCCCCTGGGTTGGAGAGTGAGAGAGAGAGATTCTCTCCATCCCAAGAATACGCCACAACCTATGGAGCCACGCCAGATAGATGGGCAAGGTGGTCGTCCCCTAGTGTAATAGAATATTTTGTAGAGCCGCCCCCAACGGTAGTGCTATCTGCTTACCCCTCCGTGTTCTGAGTGGAAAGGTAAGAGGATTAGGAAGACCCAAGAGGGTGTAAACAGGAAAGCGGGATATCTGGGTGTCAAAATGGGCATCAATATCATCTAATACCTGCTTCCAGTAGTTCGAGATTTGAGGGCATTCCCACAGCAGGTGGGTCAGGGTACCCAACGAGCCACACGCTCTCCAGCATTTGGGGCTTCGTGTTGGGTTGCCTCTGTGGAGCCAATATGTTGCTATTTTCATTGCGGTCTTTATGTTCGCAACACTGCGTGCCGTGTGGCGGGCCCTATAATAGATATCCGTCCATTCTTTCTGCGAGAGCATCCTGGCCAATTCCTCCTCCCATCTCAGCTGTCCGGGGGATCTATCTGTCCCAGGGTTGCGTCCAAGGAACCTATAGAGTTCTGTTGTCAAGCGCGAGTCTGTGTGTTTTGTCACTAACCACTTTTCAAATGGCGTGAGGGTCCTCTCAGCGCCCCCACGTACCCCCGGCTGCATAACCCAATGTCGAATCGGATGGTATCGGAAGCGCTCATTCTCTGGTAGATTGTGTTGTGTACAAAAATCAGTGAAAGACAGGGGCCCCTCCACGTCAAAGTAGTGTCCTATGGACCGGCAGCCCTCCTTTGTCCATTGTGCAAATGCTCTTGTATCAAGCCCAGGTGTAAACTCGGGATTTTGGACTATCGGTGTAATTGGAGACGGAAATGTAGTGAGCCCTCGAGAAACGGCAACCTTGTCCCAAGCTGATAGGGTAGAGTGCGTGACTTTTGATAAGTATAGGTTGCAAGGCCTAGCTGCTTTGGCAAGAAATGCGACTCTCCTTAGGGGCTGTCTAGCTAAAGCTCTGTCCATGAACAGCCAGTGCTTCTCAGATTCTGGTCATGACCACTCCACCAGAGGTCTCAGCTGCACCGCCCAGTAATAGTCTTGCAGATTTGGGATCGCTAAACCCCCCGCGGTTGGAGCCCTGTGGCATAGTTCTCTATGTAATCTGGGACGCTGGTCTCGCCAAATAAAGCGCTCCAAATCCTGCTGCAGCAAGTGCAGCACTCCTGAGGGGGGGGCCAGCGGAAGGGTCTGAAATAAAAATATTATCTTAGGCAATATTGTCATTTTTATCGCCGCAATACGGCCCAACCAAGACAGCGAGTGTGGTCTCCATCTACGGAGGCAGTCAAGTATGTGTCGCAAAAGCGCCGTGTAGTTCAGTGAAGTGGTGCGTTGTATGCTAGCTGTATGTTGAAGGCCTAAATAGGGGATGGTTTCTCGAGCCCACTGAAGGTGATGCGTGCGCTTGAGTGCCTCTATTGTGCCCGGGGTAAGGGATAGTTTGCGCGCTTGTGACTTATGAATATTGACCTTAAATCCCGATACTTGTGCAAAGGGTTCTAGCTCGGTCATAAGGGCAGGCAGGGCATCTCTTGGCCTTTCCAAGGTGGCGACTACATCATCAGCATATAAGCTGATTTTATGTTCCACCCCCCCGAACTTTACCCCAGATATTAAGGAACCATCACGCACTCTTTGAGCCATGGGCTCCATATAAAGGGCGAACAAGAGTGGCGAGAGTGGGCAGCCCTGTCTTGTTCCTTGTTGGATAGGGAAGGGGTGCGAAATAAGGCCATTCACCCAGATGGAGGCAGTAGGATTGGTATAACTACCCAGCACCCAGTTTATAAATCTCTCTGGCAAGCCGAAATGGCACATGGTTGCTTTAAGGTAGGGCCAGTGCAACCTATCAAACGCCTTCTCGGCATCTATAGAGAGGATCATGCGTTCGACCTCAAAATGTTTGGATTTGTCTATAATGTGTAGGAGGCGCTTGGTATTATCGGAGCACTGGCGGCCCGGAACAAAACCCGACTGGTCCGGGTCTATCAACCCCGGGGGGCAAGGGGAGAGTCTCTGCGCCAGGATCCCCGTAAATATTTTAAGATCCACATTGAGGAGGGAGATAGGACGATAGGACGCACAGTGTTGCTTGTCCTTCCCTGGTTTGGGTATAACAGTAACTAGCGCCTCCAGCATGGGTGGAATGGGGGAAGATGACCCGATCCAATTGTATACCCTCACCAATAGCAGAGCCAATGTGGCGCAAAATGTTTTATAAAAGATGGATGGAAACCCATCCGGGCCTGGGGATTTAAGCGGTTTTTGCTTAGAAATGGCCGAGATAACCTCCTCCAACCTGATCGGAGATTCCAGGTCTTCACTTTGGCTCGGCACTAGTTTGGCTGTCTTCACGCCATGCAGGTATTGGGTGGGGCCATCGTCAGGGAGTTTCTGTGCCCGGTATAGGGAGGCGTAATGTTGCCAGAATGTTTCTGCAATGTCCTGGTCAGTGGTCTGATCTTGCCCAGAATGGTCGGTAAACATGGATATGTTTGATGCCTGCCGCTGTGCCCTTAATCTATTGCCTAGGAGTCTCCCGCTCCTATCCCCCCCAGAGTAAAAAGAGTGTCTCAGCCTTAGCGCTGCATACTCAGCCCTGTCAATGTCAAGGCCTGCCAATTGAGCTCGCACCGCCTTAGGCTGCTTCCAGATCCTGTGCGCCCCTGTTCTCTGATGTATACGCTCCAACTCTTTCACCTCGCTGGTGAGTTGCTCCCTCTTTTCCCTCCGGATTTTGCTGTCATACGCGGTGATAGCTATAAACTCTCCCCTGACTACTGCCTTCAGGGCGTCCCATAATGTAGCAATGGGGCTATCTGGCATGTCGTTCACTTCCAGGTAATCCTCTATAGCCTTAGTGATCCGCTGAACTACTGTGGGGCGATGGAGAATCGTCTCTTTGAGCCGTCAAAAGCGATGAGCCAGTCGAGGACCAGGAAGGGCCAATGACATACACACTGCTGAGTGATCCAACAGGGTACAGGGGAGTATCTCGACCTGTTGTGCCTGTTGGGTCATTGTATTGGTGGTTAGTAAATAGTCGATTCTGGCATAGGTCTTGTGAAGGGGTGCGAATAGAAAGTGTATTCCCTAGCCGTCGGGTGGTGGGACCTCCATATGTCCGTCAGTCCTGCCTCAGTCAGAAGCTGCTTCCCCTTCGTAGTGAGAGCCCCAGTCTGTCCGTGTCGCTGGCTTGATCTGTCCATGTCATTATCAAAAGCTAAATTAAGATCCCCCCCTATGACAAGTGATCTATCAGGGGATTTGGATATTTCCATCACCGCCTCGTGGAAGAACCCTTCTTGTCCGTCGTTCGGGGCGTATACGATACCGACGGTGAAGGTATGCAGGCCTAATGTGAATGTGTGCGCCAGCAGCCTACCCCTGATTTCGGTCCGTTTGAGGCCCACTTTACCTTGAAACTTAGAGGAGAAAAAAATGGCCACCCCAGCTGTTTTAGAGGTATGGGACGAGTAGAATTGTTGGGGAAACGCCCTGGTTCGTAATCTATGGGTGTTCCCTGACAATAGATTTGTCTCTTGGAAGAGACAGATGTGCGAGTCCGTGTTTTCCATGAATGACAAGACAGCCCTCCTTTTAATTGGGCTATTAAGGCCTTTTACATTAAGCGAGATAATCTTAAGGGCTGCAGTCATGTAAGTGATTTCTTTAGTTCGCTATACATACCTGAAGGGGTATAGAACCCGCAGGGGCCAACCTCATTTGTGGGTGTACAGGTGCTGTAGGGCAGAAACCTAACCCCGAAAGAACCTCTTCGGGCTTGAAGATGTATGTGTGAGGGGGGATGGAAACCAATTAACCCCATAACATTATAATTAAAATTTAACATGAACTGGCGAACAGTATAATAGTCCTGGGTAGAAAACCCAATGGGTAGGCGTGAGATGTCAGCAGGACCCATTCCGCCTCCCCGTCCCGCTGGAGCCCCAGTATTGAGAAACCGGGAAGCTGATAGTGCTGGCCTTCATTACATCTGTCCCCTCCCAGCTAACAAGATCAGGCAGAGTTCAGTCTGCGTTGGCAGAATCTACTTCCAGGGAGGCAATGACCGCTTGTCTCTCTTTGGCAATACTCTTTGGGTCCGGCCGGAAACGAGGCCGATTCCGACCAACCCTCCTCCATCTCTCTGGCCCCTGGGACTTCCTCTTGGTTTCCTCCTGCATTGAAGTGCTCGGATCGTCTTCAGATAGGCTCAACAGCCGCTTGGCCTCTTGCAGTGAGCGGATTTGGTGCGTTTTACCATCCCATTTAAAAATTATTCGGAAGGGGTGGCCCCAGGAGTAGGGGATCTCTTTAGAGTGCAAGTGGGCAGTGATTGGTCTAAACTCCCTCCTCTTTTGCAGTGTGGAGGCTGCTAAATCCTGGTACAAGAGAGGCCTGGAGGCTCGGAACTTGATAGGGTGTTTATCTCTGGCCTCTCGGAGGATCCGCTCTTTGAGCTGAAAGTCATAGACACACGTGAGGATGTCCAGCGCGGGAGCCATCGCCACTCTCCTCGGGCCCACTCTGTGAGCCCTATCCAGTTTGATCTGTTGTTCCGGCGGGGCTCCAAGAATAAAGCGAAAGAGTTCCTCTACATAGGCTTCAATGTCCGACCCCTCTGCTCCCTGAGGATCCGCTCAAATTCGTATGTTGCTACGACGGGAGCAGTTTTTGAGGTCCTCCGCATGCGCCTGGAGATCCAGTTACTGATCTTGTAAGCGTAGTACCTCTTGTTGAAGCTGATCGATCTCCTCGTCCCTCGTTGTGGCCTGTGTCTCCTGTGTATCAACCCTTTCGCCCATTGAATCCAGGTCCCTCCGAACCTCTCGGGTCTCCTGAGCTAGTTCCTTCTTCATGGCGTGGAGATTGTCTTTCAGTGAGGCGAATAAGGTTTCCAGGAAGGCGCGTGTAACAGGGGCATCTGTGCCCTCATCTCTGGATCTGCGGGACCTCCGGACGGAGAAGGGACCGCTCCCGGCCACCTGCGCCGGACTTGATAAGGAGATCCTTGACAGAGCGTTCTTTCTTATTTTTGTTGGACGCCATTTCCAGTTAGGTCGTATCTTCTGCTTATGCAATTTAAGCACGGCCCTAACAGGCCCTTTCTCAGGGTCTATCAGGCCTTGGTATAGAGTTCTCCGTCTCGCTAGCCCCAGGGATCTCTAGTCTCTCGGACCTTCGCCCCTAGCTCCTGCCGCCCTCGAGCAGCCCGATTGCAGCCACCTATGCCACCAGAGTGGTCGTCCTACACATCCGGGGCCATCGTATCAGGGCTCCTTCCTGTAGGCTCAACCCAGGACCCCCTGGGTCCCAGGTCTGTGTCTGGCCCCGCTCGCCCAGTATTGCAGGCCACTTAGCTCAAACTGCCCAGAGCGCGACTCAGGTGCTGGCTTTAGGGGGGGTTCCGCCCTACAGCTCGGGTCTAGGGTCCACAGGTAAGAGAGGGGGCGATATTTCTTCATGTGTATTGCAGGACAGCTATGTGCCAACTCATGAATCTGAGCAAGTCCGCAAAGTACAAGTCAATGAAGAACAAGTTAGTGACTTTAATTTCATGGAGCAGTGCTTGCTTGTCTCATGATGCTGTAGAAGTTAACGATATACTCGTTCACAGCAAGGACTGTTAAGTACTATGGAAAACATGTTGCTTTGCTAGTGTAATCTGCTGATTCGTGCACGAGGCCCATTTACATACCTCTGTGCCTGTGACAAATGTCATTCGTCTGTGTATTTTGTCCATATGTCCTCACATGTCTATTCTACAAGTGGCTGTGTTTCTCTTCTTCAATAAGGGGACATTGTAGTGACCTAATGTGCTGTGTATTCATGGGCAGAGTGGGCATGCTGTATATTACTGATGGCCCGATACACAAAGAGCAACCGGCGTCGTGACGGAGGCTCTGCAGTTGTGGCAGAGTCTCCGCAGTCGTGGAGGAATCTCGACCTGGGGAACTGCAGTGCGGAGATTCCGCCACGAGTGAGGAGATTCTGCCAAGACTGCGGAGCCTCTGCCATGACTGAGGAGCCACTGTCACGACTGGGGAGCCTCCGCCATGACTGCGGAGCCACTGTCACGACTGCGGAGCCTCCGCCATGACTGCGGAGCCACTGTCACGACTGCTGAGCCTCTGCCATGACTGTGGAGGCTCTTTGTGAATCGGGCCCTGAGTGTGTCTCTTGTGAGAAGATGTTAATGGATGTTGCTATGTATGTTATTTTATTTATTTTATTGTAGTAGTTTTAGTGGACCCAAGATATGTATGAAATTCACAGTAGTTGAAATATGTTGGAATGCTTGTGGATGCATGTCATTTGAAATATATTGATTATCACTTTTAATTTATTCATTATAGTTATCTGGATATTTCTCCTTTTTAATCTATCCTTTAACTGTATTATTATAATTATCTGTGTGCATCTCCTTTTTAAAGCAAATTATTGAATATGTAGTGCACGCCATTTATGATCTCTATTATATGCCTGTCACTATTGCACTAAGGTCTATTTAATGAAACTAATAAAAATGATTTAGAACTAAAAAAGAAATGTTGCAATGTGTGTTATGGTAAGCCTGGGAGTTAATTACAATTGGAGGGAAGATGAATCGTCTACAAGAGCTATGAGGCTGTAGCTGTAACTAAATGTCAAACATGAAATATATAATTTACCTCCTAGCTGCCAGACTCATCAGATACAAATAGAAACCCAGAAGGTAAGCACTATCTAGGGAAGAGATACGATGCCAACCAATATTCTTGAGCATACAAGTGCTAGCATGTGCAATAGAAACAAGAGCAAATGCATTATTATTTGTTACACTAATGAACATTACTGAGGGCTTTTAGCAGTTAAGTGTCCCAGTCCTCAAGTAACCTTCAGGCTACACTAGATGTAGCACTTGTAACTCAAACAAATAAAACAACATATTCTAAATGCCAATATATATTTGCCTTTCACCGCCTTCCCATGGAAGCATGAAGCTCAAGAGAGATTGCTTAGTGGCACTGAACCCAATACCCAATAGGCCACCACACAAAAATAAACGCTGACGTCAACCCACAAAATAGGGGGTTTCATATTGGCAAAGTGACACTGGACAGGTCTTTAGATCCTGGGTTTCTGGTGTGCCAGGTTTCTAAGCTGCGCTGCCAGTAATAGGCGGGAGGAGGAGGGCCACAGTTCAAGGGACTATTGTGAGTCTGAGAAGGGAGCGATCAATGTTCCAAGTGCCAAATGGTACCATGAGTTGAACTGGTGGCTCATGATCATCCTGCAAATAGAAGTCACAAACTCAGAGTCCTGTATCTTTAAAACACCAGATGGGAGCCAATAATTCACAAGGCTCTCACTAAATTCTTTGGTGCCCTTTGGGTGTAAAAAACCCTTAATCAGATCTTCTCAGTATACTTCAGGAGTTGCATGCTGATGGTTCTAGATGCTACAGAAATAGCGTGTAAGGCTGTAAATAATGTAACGTACCCCAGAGTTCCATGTTGAAAGTGAGGAGATAATCCTCATCTTACAATTATACTCTGGAGGAGGGTGATGCAGCCTCACAGAATGAATCAACAGGGGATGTATTAACATTTCTCGGGTCATGCTGCCATCCATCACTAACTCACCACTAAGTCACAGATCTTGCTCACTACAAACTGTGCAGCTTTTTTTAAATGGGTCAACTTGAGTAGGAGTGAATGCTGACAAGTATACACAGCTATTTGGTGTCTCTAACATGTCCTCAACCCTCTCTTGATGTATTTCTAGTTCATGGGTTCAGGGCAGTCAGGTGGACTGCCGATTCGTGTGACTCCTAGACAAGCTTGCGACATGCACTTGCCCTCCACACACGTTTCATCAGCTGGGCCTTTGGTTTGTCTTCTCAGTAGACTCAAGGGCTTATTTATGGGAGCCCTGCGTCAAACGTAAAGTGGTACATGCATGACGCAGGGCTCTCATTTCGATTTATGAAGCCACGCAAAGCTACCCGCCATGCTTTTGAGTGGCCTCATAAATCATGAGTATGGCAACGCAGCGCAAATCGCTGCGTCGCCTTACTCTACCCCCGGAAGGCATTCCATGGATGTTGCGGTGGGTTTACCCATGCAACACCCATGGAATTTGATGCTGCCCCAGATTTACAAAGTGATGTAAACCTGGGGAAGCGCCAAATCCATACACCTCCCGAGGTGGGGCGTAACGAGGAGAAATATGTTTATTTCTCCTCGTTTTTTTCAGCTTTCCATGTGTGCTGCATTCTGCAGCACACATGGAAAGAGGAAAATACCTCTTAGGATTGTTCTTGTGCACAAAGGTGCCCCTTCCTGCACAAAAACAATCCTGCATGCAACGGAGGCACCTTGAACCATGGTGCAAGAGTGCCTACACTGGCGCTAGGCTTCCGAAACGGTGCGAGTGCAGGGAGAAAGGACAGGAATGCACTGCATTGCATTCCTGCCCTTTCACTTTGGTGTAGGGCAGTGCAGCAAGGTGCCTTGCTGTGCTGCACTACACCACAATCCCATAAATAAGCCCCTCAGTGTCCCATGACCTCTAATGCCAAGACTGTGCCTAATGCCCTGTGGTTTCACTCATTACCCACTGCAGCATTTAACTCCTTAGCAGCCTTGTCATTGCCAATCAAATTCCAGTCAGTTTTAACAGGCCCAGAAGCAGTGCTTTCCACAGATGTTTATTTACAAGCCCCCTGCACCGCCGGAGCGTCACTTTTTGTGATGCTCTGACAACGCAGATTGCAAAATCACATCTATGAGGCCACACAAAGCCACTATGTGTAACTTTAAATGGCCTCATACATATGGAGTAAGGCAAGGCAGCGCAAATCGCTGTGTTGCCTTACTCTGCACTCTGGAGGTGTTCCATGGGCTTTGCGTTGGGTTTTCCCACGCAACACCCATGGATTTTGTCACTGTCCCAGATTTACAAGATCATGTAAACCTGGGGAAGCGCCAAATTCTTACGCCTCCCGGGGTGAGGCGTAACAAGGAGAAATGTATTTATTTATCCCCGTTATTTCCTCTTTCTGTATGTGCTGCATTCTGCAGCACACATAGAAAGAGCAAAACGCATTTTAGGATTGTTTCTGTGCAGGAAAATGCACCTGCCTGCACAAAAACAATCCTGCCGACAACACAGGCACCCTCACACCATGGTGCAAGGGTGCCTACATTGGCGCTAGGCTGCCGAAACGACGCAAGCACAGGGAGAAAGGACAGGAATGCACTGTATCACATAAATACGGCGCATTCATGCCCTTTCCCTTTTGTCGTAGGGCAGCTCAGCAAGATGACTTGCTGCGCTGCCCTACACCAAATCCCCGTAAATAAGGGCCTATGTCTATAAATCAATCATCTTTCCTCGAGCTATGACTGTAAGAACCTCTTTGCACGTCTCCTGGTACTCTGGCGCAGTGATACCACCTGGGGAAATAGTGATGTGAACTGTAATATTCTAGGCTGGAATCACTGGCAGATTCCAAGATGGGGAGGAAGGTGGTATCAAAATTTTGGACATCTTATTGCTGCATGTTTTGCTTATTTTTAACCCCTTTTACCATTGCAAATTTCGGCAGGCTTTCCTGACAAAACGTGTTTAGGGAAAATAACTCGGATGTGCAGTTAATCCGCACTGTTTGATCGCGAATGAGATTACCAACGTAATGAGTCCTGACGTAGGCTGTGGAGCACTTGCTTTGATGCTTTGTTTCACTCCTACAGTGGAGTCTACTGTGCTCTTTCCCTCTGCAAGCGTCTTGACACGTAATTGAGTCATATCGATTCCTTTAGAAATGTAATCAATCATCCAATCACTTCTTCCACCTTGAAGCATCATTCATGGTTCATGTGCGGCACCTACCAGTGTAAAGTGACTTCATGGGGCTTGACTGACAGGGAGCCCGGCCTCCCACTTACTTCACACACAGCACCGAGGCGATCAGTGACACAGTCCCAGAATACAAAGCGACAAAACCCTGACACCAGGACCGGCCTTTAATATGTGCCAGCTGGACCCACACCCAGGGCTCCGACCTCCAGAGGGGCGCTGGAGCTCCTGCAGCTCTCTCCCTATGACTGAGGTCCAAAGAAATGTGTGGGAGGGTGAGCCAAATTTGGTTTCGCCCATGGTGCTCTCTGACCATAGGCCAGCTCTGCAAGACACACAACTTTCAAATAACTAAGTGGCTTAGTGATGCCTTGTAAATATGCAGCAAGCCACAGCGCCACTAGAACGTTGCAAAAAGTGCTGCATCGATGGCACAATCGCCTTGTACATATGCCTCTATGAGTGGCTAGCTAGCGCTTCTTGGTATAAAACAACCAAGGTGAGCAAAAGAACACACGAAGGGGCATATTTAAAAGCGCCTAGAGCCATGGAAGAGTCACTTTTTTTGACGCTCCGGTGGCGCTCTATGAATGCCCATATTTACAAGGCCGCGCTAAGCCACTTTGTGTTGCTTAACACAGCCTTGTAAATATGGCCTTCTGCAATGCAGTTTTCTGCGGCAAAGGAGCGTGCAATGGGTGTTGCTGTGGACGTTCCCAGCAACACCCATGGCTTTTTGACACTGCTCCAGATTTACAAGGATCTGTAAATTTTAGGCAGCACCAAAAACTAACGCCTTTCAAAAGGAGGCGCCATTGTCACGCAATGGGGAGAAATATTTTTTTTTCTCCTCAATTTTTGCTCTTTCTATGTGTGCTGCATAGAAGGAACAAAACGCCATTAATTATTGTTTTTGTGCAGGAAGGTGACCTTCCTGCACAAACACAATCATCCCTGCAACGAGGGCACCCTTGCACAATGGTGCAAGGGTGCCTGCATTGGCACTAGACAGCTTTTTTAGCGCCGGCGCAGGGGCGAGCACAGGGATACACTGTGTTCTTGTTAATAAGGTCATCCCTGTGTTTTAAAATGACGCAACTCGGCGCAGCAAAAGTGCTTTGCCATTTGCATGTAAATATGCTACAAAATCTCGGAAACGGCTTTCTGAAAACATCCAGGCTGGGTAGTTCCTTAAAGATGGAAAGTCTCTCTCATCCTTGCAGTCAGTTGGTGGGTTCTTCATTCCCCTGTCACTGTGTGTGTTCACAGGAAAGAAGGAAGTGTCTATTAAGAACATTCTTGTACATGCTTCAAATGCATGCTTCACATGCAAAATCCATATACGTTTTTCATCAGACACTTAAAGAATGCAATGGAAAAACATTTCATGCTGTTTTCAAGAAGGAAAGGAAAAGGGTAGACGAGAGGTCATGAGACTGACTCTTGAAACACCCCTCGCCCCTGCCCAGTTCTGCCTCATGGTTTCCATCTGATGGTCCCCAGTGTCCGTCTATGAGACAAGGCAAAAACACATCTGTGTGTAGTAGCCCAGAAGCAAAATTATTAAGGTTGGGTGGGCGTAGTTCAGAGTGACGTATTCCAATATCTGTTATTGGAGAAAATATGTTGATATTGGCGCATGCGTCCTGATGACATAAATTGCCTGGTGGTGGAAATTTGCACTGCAGTCAGGGGCATACTTTCAAGAGGGTGGCTGGGGTGTTACACCCCCTAAAAGGTTTATCCTGTAGCAAATAGTTGGGTACAAGTACTTTTAGTCGGGCATGGTGAAGTGTCTGTCGGGTTTCATCTGGGATTTTTACATGCCCACACTGACAAAAACACACACACTGTCTCTCGTCTCTGTTTTGAAGGCCTTAAAAATGTTGATTAGTTTGAAAACTTTTGTGTTTTAGGTGCCCCTAACAATCCGCCCTTCTCTCTATTTCCACTGCCCCTTAAAGCCCCCTCATGCTGTACTTCTCATATAATGTATATATAAGATATCCCAGTGAGATCGTTGGGAAATATGAAGCTTACACCCCCCCCAATCTTATTGACCAAGCTACGCCCCTGACTGCAGTGCTATTCGGGAACGTATTACATACTGCCAGGTGTGGTAGTCTGCCCCTCTTCTTTTTGCAGCAGGCAGTCAGTAGCTAATTTGTGTGGTTGTGTGAAATCACCACGCGTGGTTTATTGTGTAAACTGTCGTTGTATAGACTAGTGTGCAAAAAGAACAATTCATGGACAGAATGCAGAACAATGTCATACATTCACCCCAGTGCAGAGATTTGGGCCTAAATCCATCATTCTTTTGCTCACCATGCCATTCCAGTTTGGACCCAGCCATATGCAAATCAGTGTTGACCCATCGCCCAATGGGAACAGTCCAGCCCGAACTGCCAGGCCAGGTCCTCCCTGGACTGAAAACAAGCATCCTAGGACCGGTTTTGGGCTTTCAGCCCTCATCAGCCACGATAGCTTGACTCCAGTGGCATGGAGAGCACGGGACCCACGTCTGGGCATACCCATCCCACTCGGGGAGACAAATGCAAAAAGAACAATTGATGGACAGAATGCAGAACAATGTCATACATTCACCCCAGTACAGAGATCTGGGCCTAAATCCATCATTTTTTTGCTCACCATGCCATTCCAGTTTGGACCCAGCCATATGCAAATCAGTCTTGACCCATCGCCCAATGGGAACAGTCCAGCCCGAACTGCCAGGCCAGGTCCTCCCTGGACTGAAAACAAGCATCCTAGGACCGGTTTCGGGCTTTCAGCCCTCATCAGCTAGGATAGCTTGACTCCAGTGGCATGGAGAGCACAGGACCCACGTCTGGGCATACCCGTCCCACTCGGGGTGACAAATGCAAAAAGAACAATTGATGGACAGAATGCAGAACAATGTCATACATTCACCCCAGTATAGGGATCTGGGCCTAAATCCATCATTTTTTTTTCTTTTTTTTTTCCAGCATTGTCCAGCATTCCGTCCATCAATTGTTTCTTTTGCATATGTCGCCCTAAGTGGGAAGGGTATGCCCAGATGTGGGTCCCGTGCTCACTACACCACTGGATTCAAGCTAGCCTGGCTGAGGAAGGGTGATGCCCTGAATCCGGTCCCAGGATGCTTGCTTCTGGTCCAGGGAGGACCTGGCTTGGCAGTTCGGGCTGGACTGTTCCCACAAGGAACAGGGTTAAGACTGATTTGCATATGGCTGGGTCCAAACTGGGGTGGTGTGGTGAGCAAAAGAATGATGGATTAAACCCAGATCCTTGTGACTGGGGGTGAATGTTTGCATTGTCCAGCATTCCGTCCAACAATTGTTTCTTTTGCATATGTCGCCCTAAGTGGGAAGGGTATGCCCAGACGTGGGTCCCGTGCTCACTACACCACTGGATTCAAGCTAGCCTGGCTGAGGAAAGGTGATGCCCTGAAACCGGTCCCAGGATGCTTGTTTCCGCTCCAGGGAGGACCTGGCTTGGCAGTTCGGGCTGGACTGTTCCCACAAGGAACAGAGTCAAGACTGATTTGCATATGGCTGGGTACAAACTGGGGTGGTGTGGTGAGCAAAAGAATGATGGATTAAACCCAGATCCTTGTGACTGGGGGTGAATGTTTGCATTGTCCAGCATTCCGTCCATCAATTGTTTCTTTTGCATATGTCGCCCTAAGTGGGAAGGGTATGCCCAGACGTGGGTCCCGTGCTCACTACACCACTGGATTCAAGCTAGCCTGGCTGAGGAAGGGTGATGCCTTGAAACCGGTCCCAGGATGCTTGTTTCCGGTCCAGGGAGGACCTGGCTTGGCATTTCGGGCTGGACTGTTCCCACAAGGAACAGGGTCAAGACTGATTTGCATATGACTGGGTCCAAACTGGGGTGGTGTGGTGAGCAAAAGAATGATGGATTAAACCCAGATCCTTGTGACTGGGGGTGAATGTTTGCATTGTCCAGCATTCCGTCCATCAATTGTTTCTTTTGCATATGTCACCCTAAGTGGGAGGGGTATGCCCAGGCATGCGTCCCGTGCTCACTACACCACTGGATTCATGCTAGCCTGGCTGATGAAGGGTGATGCCCTGAAACTGGTCCCAGGATGCTTGTTTCCGGTCCAGGGAGGACCTGGCTTGGCATTTCGGGCTGGACTGTTCCCACAAGGAACAGGGTCAAGACTGATTTGCATATGACTGGGTCCAAACTGGGGTGGTGTGGTGAGCAAAAGAATGATGGATTAAACCCAGATCCTTGTGACTGGGGGTGAATGTTTGCATTGTGCAGCATTCCGTCCATCAATTGTTTCTTTTGCATGTATAGACTAGTGTGGCAAGGATTTGCGTAGTAACAGCCATTTTAATATTTCCGTTGGAAAAAATGCGTGGTAATTGTAGGTTAAAGTAAAAACTTTGTTGTAAATTCTTTTTCCCACATTGTGTATATCTTTATGTTTTAGCTCGTTGGTCCAATAAAAGGCATCACACCCTCTATAGTACAGTGAAAGTCTATATCCCAGGTTGAAACCACCGACAGGAGACATGTCAAATGTAATGCACTGAACACCTTCAAGAAAAAAACTGAGCATACCCTCGTCTCCTGGCTCTGCTTCAAACTTTCTTGCCCAGACAGTGCTAACACTCCCATTTCATAAGTTGTTGCTCGCTAGGGAGGAGGTATGTCAACACCGGTTCTTGGAAAGTTCCCAAGATGTGTCTCTCTGGGCTTCGATGAGGCTTTGATGGGTTTGCAGGCCTCCTCTTCGAAAGAGCTTTTGAAAAATGCCTTTCGCCTAGTCTGAAGACATTTTATTCCATTATTTTCACTTGAAAACACACTTCAAGGTCATTTCCCTTTAAGACAAATGTTGGCAATAGCAGCCGTTTTTCCCCATCCTAAGTGCTTTCAAGCAAAACGGGGGTTGCATTAATTAAAGAGGGAGCTTATTCATTGGAAATAAATATACATGTTTTATTACTTTAATGTCAGACTACATCACTGCCATTCTATCGTTAATGTATATTTAAACACAGCATAAGTGGATAACTTCCTTGACACCCAAGTAAGTCGTATACATGTACTATGCAATCAGTGTTGTTGTTATTATTTCGGTGTTACTAACCCCAGAGCGGCACACAGCAAAACAGCAAATGCAAGCTATAAGTGCAGAAATGTATATTAAAAAGCAAACAATAAATTAATAAAGGGGGAGAAAGAGATGACAGTGTCAATGGCTTTGTGACACTGCCCAGCTGTTTTAGAGACCTGGGGCCAGATGTATGAAGCATTTTACCACTCGCAGAGCGGTAAAATGCTTTTTGGCATGCACCAACCCTATTTTGCCATCTAATAAAATAGGGTTTGCGAGTCACTATCAGGAAGGGGCATGTTAAGGGCGTCCCTTCTTAATAGCGAGTCACACTGGTATGTAGGAATGTTTTGCGACTGGGAATGCGTTCGCAAAACATCCGCAGTTACCACCAACTTCCCAGGGACCACTGCCTACTCTTAAAAAATGAAAAGGTAGGTTTCCTTTTATTTCATTACAAAAAAAAAATTGCTTCATTTAAAAAGCAATCACAGACATGGTGGTCTGCTGACCCCAGCAGGCCACCATCCCCGTGATTGTAGCCATTCACAATGGGTCGCAAATTGCGACCTGCCTCATGAATATTGATGAGCCAGGCCCATTTGCGACCCACTGCGAATCGCTAACAGTGTCAACACACTGTTGTACATTGCAGTTTGCGATTTCCTAATAGTGAATCGCTAAAATTCGCTATTAGTAAATCACAAACGCAATTTTGTACATCCAGCGCCTGTTCCCGACCACTTGGAGAGTTAGTTATTAGTAATATCACCAGCATGATATGGGTTTGAGCAGGAGATTGAAAGATATGGGGCCAGATGTACGACCGTTTTTGCATGCGCAAACGGGTTTGCGAACCCGTTTGCGCATGCAAAACAGCATGGGCCATGTACAAAGTCTATTTAGCGAGTCGCAATTTATTTGCGACTCGCTAAATAGGTTTTGCGACTCGCTATTAGGAAGGGGCGTTCCCTTCCTAATAGCGAGCGCAAGCCCATGTATGAATGTTTTGCGACCGCGATTGCGGTCGCAAAACACGCAAATTACCACCCTCTTCAAGAGGGTGGTAATGCACTCGCCGGGGAAAATATTTTTTAAGAGCAGGCAGTGGTCCCAGGGACCACTACCTGCCCTTAAAAAATGAAACGAAAACGTTTCATTTTTTTCTTTTTGAAATGCATCCCGTTTTCCTTTGAGGAAAACGGGCTGCATTAAAAAAAAAAAAACTGCTTTATTTAAAAGCAGTCCCAGACATGGTGGTCTGCTGAGCCCAGCAGGCCACCATCCCTGGGAGGGCCAGCCATTCCAAATGGGGTCGCAAATTGCGAGAGGCTCATTAATATTCATGAGCCTCTCAATTTGCGACTCCATTGGGAATCGCAAACAGTGTGATACACACTGTTGTACATCCAAAATAGCGCCTCGCAAATTGCGAGTCGCAAAAAACTCACAATTTGCAAGGCGCTATTTTTGCGCGTCGTACATCTGGCCCATGGTGTCTCCAAACTTTTCTGTAACAAGACCTCTTATTTTAAATGAAAATCATCCGCAGCTGATAATATTAGTGACATTGTCGTGTCCACCTCATCCAAGATTGTCAGTAATTATCACATCAGTGCATTAGGCAGAGTTAACAGCAGTATAACCCTTTATATGGGTAATACATAACAACCACAGGTGCATCCCCTGGTACCAAGGTATTAATGGGAGCAATACATCTCTCCAACTCAAATAATAGCTTTAAATACATTTTCAAAAGTCAAACATTTTTCTCCAAGCAACAGCTCATGAGTTCTGAAAATAAATCCATTTTCATCTTTAATATATGCTTTTTAATTTTGGCTTACAAATAATAATTCAACTAAGAAAAAGCTTCTATTGTAGTCAGCTGCGCTGCACGCAAGAGAGCTGCTCACAAGGAGCTGGAGAGCTGCTGGTAGCCCACGGGCTACTTGTTGGACTCGTCTGCTCTAAGCATCGTTGACCCACATTATTTACACGGGGCACTAACCTGATAACGAGCAGGTAAGGAACAACCTGGCCGTAGCTCCAAGAAAGAGATACTCACATCCAAATATTTTGGTTTATTCCGAGAAAAGTTATAAAACTGAATATACTTGCGGGCCCAATAGGGCGCCCGGATCCTGATGCGATCTTTGGAGACTTGGGAGCCCGCCAAGAGGGCCGGCGTCACGCGGCAGAGCAGTTTATTTTCGGTTCGCACGGTCTCTCTGCACCCCAGCTGCACGCGCTAGTAACACAGGCTCCGGTGTTTCTAGCACTCGCACGAGGACCCGGGCCTGGGGGCTTGCTTCTAAGTTTAAAGTGGTACGTACCAAAAAGGCTGCGCAATTTAATTGTGTAATAGTGAAGTTCAGAGGAGTACAGACAACCACTGGCAATAACGTGAACTATTACAGATCACATTTAATAACCAAATATGTTCAAAGCAACAACAACAAAAACTATTGTCAGTCCAGAGGGATACCTCACAGTGGAGTAGCAAGGTCGCCATCGGCACTGGTGCAAACACCCCCCCTCTGCACAATGGGAAAACTATAATTATATTTATTAAACTGTATAACACGGGTAAAAATTGTGGTAATTGAACTAACAATAACCTCTATAAATACCAGCATTTTCTCTTCGACCATCCCTAAACATATACTAAGACTGTTGCAAGATGATTTTAATAACCTCGGTATGGATGTTTAAATGCAAGCAGTCAGCTGTTCTATCACCTGCTTATCTTTGGAACTTTAGTTACAGGACAGCAGTTGTTGAACAATGGAGCTCTGAGCCAGTACAGATGGCCCTTCGTGAAAAAGATGTACAGTTGTAAATATAATAAATCCAATTCACTCAGGCTTCTGGGTACACTCTCTTAAAATACTCAACATGTTTTAATCTCCGATTAAAGTGAATGCTGCTGTATGCAGCAAGGCTGGTTGCCATTCTTCATAAAATCAAGATCACTGAATTAAGTTTCAGATGATTGAAGTAATGATGCAAATGCCCATATTTGTGGGTTCAGTATCAGTGGCGGCTGCTTCTGTACAGGGATGGGGAGGCGGGATAGGGAGGCATGATATAAAAATAAAAAAATAATTTACCTTCTTCGCCGTTGCCGCAGCTGCACATCCTGGACTTTACCAGCCAATCACGACGCTGCAGGAGCAGCATCGTGATTGGTCTGAGCGGCCGAAACGTCTGCTCAGGCAGTAACTGGGAGGCTGGGCATGTTCTACACTGGGCTGTGCAACACAGCCCAGTGGAGAACATGCCAAGTGCACATGACTGTTTGGACGGCTCCAGAGGGCCGACCAAGCCGTCATGGGCACTTAGGAAGGGGGTGTACACCACTCCTGCTCCCTCTGACGTGGGGGAGCCCAGCCCCGCCTGACCTGGCTGGAGTTGGAGTCCCGCTAAGAAAAATAAAATGATAATATCTTCTTGTTATTATCATTTTCTTTTTCTTTTGCACTGCTCAATGCAGAAAAGATTTTATTTTTATTTTGCACTGCTCAATGAGCAGTGGGGCGACACTCCTCCACCTTAGCGGAGGAGCCGCCACTGTTCAGTATACACAGTGCATGATCAAATGTATGAGAAAGTATGTGATCCACTTTTAGCACACACAAGGGAGCCTATGACTGATGTAATAGGTATTTACAAGAAATCAACTATAAGTTGATTGTAATCTGCTAAATGTAAATACTGACTATGCTATTCATTAATAAAACCAACATGAATTTTAATATTAGCTAAATAACCGAAGAATACAATACATATTATATATTCTATATCCCTTTTCACAAGTTACTTTGTTGACCACATTTTAATGCACATTTAGTTGCAGTGAGCGTTATTTTTTATTCTTCGTTTCCATTTACTGTTGCCATACTAATTTTACTACTAAGGATTTGCTGAGATTGTTCATATCTATAAGTAATTAACTATATCAATTATATTACTTAGATTCATTCTTTACATAATGTTTTTATTTCCTCTCATATACACTGACTGATGAGCAGATCTGATTAAAATGTAATTATTATATGTCAAGAAGATGCACGGTATATAGAAAAGGTTTATTATATAGGGAGTGAATAGTAGCATTGGTTGTTCATCTATCAGTACTGTTAGTGCTACTGTTTTGGCGTTATTGTATGACTTAGATGAATACCAAGAACAACACACATGCCAGTACTGATAACTCCTCACATGCTTACTTCCTGATCACACCACACACTTGATATAACCAAAATAAATTACTTTATTTTTTGTTTTTTTTAACATTTGATATTGAATTTTCAAAACATTTTTATCTTTTCAAAAGTTAAGACAATCTTTTTATTCTCAACGTTGTACACCATAAAGACACAAAAACATGAAAACATGAAAAAATATATTACGATTCTCCAAAACACCTAAAGTCATTGACAATACAAACATATATGACAAAAATACATGTAAAGAAGGTTTTTTGAATAGCTCTGGTTCTGCAATATTTACAAAACAGTAAAGAAGCAACAGAAAAACGAAATTAGACTGACAAACTGCCCTGCTAAACTACTCAAGAAGCATGAGCAACAATCAAACAGTGTTCCAATTCAGCTCAATCCATATTATCACTCATATTGCTTTATTGCTTTATAATGAGCCACCTTGGTATAGATCTATGGTGCTACACTTGTTTGAAGAGATCAACTGTCGATGCGTTTCGAACCCATATACTTTTGTTTCGGGTTCTCCTCAGGACACAGGACAACAAAAGAGCTCTAGTCTTCAAAGTAAAGGAATTAGAAATCCTCATAGGTTATGCCACGGTCCCCTACATCCTACTTTTCTACAACATTCTATTAAGTACTGGGGAAACCAGCCAATGCTTCCTGTGGCGTATGTCACTTTGCTACCAAAACGGGCTTCAAAGGCTGCGTTCGTCCTACGGAACAATCCAGCTCTAATCCTGGTAGTGTCTGGACGTGTTCAAGTCGCCAGTTTATTTGACCAATGTTCACCGATAGTTACCTCCGCTCAACCACTGAGTGTGTGTAAAAATTCAATATCAAATGTTAAAAAAAACAAAAAATAAAGTAATTTATTTTGGTCATATCAAAGTGTGTGGTGTGATCAGGAAGTAAGAATGTGAAGAGTTATCAGTACTGGCATGTGTGTTGTTCTTCGATATTAAATAGGCCTAGCCTTACTGATTACGGGCCAAACCCCTCCTAGTTGCTTAGATGAATCACAGCACTGCTGCATTGCAAAACAGATACGCATCTTTAAAGCAAATCTCTCATTTCATATGGATGTTATTCTATGTAGATTAAATATTAATAAACGAATGCCACAAAAAAGGAACCCTGTATTTTATTAGTTCAGACCCACTGATCATTACAACCTGCTTTATGGATATTAGTTTAAATGCGCATCTTGGTATATTTACATAATCCTCAGGCAATCTTTGAATCTTTTTCTTGCCTAGTTGCACAGCAAGTAAATAAAGATTCTTTTTCCAATTTGATCACTGATAGAAATTATTTTATCATTGGATATTCATGACTAATAAGAATCTGTTTGTGAGGATTTGGGTGCATTATATGGTATGGCTGTGCTGCCTTTCCATGTAATGCACTCGCAAAAACGGTCTTTGGTCCAGTCAGGCTCGTTTGTAAAACTTTAATAAACTCAACCCTGGATAGCTGTGACTCCGAGCAGCAAGGCTTAAACGAAGGAAATAGTGTAAAGCATTTAACAGTACCAAACAACGAAATAAGAAATCCACACAACATGAAAGAAATCTGGCACCCAAATTATAAAAATAGGTTATATTTTAATGAATTTTTAGAGTCTAAGATTAGCAAAATCCACCGGAGGGTTCAACAGATATAGATTTTAAAGAAAACGTAAATCTCAGTTTAACCACAAACAAGTATTGGCAACCATAAAGTTTGTAATTTTTTTTAAAGTTTGCAAGAGTTGAGTTCAACTACTCCGGCCCAGCTTCGGCAACCAAATCCGACAGGGAGAAGGTCTGGGGGCCAATAAGGAGTATTTGAACAGTTACCTGGCCACTAAAGCGTTTCCAAGTCCAGTTCCAAACTTTACAGCATGACCGCCATAGACTTAAATGGAGTGATGCGGATGCAGGTAATGGAAGATGCTCTGGATGCTGTGCGGTCGATAGGGGTGCCTTTGCAGTTATTCCTCAGTCCACGGGTCAGGTTGGGCAACTTTGGCCACAGAGGTCAGAGTGCCTCAAAGTCCTCTTTATGGCAGAAGAAGGCCAGCTGTGGCTATGCTACCGATCTCTGTACACAGTAGTCCCAGCGATATCCTTTGGTAGAGGCTAGTGTCCCTCTTGGGTGACTAGTCTGGACTCAGATGGCACTCCCGGATCCAGCTAACTTAGGTGCAACTTTTGGCCATCGAGGATTAGTCTCTTGGGGTGCCCAGTGACAGTCAGTGGTGATTCTCCTGAAGTCACTACTGACTTGCTGAGTTGGGCTACTTCAGTTTTGATGTCCCTGGTGCTGGTTCCGGGGGGTCATCTGAATGACCCTTGGAGTCACTTCTTTGGTCTGGGGCTTGGGAATGACTTTTCCCCAAGCCAACAACCACAGGCACAGTCCTCTCGTCGCTACCCAAGGTGCGGCAGATGTAGTCAAGCAGACAGTGCAGTCTCTCGTTGCCAAGTCCAGGGGTCAGCAGGGCAGTCCTTCTTCAGTCCTTGTTCCAGTTCCAGCGTGATCTGAGGTTCAGGGTGCCATATTTATCCCTAAAAAATGCCCTGGGAATAATGCAGTCACTAGCCAATGAGCTACCAGGTTCTCTCCCTCTTAGTGATGACTTTGCAGCTATGTGTGGCATCTAGCAATACCACAGTGCACTATTCTGCCCACTCTCAAGATGTCAGACCCTTCTTTGAATGTTAGGAGCATGGTAGCCCACCCTAGAGGTGTATCTACCTGTGGGCAACACGTTCAATGAAAAATCGGGTTGGACACTGATCCCCTCTCTCTGCTCCCACTGCCAGCCTGTCTACCTGAACAAAGAGTAGTGTGACCTCCTTTTGCCCACCAAAGGCGGCTTCACCTTTGAAGCCCGCCGTTTAGCCTAACACCCTGAGTGGCTTCGTGTGAAGGGGAGGTAACACCTCACCCTGTAGCAGGCTGCTATTGTTCCTAGGCCTGGGAGTCATTCACGCTACTTCCCAGGAGGGCAGAAAGCTGTGTGGTGGCCAGTGACCATGTGAGGCCACTGGACGAACTGGGTCATAGACTGGCAACTTTCTAAAAGTTGAATTTCTTTACTAGTGACATTAAATTCTACTTGGGCATCAAGTCAGGTTTAATGTCATGATTAATTTGATATCTTACTCTTCCCATCTCTGTAGTCCCATTCAGGAGTTAGCCAGGCTGAGCAGTCAGCAGGTAACCCTGTGTTAGCCAATGGGGCTACTAATTCTTCCATAGCTAACCAACAATTTGGTTGTTGTCAGGACATATATGCAAAATACATGTCCTACTTAATAATATACAGCTCCCTGCCTTAGAGCTTGACAGGCCTTCCTTAGGGGAGACTCACTTAGGAAAGTGGGGGCTTTGCCATTTGTTTGAATGGCAAAGTCAAACTAGCAGTGCTACCACTGCCCTTTCAGTGTACAGTGGCAGGCTGGGAACCATTTTGTACCTTGTCTCACACAGGGTGGCACAATCAGTGCTGCAGCCCTGGGTGGATAAGCTGTCTTACATGCCCTGGGGACCATATACTATGGTCAGTCTCTGCCAATTAGGGGTAGCCAATTCGACATATAATCTGTAAGGGGTTAGAACACTGGCACTGAGGTCTGGTTAGCAGGCCTCAGTGCACTCTCAGAGTGGAAAACAAGCAGCATCAGTCCAAAAATGTAGGGGGTAAACATGCAATAAGAAGCATTTCCTTAAACTGTTCATAACGATACACTTTCCCTTTTCATTGGGTTTGGAATGACATTTTAATGACAGTTCAATTCTATCATGTTTTAGCAATATTTGATAAATCTATCTAAAGGTATTGCATTTACTTACATCATTTATATGTTTCGTCTACACCTATGTGGCAAACACATGTATTTTATGTAGACTTGCAATAGGTTTTGTGTCTGCCGCTTGCTCATGATTCAAGGGCTTTCAAGTCAACAGAGTTCCCTGCTCCTGAGTCAAAGGTTTCCTCCCTTTTTCTTCTGTTTGTCCCTCCCAAAGAGCATTTTGGTGCCACCGTGTTTTGATTGGATGAATTCTGGTCTTCCACTGCTGATGTCATAACATTGTATTTCAGTGCAAGAAGGACTATTTTGTCCCCTCTGTATGTGTCTCCCTCTCCTTTATGACCTGATCTCTTTAAAATGTATTAGCCCCAGAGCCAGTTTGCCCCCATCACCCTCATGCTGTCCCAGCTGCTCATCTTTAAATGGATTATAATCACTTCCAAGATGGCCATCTGAAGGCATATACGTGTGTGCACGCATGGTGACCATAAGAAAAACCATTCCAAGACTGCCACTGTACATGCACGAATATACATCGTGTCCATTTTGGAATGGTTTCTTTTTTGTTTTAAGAAAAATCATACAAAGATGGCCACCGCACATGTTGAAGCCAATGCATTGGCCATCAATATTTACGTTTTTGGTTTTGTTTTAAGAAAAACATTCCAAGATAGCTGTTTCAAACGTGTGCGCATATACAGCAGCCACACAATAGCTTTCGGGGGGGGGGAAGCATTGGCAAATCCAATAGGTGTCACGAATAAGACCTATAAGGCTTTGCCACAGCTTGTTATATTTTTTTAATTTTATATTTTGAATTCAGGTGTATCAATCCATTATCTGTATGGCGACAAAGAAGATTTCACAACAATAGGTTCCTTTGGTGATTGTTGGAGACTCAGACATATCTAATGACACTAGCTGGGTCCAGTTTAAAATTGTAAGAAAGGGAGAATTATTATTGTAATAAGTAAATAGACCGAAGATTTGCAGATCTCACCTCTGATAGAGTTTTCTCGTACTTGGCACAGGCTTTAAATTAAGATGTCCTTCCCATTTGCCTCCACCATGATACCTCATCTTCAATAGGTGGCACACTATAATGAAATCTTTTTGTGTGCTGGGAGCCAAGATATATGTTTCGATTAATGTCATCCTGCTCATACTCATTTACTCGATGCTGCTAGAAAGGACAATCATGGCAAACTTTGTTATGCTAATTAGACAGAATTGAAACAATTGACATGATCTGAATATAAATCTTCTGTAATCTAGATTTCTATTTTTTGGTTTTTGCACCAACTATTTATTTATTTGTCCCAGCAAGGAACCGTCGTAGCCTCATTTTTCTTTAGAAATTTTAAGGTACTTGGCCACATCTCTAAGTAGAAACACTGTCTCACAATGAACTGGTTGCCTGCTATATATGTAGGAATTCCGGTTTTATGTTTCAAACCATTAGCACTGAAAACACCCATCGGATATAAATGTTGCTTTACTGTTGAAATTAAAAAACACTAATATGTCGCTTTCGTGAGAAACAGAGACAGAGCAAAGATAAAATGGAAGCAGATTGCAGAAAAGCCCTGTGGCCCCTTCCCTTCCCGTTTCCCTTCCAGTGTGATTTGCTTCTGGTCCTCCTTGTAAGCAGGTCTGAAGAAGCGTCATCTTGATCCCATCTGGAGATAATGTAAGAGTGTGTCATACTCACACATAGTCAGCAGTCAAATATATTCTGTCATAACTAATGTACTAAAAAGGGTGGATTATATTATACTAAAGGGAATTTGTTTGAAATATATGCATTTAGAATGTGATTAATAAAGTTTCAGTAACAATTTATGTATCAACATGACAGGAGAAAATAACCTGAAATGTCGTATTGTGAGGTACTTAATTAGGATGTGTGCAACTAATGTTTAACATTTATATGCGTAATTTGAAGTAATCAAGTGCAAATGCATTTACACGGAGATGTTTATAATTCATTTAATTTATTCGTGCTGTAAGCAGTTGCATTTATTTTATGTGTAGGAAGGTGCACATATTCTGTAACCCTGTGCACATGTTAACATTGCAAAACTAGGCCTCGAGAAGAAATTTGTTCAATTGCTGCTCACATTACGATTTGAAATGTAATTCACGTTTAGCCATCAAGTATGGAAGGTATGGTGCTGAGTTACTTCTATTGCAGGTGTGGATAAGTCTCATTATTTAGAATGAAGGAGTTTTGTGTTAATAGATAGCAAAGCATTAGAAGGAGGAGTCGGCCGATGCAGGCAGAGGATAATGTACTATCTGGCTGAGAAAGGTGCTGAAAGTATCCAGTTGTGCCAGAGCCATGGAAATCTCCCAAGGAGGAGTCAAATGAGAGTGTCACATTGACGGCAAATGATATTATGTGCTATGTTTTGTTAGGGAGAGAGTCCATCTTGAGTTTCAATATGAAGCAGACCTGTGCTACCGCTTGCATGGCTTTAAGCTACTTGACCCATCATCGGAGTGTTTCTACTGAAGACTCTGAAGGCTGACACCTTTCTTCTTTCCTTATTTGATTATGTCCTTACTCAAACGCTTTAGTTTACGGTTGCCCTTATCAAGGTAGTGTAGGGAAAGTTAGGTTATTCATGCTCGTTAAAGAGAATCATCTGATGCAATTTAACCTTCATTTGTTCTTCTTGATTACCTGTGCCATTGCCTTAGAGTTAGTGTTTTGCTTTGTATTATATAGGGTACATCTCTTAAGGAGATTTAGACTTACTTTGATCTTTTTGTACTTTTATACGATTTCACTGAGACTGATCTACATTGATTTATTTCTGAACTTATAATTAAACCTACTAAACTCAGATTAAGAGTCGAGTGGATTAACGTGTAGCCTCATTGGTTGCAATTTATTGAAATTGATAACCAGCTATTTGTTTTCTTTCACCGCTCACTCTACTAGAAAGACATATCCCCTCTAGAGAGAATTGTGAAAATGGGCTTAGACTTTAACAGGTTCATTTGCTGAATCGAGCCACTTCTGCCTCACCTATTGTACCAAGCCAATAAGTAAAGCATCTATGTTCGTAACCCCCTGCACCAAACCTTCTCTTGCTGTTTCCCTTCCCCCCCTCCTCATGCTCCCTTGGTCTTTTTCACTACACCACCACTTCCGGTAAGCTCCTCCACACAGGAAGCCTGCTGACCAGCAGGCTTTTTTTCAGTTTTGCTTTTCATGTGCCTGAGTATGTTGGTGTGATTAGTGAGGGAAGAGGGTGTCACAGCTAGACACATGTTTCTGTGTGCTGAGAGTGACCTTGTGGAGTGGCAAGGAGACAGTACACACTCTGCATTCCAGATACAGGAATTTGAAGCCAGGAATGACAACTCACAGGCCAGTAATACCTACCCAGTGTATCCTTGGCCCAGTCAGAAAAGATTCACAGGTGAGTGATGATGACTAGTTTGGCAGTGAGATGCTTAGTTATTGCCGCAGCACCAGCAAAACAGCCATGTTAGGTGAGGAAGCAACATGGATTAAGAGCAAACTCTATAGGAACAGAAGAAGGATAAATCGAAAGACTAGGTGGACAACGTGAAGGATAATAGGGCAAAAACCTGTCAAACTGCTGTGGATAGCCTGAGGTGCAGACTGTTGTTAAGGATCTTGTACACCTTCATGTTGGAATGATGCCCCATGCTGACAAATACCATTGAGTGATGGCTAAAGTAAGGAAAAGGACAGACTGGTATTGTGCTCACACATCCAAGCAGAATTTGCTTTGCATTCTGGGACATGGCATTTCTTGCTCTTCCTCCTTGCTTTGCCACCCTTGCCCCTGCAATCTTGCGTGGCCTACCCCCTCCAGTGACTCTTTCCCACTCCCACGTTTCCCGCCTCCCAGCTGTCCAGCCCCCCCAGCACACTACTTAATGGAGGCCACTGCACGGCCAAAGGCGCGCCAACAGCAAGCCCGTCTGCGCCCGTATGCACCTGGACCACACCCAGCGCCATGGACCCTGGTTCTCGGACTCCCACTGATACGAAGCCAGCACCCTCCTTGCCCTCATCAACACAGGACACCACGCTGCCTGGCACCTTGCGTCACAGAAGGGCACCCAAGGACCCTTCTCCTGCTGAAAATGCAGCTACACCCTCACCCACCTCCACACGCCAGCTCCGCTCACCGCCCAGCCGACCAACAGCGCATCCGACCGGCTTAGCTGTATCATCCTCAACACGTGCTCCCTCCACAAATGTGCCACAGAAATATGGGATCTTCTCGACGCCACCTCTCCCGACATCGCCTTCCTTACGGAAACCTGGACTAACCCCAGCTCTGGCCCGGACATCGCCACCACCATCCCCGACGGCTACAAAATCACCCACAAGAACCGCACCGACCGACCAGGAGGAGGCATCGCCATCGTACACAAGAACACCTTCTGCCTGACCACTCACTCGGACGACCCAACGACAACCATGGAACACCTCCACTTCCTGATCCAGACCAACCACAACACCACCCTCCGTGGCAGCCTCGTCTACAGGCTTCCCGGCCCCCGTCCACCCTTCACTGACGCCATCGTCGACCTCATCTCACCCCAGGCTCACGCATCCACATATTACATTCTACTCAGTGACCTCAACTTTCATCTGGACAACCCCAGTGACCAGAACACTGTATCCCTGCTGGAGAACCTCGCCAACATTAGACTCAAGCAGCTAGTCACAGCTCTGACCCACGCAGCAGGGCACACGCCCGACCCCGTCTTGTCCCCCAGCAGAAACAACACCTACAGCCACACCACCGATCTCCTCTGCACCAACCACCACTGTGTGCAATTCGCCTTCTCCACACCCACCGTACACCACTGCTGAGACCGCACTCCTTGCAGCCACTGACGACATCCGTTCCCTCCTCGACGAAGGCGAAACCACAGCCCTCATTCTACTGGACCTCTCGGCTGCCTTCGATACCGTCTCCCACCACACCCTAATCACGAAACTCCACGACGCCGGCATCCGCGACAAGGCCCTGGACTGGATCCACTCCTTTCTTACCAGCCAAACACAGCAAGTCAGACTACCTCGTTCCTCTCAGAACCTACAGAAATCAGCTTGGGAGTGCCTCAGGGCTCCTTCCTGAGCCCCACCCTCTTCAATGTCTACATGGCCCCCATTGCTGCCATCGTCAGGAACCACGGACTTAACATCCTCTCCTACCCTGACGACACCCAGCTGATCCTCTCCCTCACCAACGAACCCACAGCCACCAAAATCAACTTTTACAGTGGGATGAAGGCCGTTGCCACCTGGATGAAAGATAGCTCTCTCAAGCTCAAATCGGACAAGACTGAAGTACTCATTCTGAGACCCATACCCGCAGCCTGGGATGACTCTTGGTGACGCGCCGCACTGGGAACCCCCTCACCCCCACGGACCATGCATGTAACCTCGGCATCATTCTGGACTCCTCACTCACAATGAACCGCCAGATCAATGCCGTATCCTCACCTTGCTTCCACTCGCTCTGCCTGCTTCAAAAGACATTCAGATGGATCCCCACAGAATCCAGAAAGACGGTTACCCACACACTCATCACCAGCAGACTGGACTATGGCAACGCACTCTACGCCGGCATCACTCAGACACTCCTCAGGAAACTACAGAACGTTCAAAACGGCACAGCTAGACTGGTCCTCAACATTCCCTGCCGCAGCCACATCACCAAACACCTTCACGAACTCCACTGGCTCACAGTTGACAAAAGAATCACCTTCAAGCTCCTCACAAACGCCTACAAAGCTCTCCATGACGCAGGACCGGTGTATCTGAACCAAAGCCTCTCATTCCACGTACCCGCCAGACACCTCCGCTCCGCCCAACTGGCCCTGGCCACCGTCCCACGGATCCACAAGACCAGAACTGGAGGAAGATCCTTCTCCCATCTCGCCACCAAGACCTGGAACACCCTGCCTCTCCACCTAAGGCAATACCCGTCACTGACCCAATTCAGGAAGTATCTCAAGAACTGGCTCTTCGACTGAACCCCTGCGCCCAGATTGATCAGCAGCCCCCCCTACCCCCCAGCGCCTTGAGACCCTTACGAGTGAGTGGCTGCACTATATAAATCCCTGATTGATTGATTGGTTCATTCATTGACTCCAATCTACCCAACTCCACTCAAGTCTACTCCACTCCACTACAATCTACCCCAATCTCCCCACTCCAGTCTTCCCCAATCTACCCCACTCCACTACAATCCAATCCACCCCAATACATCCCACTCTACTCTACCCCAATCTACCTTACTCCTATCTACCCCACTCCAATATACCCCACTCTAATTTAGCCCAATCTTTTCTACTACAATCTACCCCCTCCCCAATCTACTCTACTCCACCCCAATGTACCCCACTCTACCCCAATCTACCCCAATTCAATGTATCCCACTCCAATCTACCACACTAATCTACCCAACTCCCCCACTTCAATCCACCCCACTCCAATATACCTCAATCTACCCCACTCCACCCCATTCCAATCCACCCTACTCCAATCTACTCCACTCTACCCTCATTCCACTCTATGCCAATCTACCCCATTCCACTCTACCCAAATCTACCCCATTCCACTTTACCCCCAATCTAGCCCACCCCACTCCACTCCACGCCACTAACTTTTAGCCATGCTGACCAGCAGCCACACTGTTGTACATAATGGCTAAAACACATTTCCAAAACCAATAGCTTTCACAAAGGCGAGATCTATTGGCTTTGCCAATGTCTGTTTAATTTGGGCATTTTCATAGCAAAATGTCTGTTTTTGCACAGCTTAGTTAAGCCAAGGTGTGTGAAATGCTGGGAGAAACAGGAATAAAGTGCTTTCCTCAGAAACTCCATGGGCCCCATACATGGATATTGTTCCCTATTTAAGTCACAAGTAAGTGAATAAAAAAACCTTTACAAATCTGAATTGCACATTCGGATTCACAAGCTCAGGCTGCAAATGGGATTTTGGGTTCTTAAGGTGCCCTTGAGATTTTAGAAAATCCCATTTCTTGGCGGAATTACATCATCTGTAAAGCTACGTGAAGTAAAATCTGTAAAATAGGTGAAGATTTGCAAATTCATAAATTTAAAGATAGTCACAAAGCATTTTCTGGAATTGTCCATCATGGAAACACAGCTAAACAGTCTTTGGCAAAAGTTTGGAAACAGAACCTTTCCATTGTGGGGAAGGGGAGTAACATCTATGTGCAAAGTTTTAGTAGGGAAAGCAGTCTCTCAATAGTTACATGTGCTAAAATATATTTCGTATCATTTACCCATGCAGAATATTCAGCTTTGTGTCAATTTTGCACAGGTATATTTTGCTCATTGGAGTGCTCCAAGAAGTCTGCCCGTGGAAGATTTCCTCAAATGCGGTCGAATTTCTTCGTGAATTCTGTATCTGCACCTGGACCAGGAGTAACCCTAAGAAAGAAGATTATATTACTTTATAAATAAAGCTATTGTTCCGTGGTTTCCACTGAACACTTACTAAATTATAAGAAAGTGACTGGAAAAATAATGGTGTTAAACCAGATCAAGGAAACCGTAAATAAATGGAGTGTTATTGAATGAAAAATAATTTCTCAATTTGCATTAAATCTGAACTATAGCCCTGAGGAAGCGAAAACGACAAAACTCCACGAAACACGCGTTGGCTGTTGGTCATGTAAAACAAGATTTGACTGGAGATATGTTTTTAAAATCCTATTACGTTTGATAAAATTATTTTGTACCACACTTTTGTGATGACAATTGTATTTTACAATAATATGAGGTGAAGATATGTTTTTTTGACTCCCCTCCAATAGCAACCCCTTAAAGTAGAAATATGGTGTCAAATTAGGTTCTGCTTCGTTGGGGAAACACAGCCGGGAGGGTTTGAGTCTTAGCAGGGCCAGGGATGTGCATCTTGTTGCCCTCTTTGCAGTTTTCAAAATAATCCCTTATTTGTAAAGACTGGTATTCTGTGGGCGTAAATGCCAAAGAGAGGCATGAAAATCAGATTTCGAGATTGCAAAGCCAGCAATTTAACCACTATACCACCAACCCTACACACTACTTCACCCATTGGACATTGCCAGTTGGTTGGTTTATCAGAACACTTCTTATCATGATCTCTGTGGATGGAAAAACAGGCTTGATTTGACAAACGTATGCCACAATTTTAAGTACTGACCTATTGATCATAGAAATATTTGGCAATAAAGGTAGCATGTAGATGTATTAAAACATTTCTTCTGAGGAAACTTCCCATGTTTCATGTATTTGGACCAAGCCCCTCAACACCAACACCGATCTCGCTGCCAGCGCACTTGCATGGTGTCATTGACAATGCCAATCAAAAAGCGAGAAGTTTGACATATTTATGAATGCATTATTGATCCAGGAATGCTGCACCTGTATTTTTGTTGGGCAGTGCAATATGTCCATGCAGTGAGACCGGAGTGAATCAATGATGACAGTGATTTTACATAGGATCAGTGGGTTAAACTTATCATTTAACTTTAGTATTAAAATTAAGAACACACGCAAACTGTCTATTGTTTGATAGGCAACAAAAGGCGATAGGAACACTGCCACAGTAACTACTAGTTCAAAGGCCCACTTTTGAACCTGTCAAGCAAGCACTCACAACCTCCCACAAGAAGCAAACAAGCTGTGTCTGATTGCTTTGAGCAAGAGGTTGATGTAAGCAGAAGACAAGGCCCTTGGGTTATGGTAGCTCACCTGAAGAGCATCAGACAACCAGATGTTTTCACAGGACACAATGGGGGGTATTGCTTAATGTGTGCTGCAAGACGCCACCGAGCGATCCCTGCCCTTGGAGCGTGTTGCCTGGGCATGGATGAAATGAAAATTGAGAAGAAAGAATGTATTGTGTTGTGTCTGCTTATGCTGGGCAGGAAATTACGGGGGGTCCAACCAGATCCCGGATCGGGCATTTATTATTGAACAGCATCAGGGATTCAGGCCTTCCTCAGTGAAATGTTCTGACTTTGTCCTGGTGCAATTTGTTAACATCAGAACAAACACGCTTTGCCTGTGTTGTGTTCAGAGCAGCAACCTGCCCCCTGCAGGAGGAGGAGGCATCTTATTTCCAATTCAAGTTGAGCCAAACACAAATGCCTCACTTAAAGGGCCACTAGAAGGCCTTCTGTTCGAATCTCATCCTGCCTGGTGATAGCTGGAGCTTTAACACGTTGACACCAATGCCTCAGAGGAAACAAAAGCACTCACTGTGTCACTTTCCAAGTAAAACTATGATTTGGAGGCAGGTTTTGAATGTTCCAAGTTCTGCATTTAAGGGATATATACACCGTGTAAAAGAAAACAGACACTCAGGAAAGCTCATAGAAGTCGAACACATGTTTACTGCAAAAATAGCAAGCAGGCATCAAAATTCTAAGTCCAGATTGCCATTTCAACTGCCCAGAGCTTTGCCCCCTGGTCAACTGGAGCATGTAATGATAAAGTCCATACATTTCAGTGCTACATTTATACACTTTTTCTCAATGCGATTGGAGGAAAGAACATATGGTACAATTGAAACTACAGATAGACAGTATTGAGCAGGTGCTCATGGGAAGAATGAAAGAAGGCCTTGAAGGATATACAGTAAGCTAGAGTAAAAAGGCTGACCACTGAATCTGTAGTTCTCGCTTTTTTGTGACAGCTTCAGAACGAGGCTATGCTACTAGAGCAGTGAAGTTACATTTGCATTGTACAACACGGGACAACAAAATGGCATTACGTTTAAAATAAGTGCAAATGTGCAATAATGCTAAGGCTTTGGTTTGCTCTCAGCAGGTATAAGACAAATTCATAATTGTCAAAACAAACAGAAAGGAATATGGCATTTTACAAACTCAACTGTAAGAAGGTCAGATATGTCTGTCTGTATGAGGAATACCAAAAGGACCTTCTTTTACCAACTTTAGAATAACGGAAAATTGAGAAAAAACAGTAAGTGTCTACACTTATGCCTTGCAGTTTGCTTGCAGCTCTTTGATCCTGGTTCATAATATATCAGAAGGATTTTATCTTGCGACCTGAAGGCTGTACAGACATTTCTATAGCAAAAGCAGTAACCCGCAGAGTTGTCTATGTAAATACAGTTCTGTGACCTGCATATGACAGATTGTGCTTTGGAGCAGACAGCTTAACCTTCTAAAATATTTTATAATGAGTCCAACCTGTGACTAGACTGCCCAAAGATTTCTCCTGCAAGTGCATTAACCACCAGAGTTAACATACAGTTATTATACTCTGAAAATTCTTGGTGCACACAGATCTGTGCAGCACATGCCTTAACTGGTAAGACATTTTATACTGTGGCCTCTTTGTGAGCAATAAAGTATGTCAGAATAGATTTCTATGTGTTTGTCTTTGTTGACAATTTCTTTGGGGCAGAGTTTTTTTTAAATGTATGTATAAGTTGACTGTCAGACTTTGCACCTCAGGACTCAGCCTCTGATTACTCCACCCCCTTTCTGCTGCCACCTCTTGCCCCCAATTTATGGAATCACTGAGTAAATTATTTCCATTTCCAGCAGTGTGCTTATGTCTTTAAGCTTGTTGAACCCTAACCCTGACACAGCAATGCTGTGTTACAATAAAATGTTGAATACCTAGGGCATGAATGAGAAGTGGTGTCAGTGAAAACACATATCTTGCATATCTGGAAATACACTACATGTTAGACATTGGGTTGTTGGCTGACTGGGCTGTGAGCCCTGGTCAAGCAGCAACCACAATCCTTGTCAGGGTAAGGCACAAGCAAACCACAAATTAACCTGTGCTCAATCCCCTAGTAGAGTGGCACAGAGCAGTGAAGCTTAACTTAGAGACAATGTGTAAAGTATTGGTGCAACACTTAAAGCAGTAAAACAGTGAAAACACCACACAAAACGATTCCCACACCAGTTTAGAATAACAGAGCTTAATTTAATAAATAAAGCAAGAGCAAAACGACAAAAATCAAATCAGTAGAACAAGAGTTATGAATAAGGGCCAAGTGGGGATATCTGGTCACCCTGGACTGGGTCAAAGTCAAATGTTCAGGCCGATCGCGATGGAGCGTGGGTCAGAGACAGTCCCAGATTAGTCCAGCTGAAGTTTTGCCTTCTCATGTTTTGTGCAGAGAGACCTGTTCTCGTTGGAGAGGGTCGTGAGGAGCAAGGAGAGCGTTGCTGGTGGTGGTCGACGTGGCGCAAAGAGCAGGCCATGCGTTGTGGAGAGGCGGGCTAGTGCTTCACGTTGGCAGTCCTCCGTGGACAATCTATGCTTGCTTTGAAAAGAGACGGGCTGACTGTGGCTCATGCTGATTTTTGGTGCAAGCGGCGCAGTTCCAATGCAAATGTTCATGTTCATGGTTGCAAAGAGACCAAAAGCTTGATTTAAAGAGACCATCACCCACACCAAGGGTCCAGGACCTGTGAGGCACTACTTGGGGGTCAGGAACTCTTTGCAGCTGGGTCCAGGGGCTGATTGGGGTCCCTTTTATGTCCCTGAGGCTCAGATCAGGAGGCCAGCAGACTAGCCCTTTGAGGACGAGACTAAGAATTAAACATTACTATGGTCTGGGGAAGGGGTAGGGGGCCAGATGTATAATGCATTTTTCTGGTCGCAAACGCTTTTTTAAACGTACAAAATGCAATTCAGTAACTTGTTACCGAATTGCATTTTACAGTTGTGATTCGGTATTTGGAAGAGGCGTGTTTAGGGCGTCCCTTTCAAATACTGAATTGTTATGGTATGTATTAGTGTTTTGCGACCGAATTCCAGTTGCAAAACAGTAACACTTTACCACCAGTTTAAATTCCCACAGACCACTGCCTACTCTTAAAAAATGAAAGTGCAAAGTCTCATTTTTTTCTTTTTAAATGCATCCCAGTTTCCTTCAAGAAAACAGGCTGCATTTAAACGAAAAAAAAGATTGCTTTATCAAAAAGCAATCACAGACATGGTGGTCTGGCTGAGCAGCTTAAGAAAGGGTGATATGGACCAGGGCTTGTCCCTTGAATAGTGTTTTTCACATGTGCACTTTTTTATAACTATGGGGGTACTTTATTCACTCACTTAATCTCAGCTCCTTCGTTTATTTTTTACGTGATGAGTTATGTTTTTCTGTCACCACTCACATATATGTTCAAATTATTTCACATTAACATGTGCTTGGAACAAGGTCTTTTTACACCATTAAACAACCATTGGTCATCTTGCATGTGGTGATAAAGTTCCAGCGAAAGTCCATTCTGATATGAGTGTTTCTTTTATCACAGTTACCCCCGACGAAGGGCAGTGGCCCAAAATGCATTGGGTATAGATGTTTTATGTAAATTTGCGGAGAATGGTGAACCTGCCGTGTGCTGTTAGCAGAAGGTCTGCATTGGCATCATTGAATACATGGTTTGAATTTGAAGCTTGGACAATTAAAGAAAGTATACACATTAGATTAAAATTATGGAGAAAATTGTCAAAGTAGAGTCAAGATTGCTTACTTTATTCAAACTTGTTCTATGTTCCTGCATCCCGGGCTTGGGATACCTGATGAGGTTCCAACTTTTTGATACACACATATTCACACGAGCATGGACGTAGCGCGATACCGGGGTTGCACACCAAATCATTGCCTTTGAGCATTTAAACATTCATTGAAGTTTCGGTTGAAAAATGGCATGCATGCTGCCATTTCTTGAACCTGAGCAGGCCACCATCTCTGTGATGGCTGCAATTCCTAATAGGTCGCGAATTGCGACCTACCTCATTAATATGCATGGGATGGGTCTATTTGCGACCCACTAGGAATCGCTAATAAAAACTCAAAAGGGTTTCATACATTAGGGATACCGATTTCCTAATTGCGATTCGGAGACAATCCCAATTAGGAAATGGGTATTCCTAATGTTAGTACATCTAGCCCAAAGTCTTCAGAGTGTCGCAATCACTTCTGGTCTCCTCTGCGTACCTCTCTCTTCTGCAGTCTCTTTATTACACATTTATGCTCTCCTTCTCCTATCTTTCTGAAACACTCCATCTACATATCTCACACCTCATCTCTTTCCTCTTCACCACACTTTTTTCACGCTCTTCTGCATATACATCCTTGGATCTCTTTCACTTCACCAATCCCCCACACACATAATGCACTGACTCACTTGTACGCACTGCATTTTCTTTAACTTTCATCCTGTCAATATTTTGAGAGCTGTGTACCTCCATTACAGGCTTTTGCAGATAATCACAATTACAATAGGCACACTTGACAATTGGTCTGTGCGCACTGCAGGGGGGCCAAGTATTGGATGAGCATGTATTCCAAACTCCTTTATGACCCACTAATTGTGAGAAAGTCGCACTGTGTTCTGCCTGAACTCCACAGCTGTCAATCGCGGTCCGCCCACAGCTTGGACTCAAACAGCTACATATGAGTCATTCTTTGTACGCTACACATTATACATGAGTAATAAATGCATTGCATGAAAAAACTACAGAAACACACCATCCTGTAAAAACCAAGGGGCATATTATCAAGGGCTTTATCGCCGCTTTAGCGGCACTTTTTGCCGCTAAAGCGGCGATAATTTTATCGCCCTATTATAAGCTGTCGCTAACAGGCGTTAGCGACAGCTTTCAGGCGTTAGAGGCCGCGTTTTCCATCGCCTTGCATGTCAGCGATAATTATCGCTAATGACATGCAAGGAAGGCGTTCCCTACTAAAAGCGACTGAAAACAGTCGCTAACACCACTACCCCCTATTAGCAAGGCAGGCGAAGCGATATAATAATTTGTGCTAAGCGCGTTTATCGCTAGATTTTAACACCTGCTAGTGAGGATGACTTACCTGTTTGAAGTATAGGAGGTGGATTCTAATGCTGAATCCACCTTAGCGTTAATGCAAGAATATTGCTGGTTTTCCAGCGATATTCTCGCATTTTGCCGCTATCGCTGGAAATATTATCGCTATGGAGATAAACCTTACTAATAGGGTGTTATCTCAGCGATAATTTCCAGCGATAGGTGGCGTTACCAAATAACGCGCTAAGCGCGGTTAGCGATAAATATCGCTAATCCTTGGTAATATGCCCCCAAATACTCTAAGTGGATGCAAGAGCAAGTGAAACGTGAATATAAACAGGAACAACATCACCCTTCCCAGGCTGAGAGGACAGTGTCTGTTTTTGCTGGCTGTGGCTGACGCCACTGTTAGGGGACAAAGAGGGGTGTGGATTGTCGCTGGTACTCATTGTGGGTCTGTGAGAAGTGGACAGGGCCATGGTTCTGGCTTTGTTATTTTATGTTTTCTGAAAATCAATAAATATATATTTTTTTTAAATGACTAGTCCTTATTTACCAACTTTCATGAACTTGCTTGATGTGTCTTACTATCACCCCTGTTTTGGCACTTGGAAGAAGCCGGCAAGGTACTAGTGCGCTATACAGAAACAGCATATAAATAAAGATGCTGTCATAGTTTGGCTTATGCATTTTTTATTAATACGGTCAGAGTAATTAATGTGTGAAGCAGAGTTCATTCTGAACTTATAAAAAGATCCACATTTTTTCCTGCCTATATTGCATAGACGGTGCAGTGCTTGAGCCTTTGAAGTTCAGATGCATCAGATGGCAGGAACACCTTGTAAATGAGGATGCCAAACACTTTTGCAGGTTATTTTCAGTTAGTCCAATAAAATGTGACAAAGAATGTACTTTGCGGCGTTTCATCAAAATATAATGTGTGATGTTCTGCTACCACCCTAAAAAAGCAATCTATGAATGAAAACACTTAGGCCCTGACTGCGATTAGGCCAGGAAAGGGTGAGGTATTTACCACATCCGGAAAATACTAGCAAAGCGGGATGCAGTATTTACCAAGCGCAGTAAATACCTCCTATTGCAATTTTTTTGGGGGAAAAGAAGCAATTACCTGTGGAAGCAGTGATTTCCGCACCATATTTTGTGCATTTCAGCAGGTTTGACCTGTCGAAATTGTTCGGTGAAAGAATGCACAGGTGTGATATTTACTGCAAATCTCGGAATACAATTTCTGCACAAAAAGGGGGTTGTGTCGCAATCAGAATTTATCCCCTCACCTGCACCCTTATTCAAGGCCTTTGAAATTGAGCAAGGGTGAGTCTCAAATTATACATATAATCAGGGCCACTGGAATTATGCGATTGTGCAGCTATGGCAATTTGCGCATAAATATAGATTTGCCGCATTTGCCACATAATCCATCATCTGCTGCATAATCTGCAGATGCTAACAAAAAAAATGTTGTTTCTAGCTCAAGCGTTTCAAAATTTACTAAAAACGCAGCTGCACGTGTTGCCACGCAGTGGAAGGCATTTTGCGAAGGTTGACTGGTCACCTATCTGTTCCTTATTGCTATATCTGGGTATTAAACTGGTACTAATGAGGTGCACTCAATGCCAGACAGTGTTAACAAATGAAAAAAGTACAAAATGATGAAGTAATACTATTAAAAAATGTGTCACATTATTCAGCATAATTTGCCTTTTCTTGCCACTTAATTTACTCAACCCTGCCGCATTATTTGGACCTCTCCTGCTGCACAAATCCAGTGTCTCTGCATATAATGTATGTGTAAAATGCTGTAGTTCAACCTCCTTTGTGGGAGCGTGTTACAATATTAAAGAGGGAAGGAGACGGGCATCAGTGGCTGTCCATCACTTCCGCTCAGTGGCATAAAGCAGACCCTGTGGCCCCTGCGATGCAGGAGGATCCCCAGCCTGCAGGCGGGCCCCCCTTTCAACCCAAGGCAACGAGTAAGTGTGTACTATGGAAGTCTTGGGGCCCCTCAACAAATTCTGCAAGGGGGGGGCATTGTGTTACTTTATGCATCTGTTGCCACTACTGATGCCTCTTGGCAGATGTTGAAACCCACTTTGGTCCCAAATTAGACTAGTGTGAGGAAAGTGGCTCGGATATCTTCAAGGCGGTGTCTACTTTTAAATAGCTGCACTAAGAACGCTGTGCAAGCGCTATGTGTGTTAGTGATTCATCGAAGTTTCAACCATTACAGCAGGGACCTAGCTTCCATTCATGCAGCGGGTGCAGTGGCACCGGGGCAAAAAGGCTGAGGGGTTCACTGAACCCTATTTATTGCTATATTTTATAATTCAACCAGCAGCCGGGGCGGGGGGGGGCGGGGAGGGGGGAGTTCCTTCCTTGCACTAGGGCCTATGACAATGGTTACCTACTGCATTAAAGCGTGGTGAGACCATGTGACTACACAGTATCCCTTGTGCTAGAAGTGTTAAGACAGGGAGATAAATCCTCTTTGCTTCCCAGAACTGTAAACATCCATCTGCCCGTTTTTAGTTTCCAAGCCGTTCCCTGTACATTTTACTGCACTCATAGGCAACGGCGCCATAAAACCCGTCCATAGCAAAGAATCCCGCGGGAAAATGGCCGCATAGTAAACACCGCCCCCATTTCCAAGAAAACATTGAGCTTGAAAGTGTAACATGCCCCCTCCCAGAACCCACAATTTCGGAATTCCAAACTTTAACTATCCCTTCTAGAAAAGAGTTCGGAAGGCGTTAGTAAATGCTTCATTATTTGGACAGAGTGCATGCGCAGCGAGCGTCACAAATTGGCATCGATTCCCTTAGAATATTCCGTAGCACCAGGTAACGAGCATTTCTTCCACGTTGTTTGCTTTAATCCCTGCCACGTACAAGCGTTCAACAAGTCATTCAGAACCGTGATGTGTTTTTTGCATCCTCGGGAGGACATTGGTCCGGGAGGGAGGGAGGGGGTCTCTGAACAAAACTACATATGCTTGGGAAACACACGGTTAACGGAAAAGACACATTTAGCACAGTATCAGGAAATAAAAGCAGGTAACACAAGTACAGATGGGAACTTTGCACATAACTGGCTTTTTTGCATTTTTATCAGGATTAAAAATTGCAAGCCACATAAATTGTTCTTGTTCGGACTTGATTGTACAGTGTGTACATTGAATGCAATAGTAAACCTCCCCTTGTTAAAACTATGATTGCTTCTTAAGGCTTACTCTGTATCCACACGTATACATTCATTCCGTAAAAAAAGAAAAATTGAGGTTAAATTAAGGTTACCTGCCTAGTAAAAGAACTAAGCTATGTCACTTTCTCATCCACTTCCTCAACCAAGTCCCTTCTGAAGGGAGGTGTGTGCACCTCCCAGGCAGGCACCCCGCTGCCCACCCAAAAGGAAAGGCGCTTCCTCTGGTCCTCAATGTGGGAGGCTTATCCTCCCCCTCCCCCACTCCAGTACCGTCATAACGCATGGACACGCTGGGCGGTTGCCCGGGGGCCCCACGAGCATAGGGGCCCATGCAGACCAGAATTTAACACTAATTTTCAATTACATTTTTTTATTTCTGTGAGTGGTTTTGTAGGCCGGGCCCAGTGCACTGCTTTGCCTGGGGGCCTATAATGCTGTTAAGACGGCCCTGCCCCACTCCAGGCGCTCTCCATGCCGATGACCTCCAGTCTCAACTCCTGTTTTTGTATCCGTCCATCGACTGGCTCGCTCCCACTTCAGAGGTGGCCCAAATGTATTATTTTCTTTCTCCATACCTGGTGATGGTCATGGATTTGAAGGTATTGTAGGACCCTGCAAGATTGCTAAATCTGTTTCAGCTTCTATTTAGGTGAGGTTTGCGCTTAGTTTGAAGAACACATGCCACAGAAACATATGCTGATGACTTTTCTAATGCCAGCAAAACCTGAAGCAGCTTTTCATTTTATCTCTTCAGCTGTTGTGGTTCCTGTCTGAGTGCTGCTGCTGACACAGAGAGGAAAAGGTGAGCTTTTTTGTTGACATGTACCCCCACCTGTTCTTTTGCTCCCCCGTCTCCTCTCAGTTTTTCCTAGGAAGGTGGGGGTGTTGTGACTGGGGTTCTTCTCCCAGTTTACCTGCTGTTTGTTTTCTGATCCCTGAGTGTCATTCTCCTGTAATCGGCAAAGGAGCCGGGTTCATCACTGTTATAGCTCCTGTTCTGTGGTGGTACCAGCAAAGCAGAGTAACCCGCGCAGGCTCGGACTGAAACGGGGGCTGTTAATACAAGTACACTATGGATGTTCGCTTCAGCAGCATACGCCAACTCTCTTAGGAGAAAGGCTCTCTCTGCAGCTAAAGTCACAGTATGTCAGCGGGCTCCATCTTGGTTTGGGCTGACCACTGCATACTTGCTTTGAATGCCTGGAGGTACTACATGGCTTGAACTCCATTTTTGGGGGGAAGTGCTGTGGTTGGCTGGTGTGGTGGTTTGTGAAACCTCCTTTTTGCCACCATTTTGTTTCTTTGTCTTCTTAATGGTTGTTGACATTTCTCCATCTTCTTTTACTAAGTCTGCCACTATTGTGACAGACCACTTGGGTATTCTCTTTGGATGCTCTGCCATGTCTCATGCCTCTATTGACTTTCCCAGGATATGTGGGTTTGCCACAGCTCTTCAACAGCTATTTGCTCGTAGGTCTTTTTTGTTGACTGGGCATCTGTGCTCCTGTAAATTTCTGTCTCTTTTCTAAGGACATTAACAGCCCTTGTTGATGCTAGTGTGATCTGACTGCGCTTCACCTCAGACAGTGATGGTTATCATGATCTGTTTCATGTTCATCTTGAGTCATCTCTAATTTGCCACCTGGACTCTGGCACTTTGTTTGAGGTTTAACAATAGGTCTTGAAGTGCTCAATAGAGGATTGCATTAGGCAATCTTCAGACCTCGTTCACTACCTATTTTTCTACTGCTCTTTAGAGCCATCTGTGGGAGTTCTTAAAGTGGTTGGGTCTTTCCCAACCCCGTCCCTAAGAAAGGTCTGGGTATGTACTTCCTCTTGTTTGGATATGGTAGTTGATTAGTGTGCTCAAAGATGCTGCCTGATTCCTTCTCCAAGCAGTACAATGCTGTCTCGATATTCTTCTTTCTTCTTGGTTGTTTTCCAGTCCCCTGGTCCATCCACCTGGTTGGTCTAGGTCAGGGAATCCCCGGTCTTTGGGGCTTGGTTCTTGACTACGGCTCATCAATTTTGGATTTTTACAACCTGTGAGTACTGGTCTTGATGGTTGTTCTGTGCTCACTGCTTTCATCTGCTACCTCCAAATATAATCTCTTCCAGACAATATGGAGCTTGTCTAGTTCTTAAGATGATTTTCCCACTCTGGCGCATAAGAAAGAGTTCCTTGGACTTTACCTCTGGAAGCTTAATTTCTCTGTCTTCTCCAGGGCCCTGCCTTTTTAGTTGCTACAGGGACCTTAGTTTTCACTGGTCTCACGATTTCTTCAAGTTTTGATTATCCTTGATGTTAGAAGGGTCAGAGTTGGTTCTAAGATCTTCTTCACTACCCAATGTTGTGTCTCCTCTTGATAACGTGTTTTGGTGGTTGGGCCTGCCTATTCTCAGCGGCAGCTTCTTTTTGATGCCAGGATCTGGTGCTACCACTGTTTCCCAGTGCCTTCTGTCCTCCGATTTATTTCCTGGAACAATTTCAGAGGTTCTCCTTAAAGACTGTCAGTTGGGTCTCTGGGGCTCTATAGAAAGTGTTTGTTCTGGGGTTTTAGTTCTGCAGACTGGAACTCTTGGTGTCCTGCATCTTTTTGGCCCTTTTGTCTCCACGTTCACGTCCTGTGGCAGGCTTCCACTCCTCTGATGTTCTGTGAGGCAGGGCTCAATAGGGTGCACGTCTGTTGCAGGAGTTCCTGAATTCTTCTTCAACTGCAGTTCTTCTAAGGTATGGAGATTTGTTTTGCTGCTTCCTTCTCTGCCAAGCCCTCCCTTTTAACTTCTGGAGTCGGATCTTTTTGGCTTCTCTCCTTGCAGCTCTGGTGTCGGACTTATTTTAGGCTTACAGTTTAGGAGTTACTGGCATTCCTGGTGACCTAGGCTACCTTCAGAGTTCTCACCAACAATTTGTGCTGAAGCTGCTGTTTGGATTTCTTCCATTCTTTTGTTATCACTCTTGTCTGTAGTGCTCATTAGTATAGAAGGTGAAACTTGACCTTTTAATGTGATTGTCCAGGCTGTGGCTGGGGCTCAGATTTGGCACATTTACGTTTTGTTGTGTGCCTGGAGATCGTCTTGTGCTGTGTATTTTCTGGACATAAGACTCCTTTGTTTATCCTAACTTTACTAAAGACTGGGAGGAAGAATTGGATGAGGAGGAAATGCTTGATTAATTACTGGTAACCCCATTACTCCCATTCGATCTTCCTCGCACCAGTCCTTATGGCCTGCCCACCCGGCTTGGATGGACTTATTCGTCTGTCAGGTTAAAGCTTGGGTAGTCTACTCAGATGTGGTTGTAGGTGCCCTGCAAAAGCAGAATGACTATCTGGGAAGCGCACATACCTGACTTTAGTAGGGACTTGGACAAGGAATATGGAATCAGAGCAATGACATCAGCGGTGAGAAAATGAAGCATCTCACAAATTAACTGAAAAAGGAAGTGATACTAAGATTACGCTTCAACAGACAAATTTCTCCCAATTTTTTTAATATCAAGTTTTTTATTGTTTTTGAATGTGAGCAGAACATTACCCTGCACATAGTAGGTTGGTACAGAAAAGAAACATCTGCATATTCCTTGACGATGCATGTATCATGGTGGTAGCATCCAAGAACAGTTATCCTAGTCCATAATAGGCCCACCACTTTCCCCAAATTTTGGCATGCTTCAGAGAGCATCCTCTTGTGGCATATATGGGCTCTTCCTCAGTGCCTAATTGAGCCGGTGGTTGCCGTTGCGGGCCAACAGCACTTATTTTTGGGATGCAACACTTTTATTATCTAGACGGTGGGGGCCAACAGCACTTATTTTTGGGGACCGGGACTTTTATTTTCTGCATCAGGCATTTAACGAGAGGAAGAGAGAGAAAATCAAAGAAAATGGAGAGACAGAGGAAGAAAAAGATGGAGAAAACTAAAAGAAAGGGACAAAGCAGGAACCTGCAAAAGTAAGAAAAAGGGTCAGTGAGTGTCTCATAGTGGATTAAAGAGGCTCGAGGTGGAAAGACCATGCAGCCTTGGTATTCGGCGTGCCGCCATTTAGTTCCACCAGCTGCGGGCTTCTGAGTGGAGCCAGTGGCGTAGCAAGCACTGTGGCCGCCGGTGGCGGATCCCGTGTTTGCCGCCCCACTGCTGCCGAATCAAAGAGCGCGGAACGGCAGGTAAGAGCGGGGGTGGCTGCAGCCCCCAAAACTCGTGCCGCCCGGGGCGGACCGCCCCCCCCTTTCTACACCACTGAGTGGAGCTTTGGGCACCTGCACTCATTCTTTTACAAATTAGGCAACGATCTAGCAGCTTCGCACACAAGTCCCGTCCTGCACGCCATCTGGCCAGGAGGGGAGATCCTGTGGAATTCCAGTGTTTGGCAATATCTCTCTTGGTAATCATGGTACCAAGTTCTACCAGAGTGCGGTCACCCCTGGGACCTCCCAGGTCGTCAAGCATCCAAAGTAAAGTAAGCTTCGGTGAGAGGTCTATCAGACCTCATAGGATTCTCAACAAAGAGGCAAAGATCTTTTGCCAGTGAACCGCAGTGAGAGGGCTTCCCCATACCATGTGGAAGAAGTCTTCTTCAAGTTTCGGACACCAGAAGCATTTAGGTTCAGGCAGTCTCTGGGCTCTCCACAGTCACAGAGGTGTAAGGTAAGTGAAATGGAGGTATTTAGGTTGAGTAGGGTGTAAACCTGCCAACAAAATACCCAAAGTTGCCATTTGAAACATCTTTTAGTATTTAAATGTATGAGAAGTGCAAACTAATGATTCTCCTTCAGAGGTGTTTACTTCTTTGGCCATTCACTCCCAGGTAAGAGGACCAATTACAAATAAATGTGCACACCACACCTCCACAATAAATGACATTTTTGAATTTCTCTCAGGAATACGTTGGATGACTCAAGAGATGCCTAAATCTCAGAAGGACAACCAAGCGCCTTTTGAGGTGACCACACCCATATCCATTGTCAAGGCACACTATACCACTGTGAATGTTATGACTACACCAGTGCCCCCTTAGGATTGCCTTCTCCAGTCTTTCCAATCTACATTCTCCTCATGGAGCATAAATGACTTGTCACAGTCTCGCAGAGCACTCCCAATTTACTAGTTGCAGAACACTCACAATGATGCACAAGCACACACACTCCTTACAGAAAACATTCTACATGAGCATCAGCAGTAGAAGCATCTCTCCTACATACAGAACAGGTAATGCATGTCCATCAGCAGTGCAAGCAGTCATCATTATCATAGACAACAGGTACCACAGGTACAACAAATATCCTTAACACACATAGAACAATTAGCACATCATCATTGGCAGACAAGCTTCTCTCATACACTACCCAGATAGCATATGAACATTAAGAGCTTAAACTTCAATCATATTCTCAGAGAACAGGCGTCAAGCAGATATTGGAGCAGTGGTGCTGGAACAATTTTTAGAGTGGGGGTGCTGCCATCAATGTTATGTCACTGAAGTCATAGGGATTGTGAAAGAACAAGCGCCATTCAAAAAACACAAGTGTAGCAATTGTCCCGTGCCCATTCAGTTGGAAAGTGGTAAAGGTGTGGTATGTAGCTGGTGGTGCCTTTTGGAGCACTGGTGTGCTCACTTACAGACAGCATATTTCCTGTTGAAATGGCCATCAAATTTGTATAGACGTGCAGTTTCACTGACAAAAATATATTGCGCAGAAACAAGTACGTGTGGAAATCATGTTTCAGTGAATATTTACCATTTGTGCATTACCAAGTAAAGTGTCCTGATTTCTTATGACTCTATTAAAATCTTTGTTTCCATCACACCTCAGAATTACAAAAAAGTGATTCATTTGTGCTTTTCTTATTGATGATATAATTGAAATAAGTTCCTTGAGGCTTAGCAGGCCCATCACTGGCATGGTTCAAGTTCACAAACCTTATGAAATTCCAACTTTTAGCCATTTTACTCCTCTGGAACAGGTTGATTGACTGCTCCAATCAAGGTCACTTCTCATACCTGACCAACAACAAGGAGAAATACTGGGTATGCCCTCGACTAAGACTATCCCAACCCAACTACCCTTGGGGATTAATCATGGAATAGTGCTTAGTCCTCCCTCAAGTTCTCCTGACAGTATTGAAAAGATTTATGTGAACCCAAGCTTAGAGACACAAACTACTACTCACAGAGTGGAAGTTTTAACTAGCAATAATATCTGTGCGGTTGATTTCACAGGCACCACGCCAACAACATGTGCTGAGACACCTTTGTTATATTTTGAAAAAATCCCATTAGTAGAGGCTGATATGCAGTTTATTTTAAATGTTTGTTTTGGAATGTGGTTGGCCTTCTCAATAGGACCAAGAATCCCGATTGGTATAACTCGATTAAGTGCTTTGACATTGTTTGTCTGCAGGAAACTTAGATTAGGGAGGCAGTTTGCATTGATGGTTTTTTTTAAATTCATACCCAAGCAGGAATCTCTAGAGGTGGCCACCACAAAGGCAGCCTTCTAACTTTAATATCAACATCCATGCAAAAAACGGTGATTAAAACTTTCCTGGATTCCCCCATTTTCAAATTATCAACCTCATGTTCCAACTGAAGTTAGTTCTTGTCATTGTAAATGTCTATCACAACAATTTAATTTCGAACCAAGTGGATATACCTGCCTCACTAGAGAAAACACTTAGTAGCCTTCTAGATTAGCTCAATACTAAGTCCTTCATAATCCTGGGGGGTGATTTCAACTGTAGATTGTGTCCTTTGTCAGATTCATCTGTCTGTGGGCCATTAGGGTGTGACAATGAGCCCATCCTGCATTTTGAGCAGACTCCCTGTGGGAACATTTTCAACTCTGTATTGAACAAGGCCTCTCCCTATCTAACGATTGATTTAATTAGCCACCTTAACACAGACCTTATCTCATACACGGGAAGAGGCCATGGTAGCCTTATCAATTTCATTGCACTCTCACAGTACTACAATCCGAAGGCTATTGACTTTGCAATCGTACAAAATTGCTTAAGCGATCTTTTCCCCTTATTCTTATCTTTTGACATCGGTAAAGACATACAGCTTCTGGTTGCAGGCCCCGGTAGCCTGGTAATATTCAAGAGAAACAAGGAGATTATACGTAGATGGGACATAGTAGACTCCAGCCTCATGCTTGAAGAACTGCTAGAGAGAAGTGTAGGTCAGGTATCAGTTTGACTTAACAATGATCTCAATGCGGAGACCAGGCTGAAGGCATTTGAGGTAGCTGTCACACAATCACTGGCCTCCTGACAGTCCAAAGTAGGAAAAGAGAAACCAGGCCACAGAGGTGGTTCAATAGTAATTGCTCAAAGGCACAGAGAAACCTCATAGATGCCCTAAAGCAGGTTCCCTAGGACAGGGGGTTGGTGTGACACTCTAGACACAATTACAAACAAACCATTATCCAGAAAAAGAAGGAAATTAGTCTTGAAGCCTGGGGAAAACTCCATGCAGCAAGTGGAAGGAAGGATTCCTACCTGTTTTGGAAGACTGTTAATGGCCCATACTTTAAACACGACCATAATACTGACGCTACTATTTCATCAAAAGATTGGGTCGAACACTTCACCAGTTTATATAGTATTAGTGATGGAACTGGCAATAATTTTGACTCAGGCACCCCCATAAAAATAGGTGGTCGCATGGAGGTAGACCCGTCCACTTTTAGGGAGGTCATTAAAGCATTGAAACGCATCAAGAGAAATAAGACCTCTGGCCCGACGTGGTGCCAGCCGACCTCTTTTTTAGACAATCTTGGCTTATGGGCTCCACTCCTGACAAACATCATTAGAAGCGTGGCAATAGAGGGCCCCCCCCCCCAAATTGTGGCTAACTGCGAATATAATACTATCTTTAAAAAAGGTAATAGAGCAGATCCCCGATGCTAACGCTCAATTTATTTGATCAACACCAAGGGCAAACTCATGGGCAGAATATTACTTGAACGTCTGGAAACATGGGTTACGGATAAGGGGGTCCTTCTCCAATGTGTAGTATGAGTGTAGACAATGCCTCTGCACAGTGGAGTAGTGCCTTAATCTCCACCTGGTCCTATCTAAATATACAGCAGTTAAGAGCAGCACGATCCATCTAGATTTTATGGACCTAACTTCAGCTTTTGACTGGGTGGACAGAGGGAAATTGTAGTCAAAGATGCTTGAAATGAAAATTGACTCTGCACTGGTCCACTTCTAAGCCCGCCTACATCAGGGAGTGACAGGGCAGGTAAGGTATGGCAAAAATGGACAGCTTGCTGACCCAATTGACATGAAACGTGGCATGAGGCAAGGCTGAATATTGGCACCATATTTAATTTTGCGTATACATCTAGAGAAACACCTAAATCTAGAAGAAGCCGAAACCCCGAAGGCCGAAGTCTAGGAAATTACCCGCCCTACTGTACGCAGACGGTTGTGTCCTTTTATCAAGAACGGGGGTAGGTTTACAAAAACTACAAAACAGATTTTATATCTTCATCATTGATCTGGGACTAAAAACTAACACTGCCAAATCTAATGTTATAGTCGTATGAAAACCCGGTACAATTATGAAATCACACTCTATTAATGGAGATAAACTCCTCTATGTGCAATCCTTCTCCTACTTAGGGATACCCTTCGATCAAAAAGGTACATGGTCACCTCTGATTAAGACTAGGAAGTTACAGTTTGAACAAACTACTGATGACCTTTTTAAATTCGCAGGGAAGTTGGGCACCAAACCCCTGGATGTTATGCTTAATATCAACTCTGCACGCTGTCTCTCCATGGTCATACACGGAGCGAGGTATGGGCCTATTGGGATGCGCCCGACTTGCAGGTTGCTGAAAATATATTCTTAAGAAGACTTCTGTCAGTGCCAAATAGCCTTTCCATATCCCTTTGTCATACAGAGTTGGGCTTAGTTCCCCTAGAACACACATTGAGATAGAACATTTCCTCTAGACAGTCACACACAAAGGGAGCTGAGGTGTGCCCTTCATATCCTGATGGTCCATCACCAAGCTGATGGTCTTCCTGAGCTAGAGTGAGAGGGAGGAGCTGACATTTGTCAAGAAATCCATGCACAACGCTAACTATATTCTTGATGGCATTTTTCTCAGCAATATCGAGCTATTGAGCGAAAGAATTACGCCTCAGGCATGGACTGATGATAGGGCTATTGAGTTTAAATTGTTCGGACCATTGGAAAGCTCCTCTTTTTCCAAAGCACCTACTGTATCAAAATACTGAGCATGGAAGAATATTGACATTAAGGTTTTAGGCAATTTACTCTGCAGTTCCAAACCCCCATTAGATAATAATATTGGGCATGCAGCAGTTGATTATGAGGCCTGGGTAGGGGCTGCGGTCACACAGGTAGCACCACTTAAAACAAAAACCAACCATTGGTCCGCACCCTCTGCTCCCTGTTACTCGCAAGAGCTCAGGGATTATAAAAAGAAGTGTAGGTGTCAAGAACAATTCTGGAGAAAATCCTATAGCTCAGAGGAAAAAACTAAATATAAAATCATGATAAAAAAATTACAAATCTTTGATTCAGACAACTAAAACCATATTCTTCGCAGAAAAAAACAGAGCAGCTGTAAATTGGTCTAAAGAGCTGTTTAAAAAAATTAAATCACTTTCATCCTGGGGCAACACCAAGGCAGCAGCACCCAGTCAAAAGTTATGTAATGAACTGGCTGAATTATTTTTCTCTAAAGTAAACAATATCTATAAGGACTTCAGGATAGCCCCTAATATTCCAGATTCTGATACAGGGGCAGGCTTGGAGGTTGACCACTCGAAGGTCGACAATGGTCCTCTGTCTTTCTTACTGAGATCTTTTACCTCTCTTTCCAAGGAGAAAGTTTCTAATCTGATCACCTCCACTAAGTCTGGAGCCCCCGAGACCCCTGCCCTCGCAGGCATTACATCCGGTTTCAGCAGCCATCTCTACCTATCTCATGCCTTTACTCAACACGGCGCTTGAGTCAGGCCTTTTCCCGGAGGTCTGAAAAAAGGCATCCATCCTGCCTTTATTGAAAAAACTTTCCCTGGATCCCTCAGATGTAAAATATTACATGCCCATATCGCACCTGCCACTTCCAGCCAAAATTTTTGAAAGAAACATGAATCAGGATATCTCCACCTCTCACGTGGCTACTAGAGACGTTATCGACATCTTTAAGTTAGCATGAGCCTGGTAGCCATGATGCTGCTTTTGCGCATGACACTGCATGTCTTTATTTTGCACGACTTTGTTTATGCCTTTCACATGAGAACTCTCTGCTGTGCTCGTTCTCTGCCTGTTCCTGGAGTTTCGTCTGAACATTGTGAGCAAGGTCGATAAACACTGCATCTTGTTATTCTGTTCTGGTCAGGCCCTAGCACTTAGACAAAACATACCAACACAGCTGTTCTTGGGGGCGTGGCCAGCTAAGATGGCAGAGTAGGCGCATCAGCTCGGAGCTCCGTCCCGAGGAAATAAAACTCCTACATTAATCCTGACGGCAGCAGCAGCATAGCCCCAAAAACCGTGATGACTACCCGCCTGGACCCTGGTGCGGCGAAAAAAACGTGGAGTTTCATCCCGATATTACTGGGATGCGTGGTGAACTCCGAGATGGACTACCGGCGAGTGCCTGACCCCGAGATGGCGCGGCCGGACCTTGCTGCGAAGGGTGACTAGCCCCAAGCAAGACGAAACAAACACGCCGGTGAAGACTGCGAAACCCCCCAGCGAGTGACGGTGGGGCCCGCGAGAACCCGTAGCAAGCTGACGCTAAGGAGATTCGGCCGCGATATGGCGGAGCGCCCGGAAGGCCGAAAATTCGAGGTAGGCCCACCTGAGGCCCAAGGGATTTCCTGTAAGTGAGCGCAACCCCCGGTGGACTCTGGAGGGGGGGGCACATTGCAAGACTGCCCCCGCGATCGTGCCGGCTGACCTTAGAGTCTCCGGTAGAATTATAGACGTGGCATTAAGCCGCCGGTGAGGCGAAGCAACGGGGGCCTACTCAAGTATTGCATCAGGGAGTGGCCTGCCGCGCAAGAGAACTGCCGGCTAATTTAAGGGGAGGCCAGGGAGATAAATGGCGAGAGATACTCCGGGAGACAGCGGTGAGTCCAAGGGGAGACCGGACCCTGGCAGGACCTGAATGACATATACTTAGGGCCAGGGGGGATCCATAAACCACAATAAACCTACAGGTTACCAGTCACGATTCCACGATTCCCCGGTCACAAGAGCACCGTTCGAGGGACTGAAATAAAGGGGTGCATTGGAGCAGTGCCCAGATGGAAGTCTGGAAAACCGGGTGGCTGTAAGAGAGAGTGGAGTCACTTGGGGAGAAACACTCTCATAAGCGAAACAAGGCCAGGAAGCAGAGATCGAGTGAGCCTTGGAAATAGTAGACGAATCGCACAGGGGCTAGATCCCCAAACCCACGCCTGAGGCCAACATAGATAGTTTAGCGGCCCATCACCCGTCAAGAGGGAAAGGGGGCCTGGAGGAACATCCCTGAGGCAACAAACCTTTATAAGGCCATAAAAACTGACTTGACCACGCAAACGGCGAGCCGAGGGACCGCACACAGTTCCCTTCGCTTAATGGAGGTACAAGGTCACTGAGGTCAAATCTGGTAGACGCCGGCAGGCGGGAATAACGGACTTTAGAAGCGAGTGGCGCAGTACGCCACTGGTTTACAATAGAAGGGAACAAGGCCTCCTACGCAAGTTAGCAAAGATACTCACATCCAGCACCTCCTGCAGATGACATCTAGATGTGGCCCCGGCATGGGCAAGGACAAGTCAACGAGGGGAGGACAAACCAATAAAATCGTTCAATACACAGTAACAGGACCCGGCCTGTCGGAGCAGCCCAGTCGAGAACCGAACAATCCGACCACCTCGGACAAGATGGCGCAAGACAAAACTGACATTCTAAATGCCATCAAAGACTCCCGAGTATCCCTGGAGTCAAAAATGGATACCATGGCGATGGATATCAATCATCTGCGCCTTGATCTTCGGAAAGTGGCTGACAGGGTCACTACTACAGAAGAAGAGGTTGGGACATTACGAGAAGTGGTCAATCGACTTCATACAACAGTTTCAACGCTCCAGACCCAAACCATTCGACTAGAAGATAGAGTGGAGAATGCCGAAGGGCGTTCCAGACGAAACAACCTCAGGTTCGTGGGATTTCCCGAAAAAGCAGAGGGACCGGCGGCGGACATCTTCTTAGAAGAATGGATTACCACGGCCATGGGAAATATCAGACTCTCAAACTTTTTTGCGATTGAAAGAGCTCATCGCGCCCTCGGGCCCCCGCCAAGCCCAGGTGCCCCGCCTAGGGCGTTGATAGCTCAACTATTTAACCACAGAGACATAATTCTTCAATACATTCGGATCAACGGCCCGCTGAAATACGAAGACCGGACAATCCAAATATTTCCAGACTACATCAGGAAAGTGCAGGAGCTTCAGAACGGCTATCTTGGAGTGAAAAGGTGTCTTCGAGAGCATAATATCAACTACAGCCTGCTATTCCCCGCTAAACTGCGTGTACAGTATACGGAAAAGGTCCATTTCTACGACATGCCACAGGATGTGGTCGACTGGATGGAATTACTAGGCCTGGCAGGTCCCGACCAGAATCAGGGTTGGCGAGAGCAGCGGTCGCGCCGTCGCAGGCACAGAGGACAACAATGGGAAATCTTGGAACAAAGACCCCCACCACAGGAGGCAACGGGGTCCGGACGAATCCTGGTCAACTTGGATGGTACTTTACGAACTGATTCATCGACTATTCAGCTCTAGAATCAGTTTTCCTCTCTCTGCCTGGTGCAAGAAACTCAATCTCAGTCAGAGAAGCCTGCAACAGACTAAAAAGAGATGGATGAGCTTACTCTAGAGGACAGATGAAAGGCCAAGAAGATGAACAAACAATGATCAGGAACCGTGAGTAACAGATATCCGGGGGGGGTCGGCGCTAACCAGTGGATGGACTACAACTTGTTCTAAATTACATGACAGGTATAAGGGTGGGGAACGGGTGGGGCAGAACATGAAGAGGATACTTCTTATGGGATGCTATGCTGTGTGGCTCCGCCACCGTGTTTTCTTAAGACTCCCCAGCTGCCTTCACCCCGTGAGTGGTCTTGCAGGGCTGTCTGGCTCAGCGGGGTTCCGCGGGGCTAGGGACTGGGCCACAGGGTTGATATCTTCTTTCTACTTTTTTTCTTTAGATAGACATGCAGACATTGATGTTGAACAATTTCGTACGGATCCAGTTGGGGTAGGATTATAGTGATCACGTACAAGGGGTAAGGGTTGTGGGTGGGTAAGTGTGGTGGGGCAGAGCCCCAGGTCCTTAGGCCATGTTTGGTACCAGAGGGATGGGAAGCTACTGCCTAGGGGAGGGGAGGGAGCAATTGTTACGAAATTGCAGTGTTGGGGATACGTTCAAAACGAGCAGACAAATTAGGAGTTCAGTTACTCGTTGGGAAAGATATGTGATTGCTATTAGGTGGAGCTGAGGGCGACGTGGCCCTGCAGTAAAAGTTGCTTGGTCACCCTGGGTTAATTTGTTGTCAAGATGGTTCGAAGATATGCCTATAAGTTCATAACCTGGAATGTTCGGGGTCTGAATAATTTTGTAAAACGTAATCGCATATTCACCTAAAGGCGATATGGGGTTTCAATAGCATTCCTACAAGAAACGCACCTCTGGGGGGACTGCCTCAAGTATGTACAGAGACGTTGGAGGGGTTAGATATTTGCGACGTCTTACTCTGGGTTTTCGAGGGGTGTATTGGTGTGGGTGGCATCAGGGATCCCCTTTAAACTGACTCGGACTAAGCCAGATCCTAATGGTAGATTTGTAGTGGTCGAAGGCACATTAGATGGTCATGACATGTGCCTGATTAATATTTATGCGCCCAACACAGATGCCGGTGACTTCCTGCGATCGACCCTCAGCCAGGCCCAACTTAGCCCAGACACAGAATTCTGATTGCGGGCGACTTCAACTGTGCATTTGATGGTGCCCTAGATAGACTTCCACAGAAATTAGACACTAAGCCCAAAGTTAGAGTGGCCATGAGAGAAATGCAATCTAACCACGGACTGGTGGATATCTGGAGACACAGACACCCATTCCTAAAAGCATACTCGTGTCATACACCAGCGACCAACACTTATAGTAGGCTAGATTATTTCTTTATACAGGCGGAATTAATACACAGGGTGGATGCCGCACAATACTTGGCCCGATACCTGTCCGATCACTCCCCCTTGCTGATAACCTATACTTTGAATAGACCCCGCCCAAAAATCCCACTTTGGAGAATTAACGTCAAAGCTCTGTCGGACCCGGTGTATAAAGATCAGTTGGACACAGAACTAAGAGGTTACTTCAACACCAACTGGAAGACGACAAATACCAGGGCGACGGAGTGGGACGCAATGAAAGTGGTGCTTAGAGGGGTTTGCATGGCAACAGAGATCGGAGTCAGAAAAGTGTTAGAAAGGGACCTGCAGGACCAAGAGTGTAAGTTAGCAGCCCTAGAAGCATCAAATCCCACAAGCATAGAGGGTCTCCAGGGCTGGATACAACAGAGACAAAAAGTAGGTGAGTTATGGGACAGGCTGGATAAGTTTGACCATACGAAAGGTAGGAAGCGATGGTACACAGAAGGTGACAAAGCTGGACGCCTGTTGGCACGACTTATAAAGATGGAAACTCAGCCCAAGCCGATCCTAGAAATCTGGGACCCCGGAAGTCAGACGATGAAATACATGCAGCATGAAATAAATGCAGTATTTGTGGAACACCTGAAAAAAGTTGACACAGAACCACGGCAAGAGGTTCCCGCCTCCGTGACAGAATCGTACCTGGAAGGGATTACCCTGCCTAGTCTGGATCAGGAAGCCCAGGATATCCTGGGTGCCCCGGTGACAAAAATGGAATTAATAACAGCAATCAATCAGATGAAAACCCTCAGGTCACCAGGCGCTGACCGCCTTTCGGCCGCATTTTATAAACAATTCTCAGGAATACTTGTAGAAAGGTTACTCGAGACTATAAACGAGGCGCAAGAGAAGAAATCGTTACGGGAGGCTCTCATAGTGCTCATTCTCAAACCAGGGAAAGACCCAAAGCTACCGAGCTCGTATAGACCCATATCCATGTTAAACGTGGATATGAAACTTATTAGTCACGTTTTGGCATCCAGACTGCTCCCGTATATGACCCAGATTATACATGAAGACCAATCGGGCTTCATTCCCCGCAGGAATACCCTAAGAAACATCCATCGCCTGGCACATGTCATGCAATCACTGGAAGGGAGACCGGGAGAGGGCACCCTTGCCTTTTTAGATATAGAACAAGCGTTCGACTCGGTCCGATGGGACTATATATGGCAAGTATTAAATAAGATGGGTCTAGGACAGAAATACATCGATTGGGTCAAACTACTATACACAATCCCAATGGCAAGGGTCCGTACCGGTCGTTACGTGTCAGATAATATAGCGCTCCAACGGGGGACACGACAGGGATGTCCTCTGTCCCCATTGATATTTGCAATAGCAATGGAGCCGTTAGCCTGTCACTTAAGAGGGGCACTTATGGGACATGGAATTCAGATCAGACCGACAGAACATTTAGTTTCCCTGTATGCGGATGACGCTCTGGTATATCTTAACCACCCGAGGCAGTCTCTGCCAATACTGCTCACTGCGCTGGATAACTTTGCGCTAGCATCGGGATTGAAAATTAATAAGTCAAAATCACATTTGTACCCGATTGTCCCACCAGTAGGAGAGGACATATCGCAACTCCCACAGCTGGAGCTCCCATGGGAGGTGGAATCAGTCCGATACCTGGGAATTCAAATTGCAAGGGATAAGGACCGGTTCTATGAACTGAACATGGGTCGAGTTATAAAGGGTCTACGCGGAAGTGTCACCTTCTGAAACACCCTGAAACTATCCCTGATGGGCAAATTAGCCTTAGTAAAAATGGTGGTGCTGCTGAGATGCCTGTACGTTATGCAGGGGTCCTTTTACAAAATCCCCCGTAGTGCCTTCAAAGAAATAGATGTGTTGCTGACATCTCTGCTATGGAATGGGAAGCGATGCAGGGTGAGCCTTGAGGTACTCAAACTTCCATGGGATAGAGGGGGAATGGAACTCCCAGACCTAGAACTCTATTATCTGGCATCACAGTTACAGCACGCGGAGTCCTCTTGGGAGAGGAGTCTGATGGCTGGCACATATGGGAACCAACATTTGGCCGCCTTCCTTATGAGGGGCAAAGGCAGCCCAGATACGACCCCCCCCCCCCCCTGATACTTTTAATGGCTAGTCTCTGGGACAGAACGGTCAGCACGGTAATCAAGAGGAAGCCCTTTGCCCCAGAAGCGGATGTTTGGGCCTTTCCACAGTTCGCAAAAATAGAACATACAATGATAGTTGAAAAGTGGAAAGAGGGAGGCTGCCTGATGCTAGCAGACCTATACCCAGAAGGCAGGTTTATAACCTACCAAGATGCAGTCGAAACGTTTGAGCTGGGCAACGGACAATTTTTGCAATACGCTAAAATAGCAGCCACAGCTAGAGAACTCTGGCCAAATTTTCCGGAAGTTCCGCAACACTCGCAGATACTGGTCACCATGATTGCCATGGCAGGAGGGCGTAAGTTTGTAACTCACCTGTACCGTGCTTTACGAAATGATAGACAGGGCAGGCCCCTAAAAATAGAAGAAAGATGGCAGGAGGTGGTGGATCATCCGGTAACACCGGCTGAGTGGAAAAAAATACACGAGGGGGTGCGTAAAGTGTCTGTGTGTGCCAGATTTAAACTAATACAGTATAATGTAATACATATGATGTATCTTTCTCCCAGGCGGCTACACATGATTAATACAGCACGAAGCCCACAATGTCCTAGATGTGCTCACTCGCAAGCTGACTTTAAGCACATGGCTTGGCAGTGCCCATGAAAACAGGTAAAATAGTCGGCAGTACTCGACCAACTAAACAGGGTGACAGGCTGGGAGATAGCGTTAGAAATCAGAACATGCCTTTTGGGACTGATACCCAGTAATCCCAAATGAAAAACGACGAGACGATTTTTGATATTGGGGCTCACTATAGCAAAGAGACAGGTAGCAATACACTGGCTGACCTCACAGGGCCCATCCATTGATAAATGGAAGATAGACGTAAAGGAATGGGCGACAGCAGAACAGGATCATATGAGAAAAACCAGACGAGATGAGAAACTGCCGGAGGTACTATTAGCCTGGGGAATGATGGTACAGGAACTGACAGCCACTCCCCAGACATCGCAGGTAGACCCAGGGGAGGGTGAGCAACGAGACACACAGACCTCTCATAGCCAGGAAGGACAAACCATCACTATTCAATAAGGCCCCTAGGTATTGAATTTTAGATTTTAAGGGGATCATTTCTCAAAGAAAACATATAATAGCAAATAACATACTTAATCTGTCATATGGAAGCTGGTGGGGGGGGGGTTGAGGGAAGTTTATTTTTAAGATATTATCTCAAAGTTTAAAGTTGAACAAAGAATGGAATTCCTATTATAAAAAGAATAACGAGTATAATACTACAGAAAACGTATTGTGTAAAAACTACTATGTACTGAAAGCTTTGTATTATATAATATGATGAAACAATAAAGAAATTCCCCCCCAAAAAACAAACACAGCTGTTCTTGCTGGAGAATCGTATTTTGATATTATGGGGATGCTTGTTTAGGTAACACACACTTGGAGAGGGACCTTTCCAGGGAGAAGAGCAACACACACCAGTGATGTAGAAATACGATCTATGTCCTGAGGTATAGGGTCTGCTGACAAAGCCCAGAGATCTTCTATTATATAATAATACTTCTGCTTACCAAGGGGAGGGTGGTTAGGCCTTATAGTCCTTTATCCACCGTCTTTATAAAATTATATCTCCCTTTATGATATATGGCCTTGCTGCAATGCTAACTGTATTGATATTATGCATTTTGCTGCTGGTTGTGGCACGTATACTGCATTTTAGACATGATAGTTAAAATAAATATTTTCAACTATTTTCGTGTTTTTGTCAGATCATAGTGTGGACAAGTACGAGAGTGTGAGCGAAAAGGTGTATCTTGTTACCGCGATTCCTGAGAGATAGGGGAGTGTTGTGTTCTGCGGTGTCTAATCATTGGTTTCTCCATTTGTGAGTAGGAGAGCGAGTGAGACACTATAGCTAGTCGGTCCTGGGTTCGTGGGGACTGAGGTGGTGGGAAGGCTTAGCCCCTATACACTGAAGTCCCATTTTCCTGTGCAGATTTTTGTGTATGTGCAGAATCCCTCCAACACATCTTACTTGAAAATTCTAGCAGTCCTGACCCTGCTTCGCACGGATTCAGGTCATATAATTGCACAGAATCCGCTTATTAGCTGCAACAGAAGCTATTAGAACTATAGTGGACAAAGGAGGCAATGCTACCTTGATCCTACTGAATCTTTCGGCCGCTTTCGATATGGTTGACCACCCCTCCCTGGTAACCAGTCTAGAAAGCATTGACATTAGAGGATCTGCCGTTAGATTGCTAAAATCCTTTCTGTCCAATCTAAAGCTATCAGTGGAGTTGGATAGCTTTTCATCTGATCCCTTTCGCTGCCATGTGGGGTTCTCTGTTCTACCTTACGCAGATGACACCCAAATCATGGTATCAGTGTCTACTGACCCCAACAAAGTGGCCTAAGATTTCAGATCATGTATGTTGAGGACTGTCACCTGGATGCGGAAGAAGTTTTAAAAAATAAATTCCGATAAGACGGAAGTGCTATTTTTGGGCAGAGACCACTCTTTCTGGAACTCTTCCTGGTGGCCGTCCAGCCTTGGGCCCTCCCCTGTCCAGTTCAAGAGGCCAAAAATCTGGGAGTCACTTTTGACTCAAATCTTACCTTCCTCGACCACGCTAAGCAGGTTACATCATCTTGCTTCCTAATGTTAAAGATCTTAAAGAAAATCTTACCTTTTATTCCAATGGAACTTAGAAACACAGTCATACTAGCTCTTGTCATATCCAAAATAGACTACTGCAATGCTCTCTATGTAGGCACCTAGTCTCCGATTCTGAACAAACTACAAACCATTCAAAATACGACTGCCAGAGTCCTCAAAAACCTTCCCAAATTCTGTTCAGCATCCAAAGCAATCAGAGACCTTCATTGGTTGCTCGTTAGGGCAAGAATCAAATTTAAGGCTCTATGCTGGGCCCATAAGGCACTGCATCAAGTCAGGCCCTGCTTTCTACAGACCTCTTTTAAATGGTACACTCCCTCTTGAACCCTTCGATCTAGTACCGCCAGGCAGGTTTGTGCACCCAGAATAAAAAGATGTCAATAGGGAGGAAAAACATTCTTCTATTCCTCCTTCAATTGGTGGAACTCCCACCTGTCTCATCTAAGAGAGCAGTCCAATCACTTAATATTTAGGAAGGAACTGAAAACGTATCTTTTCAGCTACTCACCTCAATAGTGGTCTTGGTAGGCGAACAACTTGCAGGCCGCTATCTTGATCACTATAAATAGGGTATAATGACACTAGAGTAAAGACGCTTTATGGTAATTGCACGCTTCATAAAACATATTAACATAACACTTGCACCTGAATAGGGCTGTGCCTGTCCCTCCACAAAGAGTTGCATACCCCCTGGAGTGTGTCAGGAGACAAGGCAGAAAAGGGCGGGGTCTTGTGCATTACAAAGACCTTTCTTTGAAGGTTCCCTACTTCAAAGGCTGAAATGGGTATAAATACTGGACCTCTGACACCTTATACTCAGAACACTTTTGGAACTGAGGACATTCTACCAGGAAGAAGAGATGTTGTGCTGCCAGGAGGGACTGCCACTTTGAATGCTTGCTTTGCTCTGTTGGCCTTCTGCATGCTGCTTCTTGCCTGGGAGTGAGAGGAATGGACTTGACTCTATTCATCATGCATCTCTAAAGATTCTCCAAGGGCTTGTTGGGCTTGTCTCCTGTTTCTGAAGTCTTGGGGATATCAAAGACTTCACCTGCATCTTGTTACTAGCACCTGGGCTTCTCTACTGTGAGTCCTGCTCTGCCAAGTGGTGCCAAATCCAGTCTTGGGTCCTTGAAAGTGAGTGTTTGGTGCTGCAACCCAAGAAACCAATGCATTGACACGAAATCACCGATTGGAACTGGCACATTCTCTGTGATATCGTCGCATTGCCGCTGCCTGCACCGAAGCCGTGGACACCACTTGCCAACTGCGCAACGCAACGACCTTGACTTACAACGCAGCCCTGACTTTGCCGACACAGTGCCTCCAAATCACCACTGCTGCATGTGTCTCGGACACTGCATCGCTGATGTCTGTGACGCATCATCCCCAACTCTGACGAATTCCCGGCCCTGCATGCCTTCACGCCAATGCACTACCTACTGTCTAGCGGTTCAACATTGACACCTCAGACCGACACACAGTGCTCTTACCATTGACACATCAACGACGTTGCCCAACTTCGGAAATTACGCATCGCCTTCGACAGCGACGCATCCCCTCCTTTGTTCAACGCATCGTCCCCGAGCTTCGATGCATTCAAGGCACTGTCAGTGGGTCTGCATGACTCCTGTATCCAGCCCGCACTCCAACGCTGTCGGACGGAACTTTTGGATTTGCCCCGGTCAAGCGTGACCAGATAGCCCCAGTTGGAGCTATTGACTTCTATGCACTGCATTTTGATTTAATCTTGAAAAATTCATGACTTAACTTGTGTATGTTGGATTTTTGTCATTTTGGTCTTGTTGTGCTCAGATAAATATTGTCTATGTTTATAAACTGGTGTGGAGTACTTGTGTGGTGTTTTCACTGTTTTACTGTGTGTGTGTGTGTGCACAAATACTTTACACATTGACTCTTTAGTTTAGCCTGATTGCTCTGTGCCAAGCGACCAGAGGGTGAGCACAGGTAAACGTTTAGTGTGTACTATGCTTATCCTGACTAGGATTGTGGTTCCTGCTTGGACAGGAAACATATCTCTGCCAACCAGGAACCCACTTTCTAACAGCTACAGTCTTTCCTTTCGTTTTCTCTCCCCCAGCAGGATTGTCATCTATATCACTTCTACAAAATCCCCTCACTTTGCAGTCAGAGAAATAAAAGTACACTCCAGTTTCTGAATAAGCAGCAAAATCTAAAGGCATTTTTATTGCACATTCACCTTCTGAACTCCAGCATGATTGTTTGTGAATAGTGCCTAAAGCACAAAACTTGAAAAGACAATAAATACAATAGTTAATCTTAATCTTACCCCCCTCTTGCCATCTTTCTAACCCCACACATTATTTCACACATACAATACCCTAATACATCATCTCTAACCTCACTAAAATGATATGATTAGTCTTTTTCAAATGAACAGAATGACACCAACAAATGGATGAAATATTAGCATAGAATGGACAAACTACAATCATTCAATGTTATCTAAGGAGTAATCAAAAATGCAGAATGGACATATCAACAGCATATGAAGAAACCTGGGCATCATGTTGTAAATATGAGATGCTCTGAGCAACAATATGCGCTAATAACAAAAATACAATTACATAATTACTCATTCTATTTAGGAATCATTCTACCAACTTAAAATCATAATCATTGAAAGTGTCTCCTAGTGAGTAATATGCTTGTTTTTCTTTACTGGAAAAAACAAATGTTAAAGTCACGTTATAGTTAGGTGAAAATCTTAGATAAAACGATTTTTAAAAAAACACGGAAATTTCCCACTTATAATTAGGTGAGTTAACAATAACTGATGCCCACATATACTAAATCACTCATGACATGTTAAATTGTTATTATGTTTAATCTATTTGTTTTTAAATGTTTAATGATTGCTGTTATTTTTTTTCGCAAATATATGCATATATTTTTACATGACTAATTAAAAGTTTTAATTTTCAATTATATTATTATTTTGAATTTTAAGTAAATTACATATTAAGGTATATATATATATATACATACACACACACACTCCTCCAAAAGAAGTATATATATATATTATCTACTGGCGGTCGCCAGTAGATAGTTATAGTTACAACCTATTATCCATAGGAAATCCGCGACATTCTATTTGAAATAACTCTCTTGCCGGTTGACGTATCTTCGCGAAATTTTCAAACTTTGTGGCCCGCTCCGGTCCGCTCCTACCCTGAAAGTCTCGGGGGATTCGTCAAGCGGGGCCGAGAAAAAGGGGGTCCCAAAACGTGTTTTCCCCATGCATTTTCCCATAGGAAACTTTAGACACGGCTACAGCCTCGAACTGCTGAACGGAATTAAACCAAATTTGGCAAAGAGGTAGTTCTTGGTTCAGAAAGAACCCTTTTTGTTAAATGGTGTAAATCCGTTCAGTAGTTGCTGAGAAAATGAAAAGTAAAAAGTTAGTGATATCTATGGCCGAGTAGGGTCCGCGTACCCTCCCGATCACGAGCTGCATGTTAATTGGCTGTCAGCTGGCTGTCAACATTCCGATTCAGGAAATGTTGGCAGCCATTTTGTCCCTCGGTAGAACCGAGGGACAGAAACAAGTGCGCAAAGCGCACAAAGGGAGCAGGGTAGAAACACCCTGACCCCCTAGGTTTGCTCAGGGGGTCCCACAAGGACCCCCTGGGCAAAAAAAAAAAAAATTTTTTTAAATCGGCAGGATGCGCTCAGGGTGCGCGAATCCTGCCGGAGAAAAATCGAGCGCGGTCTCCCGCGCTTCGATGTTAATTGGCCCCGGGTGGCCCAAGTCCCGGGGGCATGGTGGGGGATAATTTAATGTGTGGGGGCCTCAAGGGCCCCCAAGCCCGGGGACTGCCACCCCCCGGGGCTTTTTTGTAAAATGGTGCGGGAGGGCTCTGAGCCCTCCCGCAGCCCCGGGACCACCACCTCCCCGGGGCTTTTTTTAAATACATTATTAAACCTGTGTGGGGGGCTCCAGCCCCCACACGCCCCGGGGACCACCACCTCCCGGGGCACTAAACATTTTAATATGGGGGTCCGTTACGGACCCCCAGAGCCCCGGGGACCACCACCTCCCCGGGGCTGTGTACTGAATGGGAGGGGGCCGCGCGGCCCCCTCCTGGAGACCCTTGATGGCCCTGGGGACCACCACCCCCAGGGCCGGCTCCTGCAGTGTCCCGGGTGCCTACCCCCGGGACACTGTAGTTTGCTATGGCAGGACGGGAGCCTCGCGGCTCCCGTCCTGCCATAGCAAACTGCTTTGGATATTGGAAGAGAGCAGGGAAACCTGCTCTCTCTTCCAATATCCAAAGCGATTGCTTTTCCACATGGGGAGCAGCATGTCAGCTGCTCCCCATGTGGAACAGCAATGCCGGCTCCCAAGGGACGTGGGGAGCCGGCGGGACTGTGGGGGATTGGGGACCCCCCACAGTCCCCAACGGAGAGGGCCAGCCCCGGGGGATGGGGTCCCTGGGGCAAGTAGTGGCCCGGGAGGGGGGCCACGCGGCCCCCCTCCCCAAAAAAGAGCAAAAAATAAATTTTTTTAAATGGAAAGGCCGGCCCCGGGGGATGGGGTCCCCGGGGCCTTAAAATGGCCAGAGGAGGGGGGCCACGCTGCCCCCCTCAAAAAAATAAATATAGAGGCCATGCCCCGGGGGATGGGGTCCCCGGGGCCAATACAGGCCCAGGGAAGGGGGCCACGCGGCCCCCTTCCCGTTTTTTTAAGGTAATTTAAAAAAGGGGTAAGGCCCTGGGGGATGGGGTCCCCAGGGCCCAAAAAAAGGAAGGGGGGCCACACAGCCCCCCTTCAGGGGAGAAAAAAAAAAAAACGATCGGGCCCGCAGGCCCGGCCCCCTTCCTTCACCACTCTGCAAACGCGCCCCCTGGCGCGTTTGCAGAGGGGGAACGATTCCCCTTGAATACTGGGGGTTCCTGGGGGCCAACTAGCCCACCAGGTACCTCCAGTATGCGCCAGGGGCTGCCTTGCAGAGAGGTGTACAGAGGCCACGCCCCTTTTACACCTCTCTGCAACGCAGCTCTGTGGCGCTTTTGGAGGTATATGGGCTAGTTGGACTCCGGGGACCCTCAGGATTCAAGGGGACTTAATCCCCCAACTTAAAACGCGCCACGGGGCGCGTTTGCACAGTGGTGAAGGGAGGGGGCGGGGCTTCAGGTGACATGTGTGCAAACAGGCCCCGTGGCGCGTTTTAAGATGGGGAATTAAATCCCCTTCAATCCTGAGGGTCCCTGGGGCCAACTAGCCCAACAGGTACATCCAGAATGCGCCACAGAGCTGCGTTGCAGAGAGGTGTAAAGGGGTGTGGCCTCTCTACACGTCTCTGCAACGCAGCCCCTGGCGCATATTGGAGGTTCCTGGTGGTCTAGTTGGCCCCTAGGGACCCTCAGGATTCAAGGGGACTTAATCCCCCAACTTAAAACGCGCCACGGGGCGCGTTTGCAAAGATGTCACCTCAGGCCCCGCCCCCTCCCTTCACCATTGTGCAAATATTCCTCTAAAATCAGCCGAAATAGGAATTCCGATTTACTCACCTGTTATAAGGAGAGACCTCAGTGCTGTATCTTTCAGCCCAGTACTGGTCCTGAAAAGTAATTTTAACCGTACTTACCAGTAACTTGAATTTCCTTCCATAGGCTAACATTGACTGGTTTCACTTGGAAATTCTTCTAAGTGTGGAGTTTTGGAACTTTAAAATATTCCTCTAAAATCAGCCGAAATACGAATTCCGATTTACTCACCTGTTATCAGGAGAGACCTCAGTGCTGCATCTTTCAGCCCAGTACTGGTCCTGAAAAGTAATTTTAACCGTACTTACCGGTAACTTGAATTTCCTTCATAGGCTAACATTGACTGGTTTCACTTGGAAATTCTTCTAAGTGTGGAGTTTTGGAACTTTAAAATATTCCTCTAAAATCAGCCGAAATACGAATTCCGATTTACTCACCTGTTATCAGGAGAGACCTCAGTGCTGCATCTTTCAGCCCAGTACTGGTCCTGAAAAGTAATTTTAACCGTACTTACCGGTAACTTGAATTTCCTTCATAGGCTAACATTGACTGGTTTCACTTGGAAATTCTTCTAAGTGTGGAGTTTTGGAACTTTAAAATATTCCTCTAAAATCAGCCGAAATACGAATTCCGATTTACTCACCTGTTATCAGGAGAGACCTCAGTGCTGCATCTTTAAGCCCAGTACTGATCCTGAGAAGTAATTTTAACCGTACTTACGGTAACTTGAATTTCCTTCATAGGCTAACATTGACTGGTTTCACTTGGAAATTCTTCTAAGTGTTGATTTTTGAAACATACAAATATTCCTCTAAAATCAGCCGAAATCCGAATTCTGATTTACTCACCTGTTATCAGGAGAGACCTCAGTGCTGCATCTTTCAGCCCAGTACTGGTCCTGAAAAGTAATTTTAACCGTACTTACCAGTAACTTGAATTTCCTTCCATAGGCTAACATTGACTGGTTTCACTTGGAAATTCTTCTAAGTGTGGAGTTTTGGAACTTTAAAATATTCCTCTAAAATCAGCCGAAATACGAATTCCGATTTACTCACCTGTTATCAGGAGAGACCTCAGTGCTGCATGTTTCAGCCCAGTACTGATCCTCAAAAGTAATTTTAACCGTACTTACCGGTAACTTGAATTTCCTTCATAGGCTAACATTGACTGGTTTTCAGCAAAAAAGTTTCAAAGTGTTGATTTTCACAAACTACAAATATTCCTTAAAAATCGACAGTATGACTTAAACGCATTCTTTCAACTGTTTACAGGAGATGCACCAGTGCTGGATCCAGGATCCAACACTGAGTAAGAAAAAGTAACGATAACAGTTTTTACCTGCTAAGTGAATTTCCTTCCATAGGATAACATTGGTGATTCTATGAGAAAAGTTTCAAAGTGTCAACTTTTAAAATACAATAATATTCCTTAAAAATCACGACTGTAACCAAAACGCTTTTACTCAACTGTTTACAGGAGATGTCCCAGGACTGAATCTAGGATCCAGTCCTGTGGTTAGAAAAAGTAATCCATAAAGTAACTAATTGCATTTAACTAGAAATTCACATTGAGCTGAATGTTGCATTGTGTTTGAAAATGTGTTGCCCATTGCAACAACTGTAACTACTGTACTTAAAAGTCTATTGCCTATCTGCAAAGTATTTAAACTAAAGTAATTCATTAAGAGAAAGTATTTTTTGTAATGTAATGTATAATGTAATTACAATGTAATTTAAATAATAAAATATGTAAAAAAAAATTGTTTCTAAAAATGTAGTAAATCAGTATTTAAAAAATGTATATAACAATTAATACATTTAAAAATTGTCATTTACAAAACCTTTGAAATTCACTGAAAAAAACCGTAGGTTTCAGACATGTTATAGTTACAAATTAGCATTTAAAAAACCTTTGAAATTCACTGAAAAAACCATAGGTTTCAGGGACGTTATAGTTACAAATTAGCATTTAAAAAACCTTTGAAATTCACTGAAAAAACCATAGGTTTTAGGGACAGTTATAGTTAGTTGGACATTGCACTCGTACAAAACCCGTGAAATTCCCCCGTTATAGTTAGTCCAGCTAACTATAACTCGCGCCCCGCAATGCACTGCTGATGACGTCACATATTACATCACTCATGACATGGTCAGTGACATCACTGATGACATCACTGATGACATCTCAAATGACATCACTGATGACATCACTGATGACATCATCCATGTGATAATTTCATGCATCTTCTCACACCCTAATATAACCTTTGATACACCCACTCTAAAGTACAGACTGCCATTCGCAAAACCATAGACACTCCAACACCAATAACTACATACCCACTCACTGATTCTTAGGTCTACGCACACATCCACTCACTCACCCGAACAGTCACTCATATTTACGGTCACTCAGTACAGGACTATCATATGCACTCATACTCCTATATAGACACTCAAACACCGCCACTCATCCATAGAGGTACTCACACACCTAGTCAGTCATGCAAATAATTAAACACACTACCATTTACTCACCTATACAGTTATACACACACCAGCTCACTTACTCATACAAATACTAGCACATTCTTACGCTCTTATACAATCACTGATACAAGCACACACTCATCCATACAGCCACTATCACAATCAGTCACTCTTGCTTATAGCTATTTATATACTCCAACACACATATATACTGCCTTTCACATATGTAGTTACTCACACATGTACCACTGGGACATACATTCACTCACTAACACACTCTTACACACACTTACCCACCCATACAGTCTATCACAGATGCACTCTTGAAACCATCCACCCAGTGAATCACCCACTCACACATCTATGCACAGAGTCGCACACACCCCTCCCACACAAACACTCAGGCACCCATACAGATACTCACACAAGCATTCAATAACTCATATAGACACTCATGTAGCTATTCTCAAACACATGCAGCCACTTACACAGCAACAGACAGACGGATACAGACATTCACCCAGTTTAGTCACTAACCCATGCATTCAGTAAGATACGTTAAATCACTCACTTATACAGTCAGTCACGCACCTACTAAATCATCCATACAGACACTTACACACCCACTCATTCTTCAATACGTCTTTTCCTATATATATTAAAAATATTTAAACTTTACAGAAACACACAGTCACTGGATGATGTCATCAGTGATGTCATCAGTGATGTCATTTGAGATGTCATCAGTGATGTCATCAGTGATGTCACTGACCATGTCATGAGTGATGTAATATGTGACGTCATCAGCAGTGCATTGCGGGGGCGCGAGTTATAGTTAGCTGGACTAACTATAACGGGGGAATTTCACGGGTTTTGTACGAGTGCAATGTCCAACTAACTATAACTGTCCCTAAAACCTATGGTTTTTTCAGTGAATATATATATATATATATATATATATATATATATATACATATATAAATATTTCGATATACTTACTTTTTTTATATTCTGTTCCACAATATTCTGACTCTCTACTTTACTAGTTTATATACAAAATATGTAAACTCGATATTTTGTAGGCTATAGTTTTGACACAATATTCTGCTGTCACGATATTGCTGTCCTCATTATTCTGCAATAGAACCTAAATTGGTAACATATAATCAATTAGAATGTTTTTATCGTGATATTGTCCTACTGTTTTTCGGCATTTAATTATAAATTGAAAAACATCTTCATTAAGATCGTTAGCTAGAACTGCTTACCTTTCATTCCAAAATTCAATTAGCACTGAAATATGAAGCGTTTGCCTTCAGTGCACACCTAGCTTGCCCTTTGAGAAAAATAAACAATTGATTGTGATACAAAATAAAAAAAGTCTATGTTTTTCTTCTATGTGACAAAGGTCAGTGGCACGCCCAGTGTGTTCGTGAATCCCTTCTTTGTATAAATCCACGAAACAATCTCTCGGTGACTATACTCTCCCGCCAATTTCTTCAGAGAGCAGATATGTAAACTGGCACAGCTGAGGGCATGAAAGGCTGACCGAAGGCCACTTCCGTTCTGCATTCATCTTCTATTTTCTCCCTGATAACGGCTGATTTAAGCAATTTCCTCATTAATGTGTAGCCAGCACTTGCTAGGCTTCAAACAAACGAGCAGAATAAAACCAGATTACAAGCGCAAGGGAACGGATAGGCTTTCATTCAGCAACAAATATTTAGCCTGCCTAGCAACAGATGAAAACTATTTACCCATTATAGCCCAAATCCATATCGGCGCTCTGCAAACGTGTTTAATCCGGGCCACCTTCGTGAAAGGATCCGCCGATATCAAAGCAAACTCCCAGATAAGGAACTCTGGCCACACAATGCGTTTGGTGAACATACTGGTGTTTCTACCTATGGGTGATATGGCTGAACATTAAAGGTAAACTTCCTGTTTATAAACACGCCTTACCTGATAGCAGGCAATGGGACCTGATTTCTTCATTCAGCATTTTACAGAGGAATGGGAGAGGAAGGAGCAATCAGTGCTGGATAGACTGGCCATGCACATAGTTTTAAATGTTTTGGTTAATTTTTCAATGCAGAGGCACCAAACCAATGCAAGAAGAAAACAAGCATTGGCATAGCCAATAGGTCTCGCCTTTGGGACCTTATAAGTGTTTAGCCATGCAACAGTTGGTGTTGTTGCACCAAGGATATTGTGCTGCATAACTAAATACTTATAAGGCCCCAAAGGCGAGACCTATTGGCTATGCCAATGCTTGTCTATCTCTGCCTTGGAATGTCAAGGACTAGATTTGCATGAAATCTTCCCACGTTGTTTATATACAGATTAAATAATTGTGGGATTAATGCAAAGCTTAGGAGTTTTGAGTAAAATAGCTCAAGAGCCTGCACCCCTTGCAGCTATTTATAACCTGATATTGCAAAGAAGACTCTGCCTTTAATCCTTACGAAGTAATGAAATAAGTACACTGGAGTTGGGTAATTGTTACATATGTTAACTCAGTGCGGAGACACCTAGGATGGTATTACTGTTGGAAAGCTCGAGTTAGTTTTGTTTACAAGCAGGAGCTGGAGAGTGACCACATCTCAGATCACCCCCAGGATGGTGGTGGAGGAGGAGGAGGAGGAGGTGAGAGCTGGGAAGAGGGGGTCAGCTTCTGAGATTGCAGGTCAGTTAGAATGAGAGGGCTGTGCTATTATGCACCCGCCATGCCCCCCTGGCTGCCGACTCCGCTTAGCTTTACTCCTGCTCCTCTCCTTCTACAGTCAAAAGAAAAGGAAGGACTGCAACTTATGCCAGCGGACTAGACACCTTAGAGCCTCTGCTGCAGAGATCTGTGTACAATGCGATAGCGTTGGATCTGGCTTGACTGCTTTATCCTGCAGTCCAAAAAAAAGGAGACGCTTTTACACAGCTGTTTCACAAGTGTTTTGTATAAATCTGCATCTTATGAACAAGCGACATAAATCCCATCTCCCGCACTTACAAGAGATGAGTTTTTGTCAGGGAAATCCTTCGCTGCCCAGGAAGGGGGCACCCAACAGGGGGAGGCAGAGACATGGTAGCAGGACTGACCAACAGTGTGAACAGTTGCCAAACGGCCTCACGTCATGCACCTCTGGTTTGCGCCCCACAAGTGGGAGGAGTGGGAGGGAGAGATGGGGAAGTGGGAGGGAGAGGGGTAGTGTGAGTGTGAGGCAGAGATAAGAGGGGTAGTGGGAGGGAGAGATGGGGGGATTGGGAGGGAGAGATGGGGGTATTGGGAGGGCGAGATGAGAGGGGTATTGGGAGTGTGAGGGAGAGATGATTGGGTTGGTGAAGGTGCGAGGGAGAGATGTATTTTATTGTAAACAAGCAATGACGTTACGAAAGAGAGCTAATATCCTCACCAAATGCACCAAGATGTACCATACTACCACAAATGAATGTGTAATGAAACCGGTGCTTGTGTAAAGCGCTCCAATAGCTACGGGTCGAAATTGCGCTGTATAAAACTCCTAAAAAACAGAATGTTACCATGCGTAATGAAACCGGTGCTCGTGTAAAGCGCTCCATAACACAGTGACTGCATCAGGAACACAGGAAGAATGTGACAGAAACAATGCTACCTGCACCAGCTGCAGGCACACAGAAACAGCTGCAGCACTATCTGCATGGAGTAAACACGTAGTGAAACAGCAGCAATGCTAGCGACACCTCGTGTAAATAACACAGTGACTGCATCAGGCACACAGAAGCAAAGTGACAGCACCAACGCCACCTGCATCAGCTGCAGGCACTAAGATTAAGAGTACTACCTGCTACAAGCATAGAGTTATACTGTGAGAGTAGCAGCTTTGTCTGAAAAACGTATATTCTTCATGAGCTGGTGTCTGGAATGGACCAATGGGGACGCAGAGCTTACATGTCCCTGTCCTAGGAATGGTTACCTATCTTCTTTCTTGGGATGGAGGTTTTCCCACGTAGTTTAAAAAAGCAGATTTTAAAACCAATCGTAGAAGGAGGCAGACAGCCTCCAAGTAAAGTTGTGTATTTATGTTCTCTCCAGGTCTGGCAAATACTGCTGGCAAGTGTACTCATAAAGTGACCTTTAAAACCATTTTACATGTGACAAATGCAACATGCCAAGTCTACATTAAAGTGTAGCATTTCTCACAACGTTTCTGATGGATTTCTTGCAAAGTTATCTTTTAGCCACGAGGTCTGGCCAGTGCACTGTTAGGGTTGGTGGGGGCGGGGTGGCGGAGGTGGGCAATTGGGAGGGTGAGACAGCGTTGGGCACTGCACGGGAGATTGGGGAGATGAGATATGGGCAAGCTGACAAAAAAATGTGTAATGAAACCGGTGCTCATGTAAAGCGTCGAGATCCCTTTGTATAAAGCAAAAGAGGAGGGGGAAATTAATACAGAGCGGAAAGAGGTCTCGAACTCGGAGTGGTGGTGGAGTCGGTCAAGTGGGAGGGGTGAGATGGTGTTGGTACGGCACAAGAGATCCGGGGAAATCGGGGAGATGAGTCATCCGCAAGATGACAAAACAAGGAATGCGCGTGAGAAAGAGGGGGAGCAGGAGGTGAGCCCAGGAGTGGTGCGTGCGTGCGCACGCAGTCTGCTCATTTTCAAGCACTGCACTCGTGCTTGTGGCGCGCCCCTGCTCGCTCCCGCAAGGTGGATGCCGCCACAAGCACGAGTGTGTGCTTAAAAATGAGCAGAGCGACGGCTAAAGGCCCTCCTATCAGCGCATGCGCGCTGCGTAGGCGAGACCTAAAAGCCAAATAGACCGATTAAAGTACTCAGGTGACACTGTGCAGAAGGATCTCTAAGGCTTTTCACTGACATAAAAATATATTACAGTTTCAGTGCAATGATCATCAAGTTTTAATAGGTTTCTCTTGTAAATGGAATGACAAAAGAAAAATGGCTTTCCCAATCCCCTCTCTCCTCCTCCATAATCTGTTAGCATCCCCCACCCCCCCCCAACTTCCACTCATTCCCTGAGGACATGAGAAAACAGTGAAAAGGATCAGCTTAAAGAACAGTCCCAACCTTCATCTGAGGGACATATTGTCTGAGAATTCTTATTTGAGACACCTAAAAACCCGTCATTAACTGTGGCTTCAGGTGGTATCCAGTTGCAACCCCTCTGCTGGGACAGGCTAAGTCTTTGGAGAAGTGTGTCAGCTGGCTCAGAATCTTCTGAAATTGAAACTCTGACCTATCTAAGTCATGCAAGATTTCTTCATTCCTGGTACATATCAAATTCAGTGATACCAAGCTAACAGAGTGAGTAAGCTGGGAGAAGCCCGGGTGCTTAAAATAGTTTGTTTGACTGCCAATGGCATGAGGGAAATATGACTGCTAAAAGCTCCACCGGAGCCGCCCCTTCTCATCCACTCTAACCTTGGCACCAACTCCAGAATGAACACTGCTCATTCCGATGGGACCTTATTTCCGGCAGCCCATTTAATATCTAACTGCATTGGTTTCCAAAACCAAGTAGCTTGTGGAAATGCCATCGTATGCAAGGCATAATTCATCTTTCTGCAAATCTCCTTCAATAAACAGTATTATAGCCTAATAGG
>CAWUFW010019239.1:0-193018 GCA_963921515.1 Calotriton arnoldi | reverse complement strand
AATTCGAAAACGCGTCCGTTGCCAGGCAAGCCCATTGTCAATGGGTGCGCACCGATCGGTCCATTGCGGTACAACGCGCACAGGGTACAACGCGTACCCGCACACATTGAAAGCAATGGGCCGGCCGGAGGCACCGATCGGTCCATTGCAGTTCAACGCGCACAGGGGTACAACGCGTACCCGCACACATTGAAAGCAATGGGCCGGCCGGAGGCACCGATCGGTCCATTGCAGTTCAACGCGCACAGGGGTACAACGCGTACCCGCACACATTGAAAGCAATGGGCCGGCCGGAGGCACCGATCGGTCCATTGCAGTTCAACGCGCACAGGGGTACAACGCGTACCCGCACACATTGAAAGCAATGGGCCGGCCGGAGGCACCGATCGGTCCATTGCAGTTCAACGCGCACAGGGGTACAACGCGTACCCGCACACATTGAAAGCAATGGGCCGGCCGGAGGCACCGATCGGTCCATTGCAGTTCAACGCGCACAGGGGTACAACGCGTACCCGCACACATTGAAAGCAAATAGGCACCGATCGGTCCATTGCAGTTCAACGTGCACAGGGGTACAACGCGTACCCGCACACATTGAAAGCAATGGGCCGGCCGGAGGCACCGATCGGTCCATTGCAGTTCAACGCGCACAGGGGTACAACGCGTACCCGCACACATTGAATGCAATGGGCCGGCCGGAGGCACCGATCGGGCCATTGCAGTTCAACGCGCACAGGGGTACAACGCGTACCCGCACACATTGAAAGCAATGGGCCGGCCGGAGGCACCGATCGGTCCATTGCGGTTCAACGCATCACTGTATATGTGACTGGCATAGGTCAGCATGCCTGTCTCAGATGGACATATGCCAGCCACAGATAGCTCCCAGGGAGTGAGGGGCACACCTACATCACGACAGCCTGTCCAAACCTTATCATAAGGCATGTAAGGCTGCATTTCCTATTGTGTGTATGTTGGTGTACATGTTGTCCTGTGGGTGTCACCTGTGGGCAGCCACCCCCAGGCTGTGCACGTGTTCATGGGGACAGGATCCTGGGTGTTACGTATACGTGACCACTGTGATGTGCAACTGTTCATATCTGTGCATGTGTCATGGTCACATTTCACAGTGGTGTTTGTGTATGTCATGTCACATACCCCGTGAGTCCCATGTGGGAAGGTATGTTTGAGCCAGGGTGTCCCAGTGGCACAATAGTGATGGCCCTCCACAGTCTTTGTGCATGTAGTGTTTACAATGTCTCTGATTTCATGTGCACAATGGGAGACAGTCTCCACATCCACGTTGTGTGTGCATGGACTCTGATGTTGTGCGTGTGTGTCACAGACGTCCATGGCTGTCCTGCCATGGCAAGTGTGGCCACTACCTGTGGGGGTCATGTTTGTTTTGCTGTGGTGTACACATGATACTCCAGGTGATGCCAGTGTCCATGTGGCATTACAGGGTCCCTGGGAATGTGCCTGTCGTTGAGCTGTGGTGCCTGGGGCACATCTGTCCTCACATGTCACTGTGGGGGGTGACTGTGACACAGCATCATGATATCCAATGGGCCAACCTGGGACAAATTGATGCCACCTGTAGGACCGTGTTGACAGATGTTGGCCATGTATGTACCATACATGTCGTTCCGGTACTGCACACTTCATGTAGTTGTGCCTCATGATGATGTATGTTGGGATCTTGAGTGTGTTCAATGCCGCATATGTGGGGTGACTGACGATCTTGCTTACTTCTCCTCTGCACTGCAGGGCTCCTGCTGTCCATCGGCCATTCCCAGACCTGGCAACGATGGTGGAACGGGACAGCATCCGACGGTACCGCTTCACCAGGCAGCTGATTGAGAATTTGGCAGTGCAGTTGTCCCCACATTTGCAGCCTGGCCGGCCGTATCCTACAGCGCTGACCCCCAAGGTGAAGGTGATGGCAGCTCTACACTTCTTTGCCACCGGTACCTTCCAACATACTGTGGCGTCTGCTGGTGGGATGTCACAGACCATGTTCAGCCGTGTGCTCCGCGATGTTTTGGCGGCAATGTTGCTCTTCCTGAACCGGTACATCTATTTCCCTAGACTGCGACGACTCACTGACGTGAAGAGTGACTTTTATGCCCTGGGGAGGATGCCGCATGTCATTGGCTCCATTGATGGGACACATGTGGCTTTGGTACCACCACAGGCCCAGGAGCAGGCCTACAGGAACCGCAAGCACTACCACTCGGTCAATGCACTGGTGGTGTGTCTTGCAGACATGACCATCACACACGTGTGTGCCCGTTTCCCTGGTTCAGCACACGATGCCTTTGTGATGAGGAGTAGTCGCATCCCCAGGATGATGGCACAGATGCAGAACCAGCGTGCCTGGCTTGTCGGTGTGTACTGACTTTGTGCCATTGTGTGTGATCTGATCTGTAGTATTCCGCCCACTTTTCCAAGTCAGCTGATGTGCACTTGTCTGTCCGTAGGTGACTCGGGATACCCCAACATGCCGTGGTTGCTGACACCCTCAGGAACCCTGTGACACCTGCCCAGATGCGCTACAATGAGGCACATGGTCGGACCAGGAGAGTGATTGAGCGGACCTTTGGTCTCCTGAAGAGCCGCTTCCGCTGCCTGGACAAGACCGGAGGGTCCCTCCCATATGCCCCTGCGAAAGTGTGCAAGATTATCATCGTCTGCTGCATGCTACACAACCTGGCAGTGCGGAAGGAGTTGCCTCTCATCCAGGATGACGATGACCAACATCCGCCACCTGTGGAGGATCCTGGCCTGGACCACGATGCCAGTGACGATGATGATGATGATGATGGTGATGGTGATGTCCGCACACAGCTCATCACCAACTTCTTTAGCTGAATGTGAGTATCCTGAGGTGTCATGTGAATGATGTGAGTTGGCATGATGTGTGGGTGGTGCTCTGGTGCTGTTGGAGTGTGTCCATGGGCTACTTGACAGGATGTGTGTTGCGATGTGTGGTGACAGGTGGGCTGTACTCCCCAACAGTGTTGACATGCTAACTTGGTTCTGGGTGGGTATCTTGTAACATGTATTGTGCATGAGTTTTGCTGATCTGTCCTGTACTGCATTGCTTTTGACTGTGTGTCATTTCTGTCCTTCACAGGGTACTTTCAGATTCGTTTGGTCAACTGTGTCCACCGACGACGTGATTGCACATCCAGGCTGGTAGCTGTTGTGTCCCTACAGGTGATGTGCGCCACACCCATGGACTTCCTTCCGTCTACAGTTGTTGACTGTGTGCCCGCTACCAGGTGGGGTTACCTTGCATCTGTAGTGGTTACGGCATGTTGCTACTGTGTAATAAACCTGTGCTTCACTTAGTGATGTGCGTTGTCTGTGGTCACACATTTGACTGCCATTTGCTTACTGCACCTGTGGGCTACTTGACTACAACTGGGAATGGGTGTGGTGTCTGTGCATTGCACCGTCTTCCTGGCAACATCAGTGTAGGCAATGAGTCAGATGGCCTAGGTGTGTATGTGTTGTGTACCCCTGGTGGTGTGTCTCCCTCATATGTGTCACGTTGCCTGTACTCACATGCCTGTGTTGTCCTTGCTGTTGCAGTTCGCATACACAGTGTAATTTTGCAGTTCATCATCCCCATAACAGCACCCACGTTGGAATCACGACAGAGGCAAGTATGGTGTATTAGTGTGTTTATTGTGATACATCTGTGTTAATAGTGCATAGGATGGGTTGTGCTGTACATGAATCTTGCAATCCCAAGTTCCTAGGTGAATTGAAAGTCCAGGTAGACAGGATCCCCAGTATCGGGGCCACAGTTGTCTGACACATTGTTCCAACTTGTACTCCCCATGCAATGTGTGGGAGTAGTGTTGCCATCAACAGGGTGAACAGTCTGTGCACAAAGGCGAAAATCCAGAACAGGTTCAGGCTTCCTGGGAGTTGCGCTTGGCCATCAGCCTCTCACTTTCCCCTCCTCGGACGACCCCTCTTCTTGGGGGGGCCCTCAAGTGCAGGCTGCTGCGGTGCAGGGGACTCTCCGCCAGAGTCCTCCTCCCTCCCTGTGGCAGTTGCAGTTTGTTCGGTACCAGATGTTGTTGGCACACAGGGAGGTGTGGACTGGTTGCTGTTCATCTGGCGGAGGCATTGTAAAATGTCCCTGTGCACCGCCGTCATCTCATGTAGTACATCCCACTTGGACTCCACGCGGGACATGTGGGAGTCCACACGTGACATGTGTGACTCCACGTGGGACATGTGGGAGTCCAAGCGGGCATGATGGGCAGCCTGCTGCTGTTTGATGTCTCTGAGGAGCCCCACTACCTGGCTGAGCTCTCCGGTGCTGGACTGGTACGCATCAGCTATGCGTACCAGTTGTGGGTCTTCATGCACACCAGCAACGTCTGCAAGCAGCGACCTCTGTCTCCCACCCCTCCCACCACCCCTGCTGACATGTGCAGTGTGTGCAGTTGCACGCACAGATAACCCTGGTCCACCTTGGGGGTTGGTGGTGGTGGTGGTGTCCATGGCCCCAGGTTGGTCCAGGGTCACTGCGCTGGTGTTGCTCCTTATTCCGTCCATGTCGGCAGGGATGGTATTCGTGGTGACAGTCGTTGGAGGGGTGGGTGCAGGGGGTGCAGCTGGTGGACCTGCTGGTGCTGCAGCTGGTGGTCCTGCTGGTGCAGCATGTTGACTTGCACCGGATGTGCCAGGTTGTTCATCGTCCGAGGAGGACAGAGGCTGTACGACGCCAGTGAGCTCGGCATCCTCTTGAGCCTGGGACTGGGACTCCTCAGTGTCTGCTGCTGTGTCCCTATCATCACCTGTTTTTGGGAGACACAAACAATGTATGTCATGTTTCTGCAGGCATCAGTGGTTGACACACCTGACAGTTGTGACTGTGCCTCGGGGTGCGGGCCTGTACATTGTATTGTCCTAAGTCGTCACAGTCAGGGGTTGATATTGGTGTGGCACATTGTCCTGCATTATTTGGGCATTTCTATGTATTCTCTGGGGTGTGAACATGGTCTGCATTGATTGTGTTTGGTTGACAGCCAGACCTCCTTCCCACCCACCCACCCAGCCAGTCAGTTATCCCACCATGGAACGTGCTTGCATTGCAGGGAGTGTAAGTTGTCTCTCAGGATGTCAGTCAGTGGTGTCCTGCTGTTTGTTGGTGCACAGTTGGCAGCAGGGCCTTGTGCTCCCCACAGCAGTAGCCAGTGTCAGCCATCTTGTGAGTCCTTCTCCACTCCCTGTGATGTGAGCATGGTTCAGGGTGGTGTTGATGGGACAGTTGTGAGGGTGAGCAATGTCTGTGACTACGACTCCCATCATGCCATTGCCTCCACCCCACTTGCCAGCATTCCCATACTTACTTGCTTTTGTGTGGAGTTCAGTGGGTGTGGGTGTGAGGGCAATGGCAAGATGGCTGACAGTGGTGTCCTGCTGTTGGTTGGTGTGCAGTACCCAGCATGCCCTTGTGCTCCCCACGACACAGCAACAGTGTCAGACATCTTTGATGGGCCTTTCCACTCTCTGTGGGATGTGCATGCGTGAGTGTGAGCTTGCTGGGCCATGTGGTGGGGGATGTAGGGCTGTGACTACGACTCCCATCATGCTATTGCCTCCACCCCCCTTCCCAGCATGCCCATGCTTCCTTCCTTTTGACTCTGCTTCCCTGTGGGGTGGGCTGGCTGTGCTGACAGGATGGCTGGGAGTGTTGTCCTGGCAGTTGTTTGGCTAAGAGTCCCAAGAGTGTCCCTGTGCTTCACACAACATAACCCAGGGTGGTGGTGCTTTGTGGGATCTTGTGTTAGGATGGAGGGCATTGCATTCTACCAGGTGGGTACTGTGGAGTTTGTGTTGGGGGGGTGAGGGGAGGTGCTGGTGACTATAGTCAGTGTTGCAAGTCCCCCTTCCCACCCAGCCAGCCAGATATCCCACCATGGAACGTGCTTGCATTGCAGGGAGTGTAAGTTGTCTCTCAGGATGTCAGTCAGTGGTGTCCTGCTGTTTGTTGGTGCACAGTTGGCAGCAGGGCCTTGTGCTCCCCACAGCAGTAGCCAGTGTCAGCCATCTTGTGAGTCCTTCTCCACTCCCTGTGATGTGAGCATGGTTCAGGGTGGTGTTGATGGGACAGTTGTGAGGGTGAGCAATGTCTGTGACTACGACTCCCATCATGCCATTGCCTCCACCCCACTTGCCAGCATTCCCATACTTATTTGCTTTTGTGTGGAGTTCAGTGGGTGTGGGTGTGAGGGCAATGGCAAGATGGCTGACAGTGGTGTCCTGCTGTTGGTTGGTGTGCAGTACCCAGCATGCCCTTGTGCTCCCCACGACACAGCAACAGTGTCAGACATCTTTGATGGGCCTTTCCACTCTCTGTGGGATGTGCATGCGTGAGTGTGAGCTTGCTGGGCCATGTGGTGGGGGATGTAGGGCTGTGACTACGACTCCCATCATGCTATTGCCTCCACCCCCTTCCCAGCATGCCCATGCTTCCTTCCTTTTGACTCTGCTTCCCTGTGGGGTGGGCTGGCTGTGCTGACAGGATGGCTGGGAGTGTTGTCCTGGCAGTTGTTTGGCTAAGAGTCCCAGGAGTGTCCCTGTGCTTCACACAACATAACCCAGGGTGGTGGTGCTTTGTGGGATCTTGTGTTAGGATGGAGGGCATTGCATTCTACCAGGTGGGTACTGTGGAGTTTGTGTTGGGGGGGTGAGGGGAGGTGCTGGTGACTATAGTCAGTGCTGCAAGTCCCCCTTCCCACCCAGCCAGCCAGGTATCCCACCATGGAACGTGCTTGCATTGCAGGGAGTGTAAGTTGTCTCTCAGGATGTCAGTCAGTGGTGTCCTGCTGTTTGTTGGTGCACAGTTGGCAGCAGGGCCTTGTGCTCCCCACAGCAGTAGCCAGTGTCAGCCATCTTGTGAGTCCTTCTCCACTCCCTGTGATGTGAGCATGGTTCAGGGTGGTGTTGATGGGACAGTTGTGGGGGTGAGCTATGTCTGTGACTACGACTCCCATCATGCTATTGCCTCCACCCCCCTTCCCAGCATGCCCATGCTTCCTTCCTTTTGACTCTGCTTCCCTGTGGGGTGGGCTGGCTGTGCTGACAGGATGGCTGGGAGTGTTGTCCTGGCAGTTGTTTGGCTAAGAGTCCCAAGAGTGTCCCTGTGCTTCACACAACATAACCCAGGGTGGTGGTGCTTTGTGGGATCTTGTGTTAGGATGGAGGGCATTGCATTCTACCAGGTGGGTACTGTGGAGTTTGTGTTGGGGGGGTGAGGGGAGGTGCTGGTGACTATAGTCAGTGCTGCAAGTCCCCCTTCCCACCCAGCCAGCCAGATATCCCACCATGGAACGTGCTTGCATTGCAGGGAGTGTAAGTTGTCTCTCAGGATGTCAGTCAGTGGTGTCCTGCTGTTTGTTGGTGCACAGTTGGCAGCAGGGCCTTGTGCTCCCCACAGCAGTAGCCAGTGTCAGCCATCTTGTGAGTCCTTCTCCACTCCCTGTGATGTGAGCATGGTTCAGGGTGGTGTTGATGGGACAGTTGTGGGGGTGAGCTATGTCTGTGACTACGACTCCCATCATGCTATTGCCTCCACCCCCTTCCCAGCATGCCCATGCTTCCTTCCTTTGACTCTGCTTCCCTGTGGGGTGGGCTGGCTGTGCTGACAGGATGGCTGGGAGTGTTGTCCTGGCAGTTGTTTGGCTAAGAGTCCCAAGAGTGTCCCTGTGCTTCACACAACATAACCCAGGGTGGTGGTGCTTTGTGGGATCTTGTGTTAGGATGGAGGGCATTGCATTCTACCAGGTGGGTACTGTGGAGTTTGTGTTGGGGGGGTGAGGGGAGGTGCTGGTGACTATAGTCAGTGCTGCAAGTCCCCCTTCCCACCCAGCCAGCCAGATATCCCACCATGGAACGTGCTTGCATTGCAGGGAGTGTAAGTTGTCTCTCAGGATGTCAGTCAGTGGTGTCCTGCTGTTTGTTGGTGCACAGTTGGCAGCAGGGCCTTGTGCTCCCCACAGCAGTAGCCAGTGTCAGCCATCTTGTGAGTCCTTCTCCACTCCCTGTGATGTGAGCATGGTTCAGGGTGGTGTTGATGGGACAGTTGTGGGGGGCAATATGTGTGACTGCGACTCCCATGATGCTATTGGCTACACTGACTTGGCCAGCATACACAGAATTCCTTCCTTTGAGTGGTCTTCACTGTGTGTTGGTGTTGTTGTGGTGGCTACATGTGTGGATGTGTGTGTTAGTTCTATTTGTGCCACTGCCTAGCTGTAGTTGTGGTTGTGTTTGTACATGTGTTGGCACAGTTGGATGTGACTTTTTTGATGGCATGTGTTGTGTTTATCTGACTGACATACACATTTTGGGATGATTCTGTTCTAGTTGCTGTGTAATTGCTATGAGTGCATGGTTTGACTCTCCCTTGACAGTGATGTGTGTGTTTTGTGGCAGTTTATTGTGTACATTTGTTGTGTACTCACCAGGCTCTGGGATGTCCTCTAGTCCATATACGCTCACTGGCGGAAGGATGGCCCGCACCTTCTCCTCCCAGGGCCTGAGGTATATTGGCTTGGCAGGAGGGCCACTGCTGGTGTGTTGGCTGTTGATGTAGTCTTTCTTCAGCATGTCCCGTACCCTCCTGCGCACGTCATACCACCTGTTCTGGATGTCCGTCTTTGTGCGCCGACATGGTGATTGGGCGTTCACCCTGTTGATGATCCTCTCCCACATCTTGGTTTTCTGCGACATGGGGGTCTGTTGGACCAGAGTGCCAAACAGCTGTGGCTCCACCCTGAGGATCTCGTCTACCATGACTTCCAATTCACTATCTAGGAACTTGGGATTCTTCTTGGGGGCATGGTGATGGGTGGTGATGGTGGGTGATGTGTGTGTTGGTGTGCAGGTGAGGGTGTGTGGGTGTGTGTTGTGCTGGGTGTATGTGAGGTAGGTATTTGTTGGTGTGTTGATGGTGTGTGGCTTGTGTGAGGGATGAGCTGTGGGTGTGTGGTTGCTTTCTCTTGGGTGCTGGCAGTGAAATGGCATTTGCAAAGGCTCATGGTAGTGATTTGTGTCCTTTATATAGGTGGAGTTGTGGGTGTGTCTTTGTTCTCTGTCCCCACCCCCCAGTATTTATTGGCTTGGTAATTGCTTGTTTGGCCTTTTTTTGGTTGATTTTTCCTTTGTGCTGTTTGTGTATGTTGGAAACGTTCTTGTGACCGAGTCGGACCCTGCATTGGTCTCGTACGGTGTTTTCCGTTTCGTTCACGCTGTGTTTGTGCAGTTTTCTATGCTGCGTACTCGTCGGTCGCGGTGTATTGTGTTGCTTCGGCTCGGTTTTGTATGCGTGTCGGTCGTACGGCTTGTCCTCCGTCCGACTCGGTCGTATTTTTCGCGCCTTGCATCGTACTTTGCGGTTTGGAGTTGGCGGGTACGATTCGGTCGGATTTGTTCCGGGTGCGTGTCGGTCGGTTGGATTCGCGTGTTTTTCCGGCCGGATTGCTATTTTCCGAGCGGCTCGGTCGGTCGGCTTGGTTTCCTAACGTGTCGGTCGGATTTATCGCGGCTTGCATCGTACTTGGCGTGTCGGGCGCCACTGGTACGTGTCGGTCGGTAATTTTTCCGGCTCCGTGTCGGTCGGTGCTTTTTCCGGCCCGAATCGGAATCGGCCCCCTAGTCTATAGTGCACATGGAATTATTGTCACGTGCTATTATTATGTCATGTATTATATTCACTGCAATGACCTAGGCATTGCATATTGCACTGAGCAGCCACACAGTGGCTGCTGTAAAACAGGTCAAATAGACCATTTTAATACAACCATCGGGGAGAGGATGTAGCCTTACGGCTAGAGCGGTCGACCTCGAAGCTGGAGAACCCGGTTCGAGTCTCGGCAATGATGCTGAACATCCTGTGATTCTGGGCAAATCACATAATCTCCCTGCGCCTAACAAAATGAATGTCTCCTGGTGTAACGAAACTTGTGCTCATGTAAAGGGCTCTGATACCCGATGTCTCGGGTCTAGTTCGCGCTATGTAAAACTCATAATTGTATTATATGGTGTGCGATGATGTAAATACCGAAATAGAGTAGTGTGCTCAATGCACAGACAGATAATGATCAAAGATACAATTAATTTTGCCTGAGGACAAACTAGCAAATACAACTTATTCTACCTTCAGGTTAACCACAGACTTTCCCATGAACAATAGCCTCTGAAATTAACTTTGCCATTTCCCGAGGGAACGAGATGATTCACGTTTGATACACGTACTTCACCTGGAGCTGCCATGCACAGCTGCCATTGAAGATCATGATGACTGCGTAACTTGTGTGTGTGGCTATCATGCGTGGCTACCATGGAAAAAAAGAAATGCATATCACAATGGAATGAAACGTGAAATGGGTGATTTAGTATAACAAACAAAGATAACATGATTAATGTAATACTCATAAGGCGCTTAGCTAAACTTTACTTTCAACGTTTGGGTGATCATTCTGGAAACATGCTTCCACTTGTCTAGGAATGGTAGTTGGATGGCCTAAAGTTAACTATATGCCAGCAAATGCTCCTCAATCTGTCATCTCTTTGGTAAAACTTGGAGTTTCCTGCTCACCGTCTCTCAAGTCTCTCTTCTCATTCAAGAGGCTTGACTCTTTCAGAAGAACAATCTTCATGATATACATGGTTAATATTTCATCCCTTTGGTTTGTCTGAGACCTCACCTTTTGCCTTAATGCTTACATTTTGCGCTCTCTAGCAAAAGAATGAACCCCAAGGCATTACTGTTCTGCGGTTCAGCCTTGCTCACAAGATGGAACATTCCAGAAGGCAGTTGCACTATTTATCCATGTTATAATAAATTTGGAGCCCGTTTGTCCTCCCTATTTAACATTTTCACATAGGCAAACTTTTTCCCTAAATGTCCTACTCATCGATTGATTGTTCGCCTAACCCTCTTCTCAGCAAATGCGAGATTTATTGTGCTGTAATCTGTCTCCACCATCAACAGATCTCACATTGTGCGGGGCGCATGTGATTTAAGCAACTCTAAACCTGACTAGGTGGAAGACAAAAAATGACTAAACCGTCCCCATCACCTATTATGCCCATCGTACATCCTGGATTTTGAGTAGAAAATCATACAACATGATCTGTTAGCAATAAAGTTTTTCAGGCCTGCAAAACCTTTTCAGCAAGAAACTACTGTAATTAAATTATTTATTAATTAATGTTAATTGAATTTATATAAATTATTATTATTATTTGCTTTCATGCTTAATAAAGTTTTAAAATGTTTACTACATTTTAATTTCAGGTTTTGGAATTTATTGGGGCATGGTTTAAGCATAAATATATAAACTGATAATAATTTGTTAATGTACCATTATTGTTATGTTTTACATAGTATTTTTTATTGGATGTTAAAATATTTATAATTTATAAAAATGATTGTATGTTTTTGGAAACTAATGTTTTATTTATTTTTGCTGGATGATGTTTTGGTGGGTATTGGTGGGAATTGTTTGTTTTAATATGTATAGTAATAATTGCTACCAGTTTAATCTTTACATTTTTAGTATTCATTTTTAACATTTCCTATTATTTTAGGTGTATTTTTGGTATGAGTCATAGACTGTGGAGTGCGTATGTTTTTAGTTGTTATATTTAAATAAAAAAGTTGTTTAGATGATAACAGCTTTTATTAGTTTTCTTTTGTGTGTGTATGTTAAGTTGGGGGTTGAGGGATATTGATGATTTTAATTACTATTTAATAAAATAAAAAAATATTTTATGTAATTCTGTGATTGGCTAGTTTGTAAGATTTTTATATGTGTAGGATGTTTACATTATTTATTTTGTGTTGTTTTCCCCACCAAATGCATACAATTTCCCCATGAAGATAGAATAGTAAATCTGACCACCAGATGTATGTACTGTACACAGTGTTTGAAATATTGAAGTTAGATAAGTAAATATGACCCCCATGCACTTTCCCCAATGTGTGTTGCTAGACTGGCATTAGAATAGTAAATCTGACCCGCCCAATGTATGCACTTTCCCCAATGTTTGCACAATAGGAGTTAGAGTAGTACATCTCAACATCCCCCCATGAATAAATTTCCCCAAATTGTATAGGAGTTCTTAGACTAATGCATTTGCGTTTCTTTTATTTTTTTATCTTTTCAAATTTTTGGGATTTAAGATTTAAGGTTACTGCATATTAGATTATTATGGAATGTTTCAAATATAATTTGAGAATATGTAATTTAAAATTACAAAATGTTAAATATTCTAATTTTTCAATAAATTTTTATTTGTGTTTTGATTTTAATATTATTTAGTACATTGTTTTAATTTGTATTTCAAAATGCTCATTTTTGTGATCTATTTTTAAACAATATTCATAGTGAGTGAATACATTTAAAATGTATTTTAATAGTTTTTTAAAGAATGATTTATAACTATATGTTTATGTGATGTTTTATTCTTTAATATACATTGAAATGATTATGGGGCCGATTACGATACAGCCCGTAAAGACTCCGACCGAAGGGCTGCATCGTAATGGGCCGGTCGGTTTACTTTCCGACCATCTCATTATGTTGGAGGCGTTCGGGAAGTAAACTGGCCAGTCATTCCAGGTGGCTTCCGACGGGCTCAGTCGGAATCTGGTCTGTAATCTCAAGGGCGGGCCTTTCTGCCCTTGATATTACAATGCACGGTTTCTGACATGGTTTCCATGCTGGCCTGGACATGAGAAACCACATAGGGTCCCCTTTGGTTCACAGCCTCGAGTTGGAGGCCCAGGGGGCCCCCCTGTTGATCGATACACCTCGTTATGCCTGCAACGGGGTGCAGGGATAAACTGCACCTCCCTTTCCTCAATGGGAGCTTGTGTTATGGCCGGTTAATTGCCGTAACACAAGCTCCCATTGAGGAAAGGGGCCTTGCGACTGAACTGTGTTCGGTCGCATTGAAATCAGTCGGTCAGGACCGCCGACTGGGCTCCTTTCATTTAAGATCTAGCCAGTTTAGAGTGGGAGACCAAAATTCATTTTTTTTCACCAGTGCTCTATTCAAACTGATGGTTTATTTAATGGAATTTACCCAGTCTGCCTCAGATGAATTTAAGTTACTGATCCATTTTTTCAAATCTCCCTCTGAGTGAGGAGAATCAAATAAAAAACCTTCTTTTTTACATCATTCGAAATGTAATCATGCTGCGGTGGAACCCCGAAGAATATAATGAGCCAGGCTTACCTGAAGTGCAGTGCCAAGTATAGATGAAATACATCTACTCACATCGTCCCAGAATTGTTGGATCATAGGACACTGCAAAAACATGTGAATATCATCCGCTTTCTCTTGGTTACATTTAGCACACCTTGGCGTTCTTCCCTTCCCCAACTTCGACAATTTAAGGGGTGCCCAATATACCATCTGTACACAAAAGATGTGGTTACTCCTTAAATTTGCAGGATGCACAGTGGAATACAGAATGTTAAAAGATACTTTCCATAAATCTTCTGGCTGCATCCCCGGCAAGATCTTTCCCCACAGGTCACCTAGAAGTCTGAAGACGACATCCGTTAACTCCACCAGTAACCAGTAACATTTGGCCACCTCCTTCTTCCTTGGCACGTCACACGTCAAACTGAATTCTAATTAATTTGATGTGCCCATCTTCACCGCAACTGACTGAAACCAGCTTTTGACTTGGAGATATTTAAACCTCAATATTTTACTATTGGATATCTCCATCAGCTTATCACAAGAAACCAACTCTCCATCATCCACCAACTGATCCCATCTCACCACCCCTGCCTCTCTTAAAGGGGTAGCCAGGTTCTCCTTAGTCCACTCGGGGGAACCAGGGGCATTCTATATTGGCGCAAACCTGCTATAATAGGTGAGTTTTGTCTCCTTTCTGATCTTATACCATACCGCTGCCATGCTCTGTAAGACCTTAAGGCGCACCTTTTTAAAGTATTTTGGGTCTCCAAACTTATGCATGAATCCTTGCTCTCCTCCCCTGATATCAGATAACATCGACCTGAAAATTTTGCTGATATCTGAGCCATCAGGTTCGCTTGAAAGCATCTTCCCGTTCCTCAAAAGAAAAGTCTAGGCATAATAGCACAAGTCCGTCAAACACAAACCCCCCCTTGTCTTTCTTCCTTCGTAATTTTTTCCAAGGCAATCGGAGGACCGTTTGAAGCCCAGATAAAGCTACTGATCTTAGCCAGCCTTTTTTCGAACCACTCCACATTAAAAGTTAGTGGGATCGCCTGGAATAGAAAAGTAAACTTAGGGAGAATTGACATTCTTACCAAATTTACCCTTCCGAGAATAGTCAGTGGTCAATGCGACCAGCTTAACATCAGGTTACAGGCTTCCTTCATTACCTTGGAGAAGTTTACTTCCGGGAGGTCTTTAATACCTTGAGTGATCCTTATGCCTAAGTATCTCATCTCCCTTTTGATGGTGTCAGGGTTGGTATCTATATTCCAAGCCATAATCTCCGTTTGGCCCTATTTACTGAGTACACTGCAATACGGCCGAACTGTAACGCTAAGTCGTTTAGTAGGGAACTGTTACCTGCAGGTCTGAAGTTTATACCATCAGATCGTCCGCATAAAAGGCCACCTTTTTCTTCCAGCCCTTATACCTGAAAGGAATTATTCGATTCTCTTTCCTGATCTTTGTTCGCAATGGTTCAATGTAGAGATTAAAAAGCAGAGGAGATAGAGGGCAACCCTGTCTAGTTCCCCTTGAAATAGTAACGGGCGTAGACAGATTTCCGTTTGCCAAAACTCTGGCTCGCGGTTCTCCATATATCATGGCTAGAGTCCTACAGAAGTTTTCACCTAGATTGCACAGCTTTAACATTGTCTGCAAATAGGCCCAATTTACACAATCAAAAGCCTTGGTGGCATCTAGCATGATAACTGCAAAAGGGACGTCATAGGAAGTAACTATATCAACTGCCCCATCAAATTATATGTTTCCCCCTTCCTCTTACAAACCCTTTCTGATCTTCATGCAGAAGGCCCCCCACCACACCATTTAGCCTCTCTGCCAAAATGTTTGCGAAGATCTTATAATCACAATTTAATAAAGAAATGGGCCTGTAAGAGTCACATAAATGTAAGGGCTTTCCAGGTTTGGGAATTAATGTTACTCATTCCAGGACGCAAGCATTTCTACTCCCTTCTCAAAAATATCCACCAACAACTTTGTCATAAATGGCAATAGGACCTCTTCCAATAGTTTGTATATTTCTGATGGCAACCAATCCGGACTTCCTGCTTTGCCCGATGTCCCTGCCCTAATTGCAATCTTAGTCTCTATAGAGGTGATGGTACTATTAATCACTTTATTGCTCCTTTCACTAATACTCTGGAAACATCCTGATCCAACCAAGCCTCTACCTCCTCCTCCGTAACTACCATCTCTTCCTGATATAACTCCCCAAGGTATCTCTGGAAGGCTTACTCTATTTCTTCTTTGATTGTTTTCCAGGGACTCCAGTTTTTCTTGCATGCCAACCCCACTTTCTTTCAGTAGTCTGATGCCTCCCTTATTTGCCTCAGTTTGGAGTGTTAACTCCTTAACTGACGCTTCCAACGCCTGGGTCCTTGCTGTTACCTCATCAAACTTTTTTTCCAACTTACCACAGGCCATTCTTATCTCTTTCTGGTTTATCTCTGAGGTCTCAAATCTGCTCCTAATTTCAGTAGTTAACAGCTGAATCAAGTCTATGATTGACTGTGGTAGTGCTTGCAATGGAGACGCCTCTGCTACCTCAGTCGCTGTAGTTGTGGCACCCTGCACTGTCGGTGTATCCCCATGTGAATGTAAATCTAATTTCTCTGATGCTATTTTTTGAACATGAGGAACGTCCTCCACTGAATTCATAGACTGTGAGTCATCTACAGCCAGGGCCTAAATCTATTGGGGCTTAAAACGTCCCCCCCCCTGAGTTTGCCATATTACTGGCGAATAAAGGGCCTTCTGCAGGTACAGCCTCACCCTTCAGACCAATCTGGGACCCCCTTTGCCTTCCCTCTTGCCTTTTTTTCAATATCAGGGTCTTGGGCATAACTTTGAAGAAAGTCCTCAGCGAGGGGGTAATTTTAGGCTTATGACTTTGAATCTCTGTTTTTTTTTCTTTTAGATCTTCCCCCCTTAGGAGTTGCCCATTCCCCTTTCAATACCTGGTCTACTGGGAGCTCCTTAGTGAACCTTATTATGCTGTCCTGCAACACTTTATGGTCAAGGCTGGGCAAAACCTGTGGGGTCCTCCCCGCCACTACACTTCTGAGAGCATATCTGTTATGACCCTTATGGTTCTCTGCACTCTCCTGCCTTGAACCTGGTGTTGGTGCTGCACTTCCCCCTCCAGATTAACTGAGGGTGGTCCCCCCTCTCTGCTCCTTACCCGTAGCTGCAGAGGCGTCTTGTTAAAAGGGGACTTTTTACCCCCTCCTCCTTGATCTTCTTACTTTGTGCAGCTTCTTTTGCGGGCCTCTGCACAAGACCCTCCGGCTCTCTCTCGCCCAGCTCCTCTCGGTCTGTTAGGTCACTTGCACTTGCATTGCCTCTACCTCGTCTTCCCCGGACGGGGATCCAAGCCACAGCCCTCTGGCCCCTGTGTAGCTCGTGCGCCGTTCTTACCCAGCGCGGGTCGCTGCCTGGAGGCTTGGTGTGTGCCGTGATCACACCGCCGACAAGGAGGCTCAAAGAACTCCCCCCCTGTGGACAAAGCACCTCGACCCAGCCCAGAAGCTTGCAGGAGGATTGAAATAAGTTAATTTTAATATTTAATCTTTAATGTAAGCATATTTGATAAGTTGATGAGTTCAATGTTATTTTAAAGTTACAGAAGCTGATCAAAATGGGGGGGTAACATTTTTAACACATTTCATAACGAGTTAAGATTTTATAGAAATTGTAAAGAAACATTTGGATAATGTTGATTCATCCCAGAATTTAGAAAGTATTTTTTCTAGTTAAATATAATATGTTGCAGGAGAAAAGAGAATGATCTGGTAATTCAATCAATTATTGAACTTAGATTACAAGGTGTGTTCTTGTTATCTTTGTAAAATTATTCTCATTTGCAGTTATTATCTTTTAATCATCTGGTGTAAGGCAATACACTATGGGGCTTATTTACAAGTCCATTGCAACACCAGTGCATCACTTTTTATCACATAAAAAGTGACACACCGGTGGCACAAGGGCCTTGTAAATAAGCCCCCATGTATAGAGAGCATGAAAACAGCATCTACAATTTCTCAAAGGATACAGTTTGGAATTGGTTCAGATGAAACTGCATGGTACATTGCATGGCTCAAAAACCTTATATTCAAGAACTCTCTGTGCATCCTGGTCATTAATTCTTATTAATCATAGGCTACCTGTGAAAATGCCGTTTGGATAATAGCTCTTTGCATTTCATCTAACAACTCTCTACCCAATGAAAAATAAAACTGGCATTTGAATGAATTATCATTCAATCTGCTGTAATCAGATCAGTGCTGAAGTCCTACAACGTTCTCCATACAAAAAAGAGTTGCTTTCCTTCAGTTGAGAAAGAGTTTATCCTCAATGTCTTGTTCATTCATTTGGCAATACACATGCAGAATATAATTTTCAGGCATTCATTTGATTATATAATTAAGTCTGACATGGATGCAGCTTTTCTGACTTGTTCTGCACTAAGGGGCTGATTACGATGGCGGGCGGAAAAGAATTCCGACTGCCGTGCTAGCGGAAAATTCCCGCATGTACCGCGGCAAAACCGCCAGCCAGATTAGGATGCACCGCCAGAAACTCCCTACCGCGGCGGTCGGATTCCAGGATTCAGCGCCGGAAAAGCTGAAAATCCGTCCGCGGCGGTCGGATTTGATGTGGAAAGGCCAAAGACCGCCATTTCCCCAGCCATCTGGAACACATGGAGCTATCCGCAGTATTGCCATCGACATCATTGAATGGCTGGATTCTCCGCAGAGGTCTGGTGGGCTGTTTGAGGCATCGTGATTTGACCGGCGGTCGTGACCGCATTCCCCACGGCGGTACCTCTCACTTGGCTCCGTCCGCTACTGGTGCGGACGGAGATTTTCGACGGAACCCAGAACACCGCAGCGGACGGGAAATGGGCTATCTATGCCCGTCATAATACAGCGGACGCAAAGACCGCCGATGGAGTGCGGAAAAGGGCATTTTCCGCCACCGCCAGCACGGCGGATGTGCCTCCGCCCGCCATCGTAATCAGCCCCTAAGTTCCTTGTTCTACACACATTGAGGTAGGTATTAGACTCCCCACAAGAACAAATACAGTAAGTTGCTGCACCGATCCATGTGGGGACCATCAAGTCACAATTATTAGAGGATGCACAGCCTGCACACTGAATGACACCTGAGACCACCACTGTGTGAGGTCACGCATTGCGCTCTGCTACAGAAGCTTACTCTAACACAGCATGCTCTTGTACAGCAGACTGGGCCTTGGGTTGTATAATAAGATGTCCTTCTGGGGTGTAATGAGGCTGGCGGATTTCCATGGAGCCCAATGCACATTAGTTTGGGAAATATTTTTTATAATAGGGTACTTTGTTTCAATGCCTTGTGCCTTATGCTAAAAATCCTGGTGTTACTTCAACCTACCTTTGTCAAATAAATGATGCCTTATGCCAGTAATTAAGTACTGAATTGTTTGTGCTAGCTTTCATCAGTAATATATGTCTATCATTTAAAGGCAGATGTTGAATTTCAGTGGTTGAACCCTTCAAGATCATTAATAAGACATAAAACCAATCAAAACAAAGTAATGTAATTGTTTTCAAGAAATATGTGAGGTATATTTATTGCGTGAATGGTCTTTTTCTCACCAATGCCCCTGCATTCTCATTCTCACTGTGCACCCTTTTGACCCTAGGGTACAGGTGTTTCAGTTTAGTGCAGTCCATTTGCAAACATTATGTAATTAATGTAAGTAATGTAATTGTATTCAAGAAATATGTGAGGTATATTTATTGTGTGAAAGGTCTTTTTCCCACCAATGCACTTGCATTCTCATTCTCACTATGCAACCCTTCGACCCCAGCATACATGTGTTTTAGTTTAGTGTAGTCATGTTGCAAACATTATGGTATCTTGTATTTCCTTAACGTGTCCTCTATGCAAGAAATTGGGTTGTTGGCTGACTGGAATGTGAGCCCTGGTCAAGCAGCAACCACAACCTTGTCAGGCTGAGGCACAAGCCAAACCTAAATTAACGTGTGCTCAACACTGTGCTAACCTTGCACAGAGCTGTATGCCTTAACTTAGAGGGAATGTGCAAAGTATTTGAGCAACACTTCAGACAGTAAGACAGTGACAACACCACATAAAAAGATCTCACACCAAGTTGAAAAATAGAGATTAATTTAATAAATACAACATGACCAAAATGACAAAAATCTAATCAGTAGAACCGGAGATAGCAATTTTTAAAGAATACAGTTAATATAGTGCCAAAAACAACAAGGTGCCAACAATGGATAATTGGTCATGCTGGACGGGGTTAAATTTGAACGTTCAAGCCAACTGCGATGGAGTGCAGGTCAGATACAGTCCCACCGAAGGTTTACCTTCTCAAGTTCATGTCAAGAGTCCTGTTCACATTGCAGAGAGTCGCAAGGAGCAGGTAGAGCATTGTGGGGTGCTGTCGGCGAAGGCAAGGAGCCGGCCGGCGTTGTGGGTGGGCTTTGCTGGAGCTTCACGGTGTCGGTCCCCACAAGCGGTCGATGTTGCAGTGTGAAGAGTTGGGCTGACGGAGCTGCACGCTGATTTGCAGTGCAAGCAATGAGGTTTTGGCGCAAACAGGCCTGTTCACGGTTGCAAAGAGCCCAAAAGCTTGATTTCAGCACCTTTGAGCCACACCAAGGGTCCAGGACCTTAGAGGCCCCACTTGGGGGTCAGGAACTTTGTGCATCCGGGTCCAGGGGCTGGTGCAAGTTGTTGGGGAGCCTTTTATGTCCTTGAGGCTCAGGTCAGGAGACCAGCAGACTAGCCCTTGAAGTAATTCTGGGATCCTGGGCTCAAGATGATGTTGCAGGTCCATTTCTTCCTCCCCAGGCAAGAGGGCAGCAGGTCAGCACAGCAGGGTAGCAGTCCAGCAGAGTGGCAGCTACTTCAGCAGCACAACAGTTCTTCTTCCTGGAAGAGTGACCACAGGTCCAGAAGTGTACTGAAGAGTTGTTGTCTGAGGTCCTACTTTTATACCCTGGTGCCCTGGTTCTGGAAGGTGGGAAAAACGTCTTGACATTGTCTTTGAACTGCCTGCCCTAGCTCCAAGCTGGCTGAAGTGACAATGCAGAGTCGTTATGCCCTTTGTGTGAAGGCAGAGCACAGGCTATTCAGTTGCAAGTATGCCTGTGCTCAGCTCCACACTCCCACCCTGCCAGGAGATGGCCCATTCAGGCACACCTAATCCAAATATTGAGTGAATGCCTGGGAGACATTTACAAAGTCTAACATTCAGTTATTTCCAGTCATGTGCCCCAGGCCAGGCTATAGGCACTACAGCGCTAAGGGCAGAAAAAATACCAACTTTCTAAAAGTGGCATTTTCATAATTGTGATTCAAAATCTGAATTTACCATTAAATAGGGTTCTTCACCACAATTCCAAAGAACCCAAACATGATATAGCTACCAGCTCCCAATTGGAAATCACAGCTTACTAAATGTACTAAGAAATCCCCAATGTTGTCTTAAGGGAAGGGTAGGCCTCACAGTAGTGAAAAAAGATGTTAGAAGTTTTTCACTACCAGGACACATAAAACCTATAAGTGCATGTCCAACCTTTTAATTAGACAGCATCCTGCCCTGTGGTCTGGCTAGGGCCCTCCTTAGGGGTGACTTATATGTAATAAAGGGGGTGTTTAAGGCTGGTAAGGGGGTTTAGATGTCAAGTAGACTTAGCTGATTAAAACTGCATTCAGGCTGCAATGGCAGGCCTGGGAAATGTTTTAAAATGCTGCAGGCCAAATAGTAGTATTCAATTTACAGTCCAAGGCTAGATAGTATACCACTCTACAAGGGGCTTTCAAGTAAATAAAATATGCCAATTGGGTATAAGCCAATGTAACCATGTTTAAGGGGAGCGAGCACAAACACTTTGGCACTGGTTGGCAATGGTGAAGTGCACAGAGTCCTAAGGCCAACAAATATAAGTCCAGCAAAAATGGAAGAGGTGAGGCAAAACGTTTGGGGGAAGACCACCCTAAGGCTGACAGGTCTAACATTTACTATTCTAGCTGGGAAATCTGCATTTTATAAAGTTGTAGGAGCCTTGACATTTACACAACTCAGTTGCCTCAAAATGCAGGCACGGACTGAGGCATTTTAGGTGAGCCGGCCAAGCGGGGACCTTGGAGTTGTAAGTATGGCATAGCCGTTTGTAAGTTGGAGACTTTAATTCATGTGAAAACCCTGATGCTTAATGCTTTCCTCTCTTTTTTCTTTCGCAATCCAGTGTGTGACTACAGGCATGCCTCTCCTCCATGAACCTATGAAGCACTATTAAGAGACTTAATATGTACGTACCCACTAGGTGTGTTTGAGTGTGGTATCCAGAGTACGTAATGCTTGGCTTCATCCCGTATAAGTCCTATATGTGCACACGTTTGCATTTGTTTATTAACACAGGGACGAACCACATTTTTTTGACATAGCCTCATGGTTTAAGATGAGAAACATAATGAAACGGCTACATGATACTGCTAACGGCATGAACAGTGAGTTGAGAGCATGGTCTTTCAACTAGGCCTGGGCGGTGAACTTCGCTCCGTTCGTGGAGTTTGCGGAGTTTTCTGCACTCCGCACTCCGCGGAGCTTGCGGAGTGCAGAAAACTCTGCTTCGCGATGTGCAGCAGAGTTTTTTCCCCGCTCGCGATCGCGAACGGTAAGTTCGCGAACAGTAAGTTCGCGAGCACTAGCTGCCGCTCGGGTAGAATTTCTACCCGAGCGGCAGGAATACCAGCACAAACTGCAGTTCGCACTGCACTCCACCACTCGCGGAACTTCGCAGAGTTTTTTTGTAACTTCGCGGAGTTCCGCGTAGCAAAACTCCGCGAACTATGCCCAGGCCTACTTTCAACATCTGCGCATAATCCTTGAACAATTCTGTTTGTTCCCTCTCTTTTCAGATACCCATTTATGGACACCAAGCAGGTGGTTTAGGTGTGCTTGACGTATGTATGGTAAATTCACCACTTATGTCAGCATTATGGAAGAGGTGTGGCTTGTGGTAGTATAATCGGTCCGGACGAAAGCCACAAGCATCTGGGAACATATGTGGCAGAAACATGTTGATCCTAAGAGGAAGTAAGGGTAACTAGAGCCCGGGGACTTCCAAACCTTTCCTGTTTTTAGTCATGCTGGCTGGCAGCTAGATTAAATTGTTAGGGTTACCAGGCAGGTATTTATAAAGAGTAACCCTACCCCCACTCACTACCCTATTCCTTTTCCAACAGAGCGCTCCCGTGCATCTCACAGGTTGTAGCACACCCGTTCTGTAATGGTACAGGAAGGAACTCTATGATAAAGCAGGGCACCAAAGGGTACCCCTAGTGGGTGAGAGATTTTTAAAGGGAAAGGATGATTTTCTCCTCAGGTCGATGGGAGGGTTCTTAGATTGATCTAATTGATTTGGGCTCCATAGTTTGTGTAAGGCTCTGTGTCAGAGAAACGGTAGCCCATGCTCTACAGCACCTCTTCACTCACCCTTAATTTGTTTGTGGAGTCTTGAGTTGTCCAACTTTCTGCAGCATGGTATACAAAACAAATCTCCATATACTGCCAGGAAGTGAATGACGAACTTTGTTCTTCTTTGAAACACACTAATTGGTATTTAGGAGTCGGATATAACATCTATTTTGGATGTCTTCCTTAACAATGTGATAAAGATAGACGGCTCTTCCATTCATTAGACGTGATGGACCAGGCCCACTACCTTGAAATGGATATGCTGTTACTTATGATGTGATAGAACTCAAATGCCAATGAATGTGATCCTTGGGCTTGATACTCAGCACCAGTATTATAAACATTTGATAAACAATATGGAGTTTTATAATCAGCTAAATCAGTTTCAAGAGGTGTCTACTTAATTACAGAGAGAAACAAATTGGTGGCTCAAAAGTGAAGCCTTTGTTAAATAACACAACCAGGATATCTGCCATAGAAACTGGTCCTGGCTGAGTCCTCTGCATAATAGATCAAGCAAAATGAGCAGAATTAATATTTTCCACTTAAAAGGTGAGCACTTGTTAATGTTAATGTTAATGGGACTTATTAAGCGCACGAATACCCGGGGGTGTCTTGGCACTATTGACTGCAGTAATTCATCACCAGTTACTCAGTTCTGGAAAAGTCAGGTTTTTAACTTTTTCCTAAAGATGGTAAGGGAGGCCGCTCCTCTAAGCTCGGCTGGTAGCGTGTTCCACAGCTTTGCGGTACCATAAGAAAGACTCCGGCCGCCCCAACCCGTGGTGCGTATGCTGGGTACTTTCATCAGTCTTGTGCCTGAGGACCGTAACTGTCTGGCCGGTTGGTACCAGACAAATAGCTTTTTGAGCGATAACGGTCCTGTATTATTCAAAGCCTTGAATGCTAAGCAAAGGGCTTTAAACTCAATTCGTTTGGCCACTGGGAGCCAGTGGAGTCGGCGAATTTCCTTGGAGACGGATTCATATTTGGAGATGTTGCCCAGCATCCGGGCAGCTGTATTTTGAATGGACTGGAGTTTTTTTTTAAAATGCTTACGCATGCCCAAGTAGAGACTTTTACAATAGTCCAGTTTAGCCTGGACAAGTGCGGTAACTACCAACTTTCTAGAGTGGGTGGGGATATAAGGCATGATTTTCGTAAGTTTTTTATCAGAAAATGGGAGGCGGAGACAATAGCGTTGGTCTGATGTGATAGTGCTAGCTTGTTGTCAATCCACACACCAAGATGTTTTGCCTTTTGTACAGGTTTAGGTACTTCGCCCATCTCTACTGGCCACCAAAGATTGTCCCATCTAGGTTTTAACTCACCGAAAATAATGATTTCAGTCTTTTCAGAGTTCAACTTCAAGCAGTGCAGTCCCATCCATCTGTCAACTTCTCTCATACAGTTCTGAAACTGTAGAATGGGGCAGTTTGTTTATTATATGCCGCCACAACTATCTGGGTGTCGTCCGCGTAGGACGTCAAATTAAACCCAAATTTCCGCATCAAAGGGGCAAGTTCTGCAACATATATATTAAAAAGAGTTGGACTTAAGGATGATCCCTGGGGGACTCCACAGGGAAAAACATAAGGTTTTGATTGAAAACTGTCCATAGTGACTGTTAATCTCCTTTCTTTCAGGAAGGAGGCCAATAAGGTCAGTGCCGTTCCCTGGACCCCCATCGATTCCTGCCGTTATTGCAGCAAATTATGATCCACCGTATCAAAAGCGGCTGATAGATCGAGGAGGATCAGGGCCGCTGACCCTCCTCCATCCATCACCGTTCTGATTTCCTCAGTGGCATTAATCAGCCATTTTGGGTCAGCCACATTTTGTCCAGCTATTTCTTGTTGTCTCACCGGCAATTGTGTATGCAAGAATTTTGATGGTGGGACAGGTAAACCAAAATGTCTTTGTTGTGTAGAACTGCTAGGTAAAATTTAATAAATGTAATAAATTATTTAGCACCAAAATGGCAAAAATCCAATTAGTAGAACCAGAGATATGCAGTTTTCAAGATTTAGGTCAAATAGAGCTTAAAAGCACAAACTTTTGTAACTGTGGTTATCTGGAACGCAGCATACCGGGGTAAAGTCACAAGTTAAGGCCAACCATGATGGAATGCAGACCAGATAGAGGGGCCAAGTTAGGCCCACTGAACAAAGTATCTTAATTCCTGGTTGAAGAGCTTTGAGAGAACCCGAATTGAGGATGCGTCACACAGAGGTGGGTGCCAGGTCTTGAGTTGAGAATGCGTCGTGCAGCGGCTACTCCGAGGAGTTGTGGGTCTGCGATGCGAGGTCCTGCGTTGAGGATGCATCACACAGAGGCTATTCCAAGGAGATGAGGGACTGTGATGCAAGGTCCTATGTTGAGGATGCATTGCACAGCGGTGGTTCTGAGGAGCTGTGAGATCCTGCATCGGGGATGTATCGTGCAGTGGTGTAGGAAGCTGGCTCTTTATGTGATATATCAATAATCTGATATATCGTGTAAAGAGTCTAGGGGTTCCCTTACTAGTGGACAGGGCTTCCCATGCAATCCCAAAGTTCTCTGTTAGGGGGTAGTGTAATTGAGCATCTTTAAGCTTAACACAGACTGAAAGTGTAAGACATTTGCAAATAAACACAATGATTAATAAATGACAACACGACTCAAGAAGGAGATCCACAGCAATTTATAAAAATAGCAAGTATCTTTATATATGTTTAGGCATCAGAGAAAAATTGTTCAGGTAAATACATTTTTAAATATAAATTCTTTTCACTTTCAAAAGTGGACACTGCAATTTCTGAGTTTTACACTGTTATCTTATGGAAGGATGAACAAGTTCTGCAAACAGGTACAGTACATGGACTTACAGGACCAATCTCTGGGAGTTAAGGTGAGTGGTGGGCAAGGTCCAAGGCAGCACCAACTATACACCACCAGCGGCACGAGGGCAGCCAGGTGCAGGGTGCAAATCAGCATCGGGAGCCCAATGCATTTCAATGGAGATCGTTCACTGTGAAAAGAGGCTGCAGGCTCTGGGTAGAAAGCCAGTCGGGCTGAACTAGCAAGTGGGCTCAGGCCTGGTGATGCCTGGGGAAGGGGGAACATCTTTGGTCCTCTTCTCCAAAGCCCATGGGCAACTGGTGCAGAGGTGTCTTTAGGTGGTGGGTTTTTCTAACCAGAGCAGTCGCGGTCGAGGGGGACTGCGTGCAGAGGCTGAAGGTGACATCGGGGAGTCCAGGAGTGGTGAAACTATGATGGACTCGAGCTCTGGAGGGCTTTTTGCCACAGTTGGCCCTCATCAGCTTGGGCCGGAGGAGAGAGGTGCAGTGGTTGCTTCAGATGTCGGGTTTTGGCGGTTCTGGAGACCTCAGAGTTTTTTCTTGAACAGATCCTCTGTTCACAGGAAGTCTTGAGTCTTTTTTGAAGGCAGGCATTCCTCCCAAGTATCTGGAGTCACAGTTGCAGGATGTCAACTTTGGTGCAGTTTTCGGCTGGGGCTGCAGACAGGTTGGTGGGGCTGCTGGCAAGTCAGGTGCTCCCTCCCATCTTCTCTGCTTTTACGGCTCTTTGGTGTCCTCTCTCTTCTTAATTAGTCAGGATCTGCTTCTCTGGTGCCAGGGACTCCCTTTAATACTGAATTTAGAGGCGTTAGGGGAGTGTAGGGCAGTAGGCAATGGGCTACTGACCCTTGGGGTCGCTACGCACCCTATATGACCATTTCCTGTGGAAAGTGTGCATAACCCTCTACCAGAATTCCTAGGTATGTCATCACAAAGATGGCTACCTCTGAAAATGTATGTCCACCTCGCAGTTAGCTCACCATAGGGGTGGTTCTAGCCTGGGGGTGACACGCCAACCTGACTAGCTAATTTTCACGACTGTCCAGGTGCCAAGTGGGCTCTGGATGGGGGTGGCTTCCCCTCCTGCGAGGGGAGACAGATTAGCATTCCAAAGGCAGCAGCTCCTTTGAAGATCACCAGCCCAAGGAGGCTCATCAGCAGGTCATGCTGTGGGAGGGGGTGTTACAGCCTCTTTTCGGACAGTCTTTTGTTCCTGACCTCCTGAGAGCGAAAGGCTCTCTCCCTAGGAGGTCAGAAACTTGCCTCTGGTGGCAGGCTGGCAGAATCCAGTCAGCAAGCACACCAGAGGCTGGTAGGTTTTCAGGGGGAACCTCTAAAGTGCCCTCTGAGTGCATGTTTTGATACATCCAACACTGGCATTAGTGTGGGTTTATCAAGATGAGATGTTTGGTACCAAAAATCCCTATTTTCAGTGAAGCTATCATGTATCTGGGGAACTCGTTTTCACCAGTGTCCAGTACATGGTTTAATATGGCGTCCCTGGTCACTTGCACTGGCAGCAATAGGACTGGCCAGAACAGGGGCATATCTGCTCATGAAGATATGTCCTCACACATAATATTAAGCACCCTGCCTTAGGGCTGTCAGGCCTGCTGTAGGGGTGACTTACAAATATCATATGCAGTGGTAGGGGACATGGTACACAGAGAGGTGTGATATGTTGTGTTTTCCTTTTTGTCTGCACCAAGACACGCAGCCTGCAATGGCAGTCATGCATGTGCTTGGTGAGGGGTCCCTTAGGGTGGCACAATTTGTGCTGCAGCCCTTAGGGACCCTCTTTAGTACCTCAGGCTTCAGGGTACCATTTACAAGGGACTTACAAAGGGTGCTAAAGGTTTTGCCAATTGGAGGGACAAGTGTACGATTTTGGGAAAGAGCTCTGGCACTGGGGACCTGGTTAGCAGGAACCACAGTGCACTTTCAGTCAAAATCAAATCATGTACCGGGAAAAAAGTGAGGGCAACCATGTCAAAAAGGGACGCTTTCCTACAAACGGCAGTTCCCATGCGGGGCTGAGAGGCAATGTGTTGTGCTGTGTTGTTTCTGCTAGGACCACAGCTGGGCTGGCAGAGCACCTTTAGTCCTGATTGCAAGGGCCCAGAACTGGGGTGTCACCACTTAGGGGGCAGAACTCACAGCAGGCAGGCAGAACTCACAGCAGGCAGAATCGAGGAGGAAGGTTCAAAGTGGTTGCAGCCTTTTCTGTCCCTGATGCTCTGATCAGGAGGCCAGCCAAGTAGCCTTTGGAGACACTCACGTGGTCCTGGATTAAAGGTGCGGGTCCAGTCATTGGTACTCAGTCCTGATGGTGGTCAGAATCCACAGGGGCATCTCTGAAGGATAGAATGCATCCTGAGCCCCACGACAGAGTTTTTCGAATTGAGGCCTGACAACCGACGGTTGTGGGTCATTTTAAAGTGGATCTGTTGTTACACCATTAGTGACCACTTTCATGGTCATATATTTCTTTCTTTTTTATTGCACATTTTATAAGCAGAAGTGAATTTATCTAAGGTCCTGACGAATGCCTGTATACCTCGGCTAAGGGTTCTGTTGGTAGAAACATGTTGACCAATGACACACAAAAGCAGGGTCAGTTGACTGCTGCTGTGTCTTTTTACTCCTTTTAATCCTGACCCAGGCAGACAAGAATAAATTTGTACGCCTGCTACAACTTGTTCACATACTGCACACTCTGCTAGCCTCACCACCCTGCTTTGTCCATAGAGATCACTACCATATACTAAAACATCACAAGAGCTCCTTCTGATTAGAGTGCGATTTGTAGCCTGCACCGCGTTTTGCTGTCACACTGTCAGCATGCCCCGTCTGGTGGGTGAGGGATTTCGTCCTAATAAAGGAATACTCCTTTGATACTCTAGGTTCCTAACTTGTTCTCTGTATCAGACTCAGGTTTTTCGTTGTGTGAAGGATTTACCAGTTGGGAGTGAATACCTGCTGGTCCCAAATCTCCCCTAGCCCTTGTTAGAAATGGGGGTCTCTAGTTGGTAGAGGTAGGCACCTTTGTCCAAATAGGGACCCTTGCTTCTAGTCAGGGTAAGGGGGATACACTTCTAAAAAAAACCCTGCTCACCCCCTTGGTAGCTTGGCACGAGCAGACAGGCTTATCTCAGAGGCAGTGTGTTAAGCATCTGTGAACACATACAGTAATACAGTGAAAACACTACAAATGGACACCACACCAGTTTAGAAAAATAGTAACTCTTTATCTAAACCAACAAGACCAAATACGATAAAAATACAACATACAATACTCTAGAAAAATAGTACTTGTGCAAAATAACCTTTAAATTGAAGGAAAATCAATAAAACACAGTTCTTCCGACTTGGTAGCTCCTCCTGGGGCTACCGCGATACTGAATACGACAGAGTCTAACAATTCCAGCCGACCGCGTCGATAGGGGCCAGCTAAAGTGTCGACAGACTCGGACACAGTACCTTTGTTGTTGCGACCAACACGTCGGTGCGAGTCGGTCGGGGCAAACGTCGTGGTCACGTTGTGAAGCGGAGCCTTGCGGCAGGTGGTGTCCTCACGATGCGGTGCAGGCAGCGTCTCGTTGATGGAGGCGTCGAGACCATGGCTTGCGTTGAAGGGTGAGACGATGCTCGCTGCGGTGCTGGCAAGCCACAGTGCGGGGACGGAGCTGGGCGATGTTCGGGTCGGGCAGCGACGAAGTCGGTGACGTCCTTGCAGCGTGTAGCGAAGCGTTGCGAAGTGCGGTGACCTCAGGACGCGGTGCAAGCAGCGGCTCGTTGACGGAGTCAGTGAGACCAGGGTTGCGTTGCAAAGTGAGGCGTTGCTCTCGGCGGTACTTTCAGGACACGGAATCCTGCAAAGGACTCGATGACAGAGTCGGTTACCCTTTTCTTCTGCGGAGACGATCAGAGACGGTGCCCACAGCCACAGTGAGGTCTTTGCTGTTCCTGAGACCTCGAGAACAGGGGGCAAGCTCAGTTTCAAGCCCTTGGAGATCTTTTCTTCAAGCAGGGGACAAAGCAAGCAGCAAAGTCCTTTTCTCCTTTCCTTGGCAGCAAGTAGCCACTGCAGGCCAACCCCAGACAGCAAACAGCACAGGGGCAGTATTCCTCCTCAGCTTCTCCGGCTCTTCTCCTTGGCAATGGTTCCTCTTGATTTCCCAGAAGTGATCTAAAAGTCTGGGGTCTGGCCCCCTATTTTTATACACCAAAATCCTTTGTTCTCTGAAGGCAGAGAGTGTCTGTACCCAGCCAAAACCAGTTCTGTCCTCACTGGTGCAGCTTCCTGGCAGGAGGCGGAGACAGCATTGTTGAAGGCAGACCAGGCCCATTCAGGTGAAAGGAAATCTCCACCCCCTACTCTAATTGCAGCCCAGGTCTATTCAGCCCAGCCCTGACTCATCAGACTTCTGGAGCCGCTGCCCCTCTCCAGTTCCTGTCATCCAAAAGCCAGACATGCAATACGCAAACCTAGCAGAGGCACACTGGATGGTTGAGCAAGAAAATACCTACTTTATAAAAGTGGTATTTTCAAACACAGAATGTAAAAATCACCCTCACTAAAAGATGTATTTTAACATTCTGAGTTCAGGCATACTAAACTTTATTTTTCTACCTTGTTCCCAGGGCCAGTTATGTTTATAAGATGTTATAAACAAACTCCCCATTCTGTCCTATGGGAGCAGGTAGCCTTGCAATAGTGAAAAACGAAATTGGCAGTATTTCACTATCAGGACATGCCACACACACCAGGACATGTCCTACCTTATACATACAATGCACCCTGCCCACAGGGGTACCTTGGGCCTACCTTAGGAGTGCCTGACATGTAAGAAAAGGGAAGATTAGGGCCTGGCAAGTGGGTGCACTTGCCAAGTCGACAGGGCAGTACCAGACTGCACACAGGCTCTGCAATGGCAGGCCAGAGTTACATTAAAGGCTGCTTCTGTGGGTGGCACAATCAGTGCCGAAGCCCACCAGCAGCATCTGATTTACAGGCCCTGGGCATACACGGTGCACTGTACTGGGGACTGACTAGTAAATCAAATAGCCAATCATGTAAACACCAATCCATAACAGTTAATTTACAGAGGGAGCATTTTCACTTTGGCACGGAACAGCAGTGGCAAAGTGCCCAAAGCATCTAGACCAGCAAAACAAAGTCCAGCACACAGAAAAAACACAGGAGGCAAAAGCAAGAAATGCAGGGGAGACCCACGCCAATGGTGCCAGGTCTAACAGCCCTACTTATGTATTTGTGTGAATTTTCTAAAAGTGGCATATTCAGAAATGTGATTTAAAATCCAACTTTACCATTAAAGAGTGTTTTAAATTACAATTCTTTAGTGACCAAACTCAACTTTTCTAGCTATTCCCAGTTGAAAGTTAGCACTTATTAAATGTAATAGGGAACTTAATGGTATCCTGTGGGAGAGGCAGGCCTTGCAGTAGTAAAAATCGAATTTAAGAGTTTTTTACTACCAGGACATGTAAAAGTCAAATGGGCATGTCTAACTTTTTTAATATCATGCACTTGTCCTATGGGCTGTTTAGGACCTTCCCTAGGAGTGGCATGTGTATTAAAAAGGAAGGTTTAGTCCTGGAAAAAAGTGTATTTTGTCTAGTCGAAATGGCAGTTTAAAACTGTACACATAGGCTGCAATGGAAGCCTGAGATATATTTTAAGGACTACTTAAGTGAGTCGCCCAATGAGTGCAGCAGGCCCACCAGTACCTTTTAATTTACAGGCCCTGGTAACATGCAGTACCACTTTACAAGGGATTTACAAGAACATTATATGTGCTAATTGGGGGTAAGCCAATTTCACAATGTTTAAAGGAGAGAGCACTTTAGCCCTTGTTAGCAGTGGTAAAGTGTGCAGCATCCTAAAGCCAACAAAAACGAATTCTGCAAAAACGGGGGGCATAATGCAAAAAGCGTGGGAGAAGACCACCCTAAGGCTGACAAGTATATCAATGATTATCACCACCTAACGTATAACACATAAGAAACCTCTCAGTGGTGTTTTGCACCTTTGAAAGAGTAAAGTGAAAAAAAATGATGCTTGGGCTACCACATAGTGGTGCCAAGTTACCAGTAGCATGGAGAAATCATTTTTAAGACAGTGAAATTGCAGAGAAGCCATTCCTATCTTTTGACCTGTGTGATGCATTGTCACCATCAATATTAAAGGCCACTGGAATGACTGACAATACAATGTCTGTTCAGTGCAGCCAGGGCCGGCGCTAGGCATCGGCAGTGTGGGCAGCTGCCCAGGGCCTCGCATTCTGCCCACCAGCATGGGGCCCCGCACCGGTGATGTGTCCTTTTGTTTCCCTGCCGATCGAACTGAAAGAAAGGTGTCTCATTGCAATTAGGGTCCATGGGAGGGGCCCCCCTCTTGTCCCAATTGCAAGGAGACCATTCAGAGACACTGCAGGGCGCCCATTGTCCACCATTTTAGCGCCCCCACATTTTTAACTTTCAGCCCTCAAGCAATTCTCTCACCTTCAGCCCGATACGAGCTGTAAAAGAGGTGCTTGTAGGAGGCTGGGAGGGGAAGCTGAGGCCCAGGAGGAGTCTTCACAAAGCAGATTCCTGAGCTGAGTCACATATGTCAATTAGAGGGGCCTCGCACATTCCTTTTGGCCCGGGGCCCCGCAAATCCTAGAACCGGCCCTGAGTGCAGCAAGAGATGAACGTGCTAACACATCTCTATTACTGTAGTTCCTGTGCGATGGTGTGGCTATTAATCAGAATGACTCACTTCCATGAGGTTGTGTTGGCTCTGTAGTTCAAATTAATATTAGAGGATATTGGTCATTATTCTTTTCAAGATAATAGCTGTAAATAGAAAGTTAGAAATAGGTCAATTGATGTTCTGCTCAGACACCTCTGATCTTGTGCTTGGGCTGATATTTATCGGACCTGACAAAATCTGACTCCAGTGGGTTGGAATTTATCAGGTCCGATAAATGCTCTCAATTAGGAGTGTAGATGCAGATTCTGAATCTTTATCCAAATTCTTACACTTATGCAGCATTTGTCACCTGAATCTGCAGGAGTGCAGTGTTAGCCTCCAGACTCCAAATTGTGACATGAGCAGTAACAGGAGTCACCACACATATAGCAATTAACCGTGCCACCTAAAATGAGGGCTAACATGTGATGATTTCTTCAGCAGTATTTAAAACACCAGAAGTCTTGAAGGCATCTGAGACCATTCTATCCTGGAATCACCTGTTAAATTCCAGAAACCGTGGCTGCAGCGTCCCTGTTCTCCGTTTGACTACTGCTGTGAAGGCCACATTTAGCTAAAGATTTTTTAACTGAACAATGCTTAGCTCCAAATCCTCTTCTGATAAAAGATAATGTTTAAACGAAGAAGCTTTGGAGATTATGAAACTATTTATTTTTGGGTTAAATGGCATTCATTAATGGTTAACATTTCAAGAAAGTTTTAGATATTTTAAGTTAGATACATAAACTTGGCATAAACATCTTGCGTTGCTTTACATGTTGAAATCTTAACATCCCTTTGCTGGGCTTTCATCGATCTCAATAGTGATTGCACGACAAATACAGAAGTCAACAGTTAGACACACATGTTGTTGCTGACAATTATTTTTTTTAATTCTTGTTCAAATTGTATTTATTCATCACTATGGTACCAGAAAAAAGGCAGATCATGAAAATAACTGTTGATTGCTTTGCATACTGCTGTTAATATTGTTTTAGAGGGAAATATATATATATATTTTTTCGCAGGCTGTACTTGTGAAGGCTAACAGGCACATGCATCAAGAAAAGCTTTTGCGAGTCCTTAATTGCGATTATTAAGGAATCGCAATTAAGGACTCTCAAAAGCATATGCATGTAGGAATCGCTATTAAAATAGCGATTCCTAAACATTCCTTAATTGCGACTCGCAAATTGTGAGTCGCAATTAAGGAATGGCTTCACATTCAATCCTATGAGCCTACAGGCCCATAGGAATGAATGGGAAATTGCATGCGCAATTTACGAGTACTAATAGGTACTCGCAAATTGCGCATGCAATTTCAAGGGTGCAAAGGTGTCAAAATGACACCCTGTTGCACCCCTGAAATTGTGATGTGCATCCATGTTGCGCACACACATGCCCCAAGGGCATGTGTGTGTGTAACCTGAAACCTTGAAAAATGCACTTTAGTGCATTTTTCAAGGTTTTTGCAAAATACAGACCAGAGTAATTTCTCTGTATTTTGCGGCCCCAAATAGCGAATTCACTATTTCTAAGAGCCTCTAGCATTGCATTTAAGGAATCGCAAATTGCGATTCCTTAAATGCAATCATAATTAGAAATCGCAATAAATTGCGATTTCTTAAATTGCGAGTGCCTAACACTTTAATGCATCGCAAAAGGCCTTTTTGCGGGCGCAAACGGCTGATTTTTGCGAATCGCACCGTTTGCGCTCGCAAAAACCTTTGATGCATGTGCCCCTAAGTTCCTGAACTCGCAAAAGCTCTCGCTAGAAATGAAAGGAAGGGATCATAAAGTTTGGTGATAATTATTACACCCTAACCTTTTCTCCCTCTATAAATTTTGGCAGGTCAAACCAGGCAAAAATAACTCAGTATGCTAAACACCATTTCTGCAGTTCTGCATTCTGTAAACTGGAGACTATACTTGGAGGTGCAATTATCATTCCAGGTTCACTCCCATGGTTGTACAACAATCATGTAGTTATCTTGTAAATAGACTTTTTCAACTGGCTTCTTAAGTGTATATGTTCCTGAATGCTTTGAATCTTGGCTACAAGTTCCATAGCTTGGCATCTTGACTGAGAAAGCAGTGCCTCCTATGCATTTTTTATAGTCGGGTGAGATGAGGATCCATGGGGCAAGCCTGGCTTGCAGTGTCCTGTTTTGTTTGTGTTGCTTAAAATAAACTTATAGGTATAATATTCCTTTTCCTTGGGCGACTCTGTGGACAATATCAAACACCTTAAACATTGCTCTTCCAGCTACAAGTAGCTAGTAGAGGGATTGCATGACAGTAGTCATGTGTTCTCACTGCTGAAGGAGGAGATGGAATCTTGCAGAAGGCATTTTGAATTCGTTTTATTTTGCATAGGAAGAAACTGGCTGTGCCAAGGTGTGGGCCGTTGGCATAGTCAAGTGCGGAGATTAAGAGCCTAGCTTGTAGGTTCTGTTGGTATACAATGTATGGGAAGATGCATTAGAGTGTTTTAATTGTGAAGAAGGTGCTCTTTGTGACTTTGTTGACATGTAGTATCAAGGATAGATAGGTCTGAACCCATGGTTACCACTAGGTTTCCTACTTCTCTTGATGTTGTTGGAGGGTCTTCAACTTCCTAGAGTAATAGTACTGACCATGCGTGGTAAACACACCACCCTATTTAGACTAACTGGCAAACAGGGCCTAAAGGCTAAGTTGTATAATAGTCGATTTACTAGTGGCATAGAAGTGGAAGTGTTTGCCTATGTGTTGTGTGGATGTGTTATGCTTTTTGCTGCACACCTCAGGAACCTTTCAAGTGTTCTTTGTTTCGGGAGGCAGTGCAAAGTTTAATGCACTCCTTTGGTATTCTTATGTCTCCCACATGCCCATGTTGTCATTTGCATTGTTTCTTACTTAAATATATATCATATATAATTAGAATATTTAAATATAAATTATACCTTTTATATCATAATATAGTGGCAGGTTTGTCTTTGTGGGAGTATATTTATAACATCCATAAATCTACAAAACATGATCATTATGCAAATATAGACTTGGAATAATAAAATGAGATCGCAGTGCGTAACATATGGTACTTCTAGCTCAACGAAAGAGCATGCACTTCCGAGCACGGAAATGATACTCCTCCATATGCACAGTGGAAATATGTTCCATATTCTGCAAGTCTGTGATTCCCATGGCTCACTGCCACGCGTTCCCTTTAACAAACACTGATCTGTATGGATTATGTATTGCAAAGATAAACAATTGCTTGGGTACTCTGCCTGCGTAGCTAAGAAATAGCTTATATTTCTTTCGGATCCCTTTAAAGCTTAGGCTGATAGTTGCAGCGCAGCAGTTAAGCTTAGTAAAACCGTATCCTCCAAATGTATTTCATTTTATTTGGGCATATTTTTGTGTAGCAGTCATGCTGTCTCACCGCTACTTCACAGCTCAAGCGCAAGGAAAGAGCGGTTACAGCCCAGGGAGGAAGGTAGACAAACAGGAGGATGTAAGTATTTAGATCTGTAGCTGTGGGCAGCACTTTGAGTCTGAGCTCTGCATTTAATTCATAAATAAACATACAAAACAAATACACACATTCATGTGCTTAAACCCCATACCCTCTCCAGATTGTTGAAATCTTTCACTTTCGTTTGTCGCTTTTCTACTGCAAATTAGATTCAGGCTTCCTTATTATTTGTTTGCCTTTTGCCAAGATTGAATAGACCCATCTGTTGATTCCTATGTTTGCTGTGGGATGTCAATTCATTCTCCGAGCATGTGTCAGCAAGAACTATTTCCACATGTGATCTTCCCCTATCTTGATAGGTGGGTTATGCCACATCATGGTAATGCTAGTTTTACACACTCTTGTCCCGTTGTCCGTGGGATTTCAAACAAATGCCTATAAAAGGGTAAAGGTTAGGCCCGCCCTCAAAGGTTTTTCAGACTTTCATCCCTCTACTTTGGCCAGTAATAGTAGGTAGATGGCCCATACCTCACTGTGATGTTGGAAGCAAAAGGTCTGCAACCACCCATGTCTCTTATTTGTGAATCTTCATCTTGGATCTGTGCCCCAGCATCTGAACTTTCTGTATACTCCACCCATTTTTAAGAAGAATTTCCTAGAAACCTAAGTGAGATGGAATAAAAGGAAATTCCATCTTGTTTGGCCATGGGGGAGTGGAGGGGGAGGGTTTAAAATGGTTATTTTACTTCGTTTGGAAGGAACATTATCATCAATTTCTGTACGTCACTATTAATTTGTGATGCTACAGTGTCTTAATTCTTCTGGAACACATACGTTTCCCAATCTGTTTCAATGTCCTGTAGAAGTGAAAAGAAGCTACCCCTACAGTATTCATTTTAAACTCTGCTTCATTCAGGGAGTCGTAAAGCTGTCATAGACCTCTATCGTTACAGATAGGGCTCTAGCCAGATTTTCTTAGCATCACGAGGATTTTGTCATCAAAAAATTTGTGAATCTTTTAAAATTTTCAGTCGCTCAATATCTCTGCTTTACTAGAAAAGTTCCAGGACATTGAAAATAGCAGGGAACACAAGGGTTCCATCTCGAACAACATATAAATCGGGCCCTAAGACTAGAAAAATTCCTAACTAAAACCAAAAATATCCAAACAACTTGACCAAATGTACAAAATGCTAGTATATAGAAAGTGCAACTTTTTATTAACATAGGCCTACTCTACCTTGAAAAAATAGCTCAAACACTACAGTGAAAAAATCACAAAAAAATAAATCAAAGTAGTATATAAGTAAAATATGTAAACAACCAAAACCTACGTAATATTATAAATAACAAACTATTATTTCGTTTTCTCTACAAAATTATGTCACAACGTTCCAATAGCTATTATGGTCGTCAGAGCATAGACTGGATGATGTAGAAAAAGGAATGGATGAAATACCGGAATGTGGCCTATATATTTGGGCCCGTCCTAAAAAAGTAATTGACCTTGAGGACAGGAGTAGACGAGATAATTTGTGCATTTCTGGCATTCGGGAACTACTAGAGAAGGATGAAATGGCAGGCTTCCTCAGGGACCTTTTACAAATCCCCGAAGGTTTAGAGACTTTTCTCGATTTTCTGGATCTAGGAGAACCAATGTCCACAAAAGGGTTATCCGGATCAAATGTAACCTCATCTCTAAGTGATCGGGACTTACGAAGAGGTGATGACAAAGAACGTGTACAGTTGGAACAAGTCTCTAATGCCTGATCTAGAGACGCACCACTGAAACCCCCACATAATAGAATAGCCAGGGACAAGTCAAGATCACCTCTCAAAGCATGACTTATGACACATTGTGCCTCCTCTGAGACATAGGACTATGAAGTAATTGTTAGGATGTAACTGTATGTCTTGTTGCCCATAATCAGTGGACTATGGTGATTAATCAGTCGAAGGCAAAAGGTACAAGTGTCAAGTAAGACAAATCCTCTGAGAGGAGGAACTGTATGGCTAGAATGTAGGTTTGTATGACTCAGACTGAGGAGGGCCTGGAACACACACTTTCTGGAAGGATTGGTTTATCTTTCTTCCCATTCTGTCACTCTCCTTTGACTGAATGATGGGTGGAAGGATCTGGCAAGCTGTACGATCACTGCTCAACATCCAGGGATCGCTCTTCTTCAAGAGGCGCACCTAACTGAGACCGAATGTGACAAACTGAAAAGGGACTGGGTGGGAAGGTGGTTTAAGCGTGCCCTAAAATAACACAAGGTACCCTTCCTTACACTCCATTAGAACACAGGAAAAGAGGAGTAGCAATTTTGATACACAGATCTCTCCCACTTCTCATTCTTACCACATGGTATGTATTTGCTACGATAAAAATTTACGGTGCAACCCTGATTGTTGGCTCTATTCATGCGCCAGTAAATGACAATCAACAATTCATACTGGAAATGTCCTGACTGTTCCTTTCATTTGGAAAGATGAAGGTTATACTTGGCGGAGACTGGCTCATGACTCTTGATGCGGTCCTCAACCATTTGGGCAGACCAGAAACCTGACACAGCCAAGACAGAGCAATAGTAAGTGATATACTGTCGGACCATGCGTTATGTGACCTCTGGAGACTGACACATCTGAAGGACAGGGATTATATTTTTACATCCTATAAACACGACACACACACATCAATTTCTACCTGACCATTACAGCAATATTACGCTTATGTCACCTAGATAGCGCAACCATAGTCCCCTGCCCAATCCTACAATCTAATAGACTGATCCTTAGACTTGGGCTTTACCCCTAAACCTCAGGGACAATGAAGAATTAATATGGCAAGATATAGGGACCCCCTAGAAAAGGCATGTATGAAATTGTTCCTGAAAGAATACATGGATTCGAATGCCAGCCCCGTGCCTTCTGTCTCTACATTATGGGCCACAGGAAAGGCGAGTCTTAGAGGGTCTTTTATGAGAGATGTGGCAATACAGAAATAAAAGATGTCAGAATGCCTTAGATCACGTGTGCATATGTTACATGCTGATTACAATATGACTCAAGATCCGGCCACATTAAATCCATTAATACAAGCCAAATAAGCATTGATTAAGATATAAACCTCCAAAGCAGAACACTCCCTCTTCAGACTCAAACAGAGAAATTATGAGCAGGAAGAAAGGCTGGACAACTTTTGACGGCTCAATTAAAACAGATAAAAGAGGCTAGAATCATCCCAATGATTAAGAATGCCAATAATAACCTTGTCACTGATCCAGAGGACTTCTTTCAGCCTTCACTGACCACTATAAATTGCTTTACAGCTCAAATACTGAAAAAGGCTCGGAAAAAGAGAATATGTTTAGGTCAGATAACACAGTCCTCAAACTTGCGGAAGATTAGGCAGATGCACTGGGCATGGATATAATGGAGGGAGAGATTGGTTTTGTGATAGACGTTATAGCAACTATTAAGGAGTCAGGAGGAGATGGACTTCCAATAGAATTTTAAAAATTAATAAATCTGTTATGGTGCCTCTGATATGTAAACTGTTTACAGAAGTGTCAGACATAGGGAAATTCTCATTTGAACTCAACTGCTCTCGGATATCTGTCATACATAAGCCCGGTAAGGATCCATGCGAACCATCTCTCATCTTCTATAACAGGTCCATCAAGATGTGGATGACAAGGTACTAATCTCATTGTATGCTGAAAAGGCCTTTTTCGGGTGGAGTGGCCATTCTTGATGATAACTATGGGAGGAATGGGACTAGGAGACTCCTTAATAAGGATAGTCAAACTCCTTTGCACCAACTCCACGGTGTCAAAGAATTGTGGAGGCTATATATGCAAATTCTTCTTAATTCAGTGTGACACACTGCAACGATTTCATCTCTCCCCCCTTTCTGTTTTTGATTGCGTTGGAACCTTCGGCTATTGCCATCCAACATAATGTGCTGATTAAGAGAACAAAAGGTGTTTTATTGTGCAGATTATATTTTGGTCACTTTATCATCACCATCCAAATCCATACCAGCCCTATTCTCTCTGATTCACTGTTTCTCCCAGAATTTGGGCTACAAAATCAACTGGTGAAAATTTGATACTCTGCCTACGATGAGATGCATGACAAAAGCATCACTGAGTAAATGTCCTTTTCAATGGACCCCTTCTATACTAAGAAACCTCAGTCTTTTTTTTTAAACAGGGTTTAGAAAATATGATGCAAGAAAATATACAGGCCATAATCGACAAATTGAAACTCAAGTTATTAAAATGGTCTAAGATGCAAGTCTCCTTATGGGATAGAGTGCAAAAAATGTAAGTGATGATCGCACCTTGGTGCAATTATGTACTCGGACTTCTGCCGCTGAAACTTTCATGTACACAGTGAAAGACAATTGATTTGGAGATTTGTAATGTTGAGTTGGGGGGATTGCAGTCATGATTGGCATGCACAAACCTACATTCAGATACAACATGTGGTGGGGTCCACTTACACCACATGGAATACTAGAGGCTGGCTCATCATCTGGCCCCTGTGATCTATTTACTGAGTATAGATGGAGAATTGCCTCCATAGGTGCGAGAAGAAGGACACCTGTAAGGAAAAAAGGGCAACCTGATGAGTTTATACTCGGGACAAGATGCCACAAAAATGCACATAAATTCTGTTTTACATTCATTTAATTATGCTTGGAGACAGGTACATGAACTGATAAATGTATCGGTAGAGGTTCACCTTCATGCTCCGACCTGGGGAAACGGAAAAGTACTGATAGGAGGGCAAGTATTGGAATGGTTGCTATGAAGAGACACAGGACTGATCAAAAATAGATGCTTTTTTGATGGGAGGACAAGGAAAGTTGTTCTTAGAATTGTATAGGGATTTAGATTACCATGTTCCTAATACTGGAGACACCTATGGATCTCTCTCCCACTGCCTAAAGGTAGCATTAGGACCCACGCCATTAACGCAGCCACCTTCACCTATGCTGAATTATCTGATGGCATGGAAAGATTTGGGGGGTATGATCTTCAGTCTTATCCAATAAGTTTACTGACATGACGTGCAAGTGGTGGAAGGGGTGCCTAACTGTAGAGTTCCCTGAAGATAATTGGACTGACTTAGTGAGGGATCATGATACTTATATGAGGGAAGTTAGGCTTAATGTTAGTTTTTTTAAAGTCCTTCACCTTTGACATTGGTCTCTGGTACGACTTGACAGGGCAAGACTGAGTACCTATTAATTTTGTTGGAATTATGGAGCTCTACATTTTGATATTGTTCATGTGTCGTGGGATTGTCCTAATCTGGCTGGTTTCTGGCAGGCTGTACTGACCATGATAATGTTCCAATTAAATATGAGACAATTACCAAACTCCAGAGATATACTCCTGCACAACTTCAACAAGCTCCCAGAGCTCCCAAGACACACTAAGCTAGCACCATCTCTGGATGTGTCTAAAACGGGCATGCTGTGACACATGAAGAAGGCCTCAGTCCCGACATATATGGAATGACTGGATTAAATTAGCAAAATGGCTGCATTTGAAAGAGTGATTGTGAGATTAAATGATAAAGTGTGTAGGTTTGAGAAAGTGTGGGGCAAATTCCTGAGTGAAGGTAGATGACCTTTTTATACCGTATTTATCACCAACCGCAAGGTCCTGGGTTGAAGAATTGTTCAAGAATCATTGTCTTAATGGGAGGCAGCCCCATGATCTAGAATACCTGGAAGGAATACATGTAGACAGGATAACAGCATAAGGACTTAGACTTGAGAGAGAATGTGTATACCAAATATAGTATTGTACATTGGTGAGGAGTAGGAAATGCTAGCACATCCTACCACAAGGACCATTAACGCATGACATGGCAAAAGCCAGAGGAGGTAGGTAGACAGACACACCACTATCTTTAGTCTTGTTTAATTTTAGGGACTATGCTTGTAGAGGGTGATATGTGGAAAGTGTGGGCCACTGTTTGGGTCTTGAAGAGGCAGGTAAGAATGAACTACATGAAACAGGGGATGAGGGCCACTCAGAACAGACATATGATTACTTCTTTTTTCTTATCTTGTGGTTTTTCTGATGCTGACGTAATGGCTGACATCACAAGAGGAGGAGGGAAAGTATTGGCCAAGTCAGCTCAAGTCAGGCATATATTAAAAAAACTACAGTGGATTCCCTTGAGCTATCCAACAATAGGCCAATATCACTGCTCTAATTTCTTAGCAAAACAATAGAGACTATTGTAAATAAACAGCTCACATATTTTCTGGTAAGCCATTCTCTCCTAGATTATTCCCAGTCTTGTTTCTATACTTCTTACAGCACAGAAACAGCACTGACTTTCTCTTGATGAAGGTCTCCCAGCAATGCTGGTATTACTCGACCTATCCGCCACATTCAACACCATCTCACACTCAATTTTGATCCAGAGACTTGTTGAGATTGGTGTCGGTGGAAAAGCTCTTGGATGGCTCAAGAAATGTTTTAATGAAGGGACCCAAACTGCTCATCCAGAGCCCTTCAACACCCGCACCTTGGCCCTAGGGGGGTGCCGCAGGGCTCCTCTTTGATCCCCAGACATTTCAACATATATGTGGCCCCCCTGGCTCAAGTGATAAGATCCTGCTGTTTTGAAGTCATCTCTTACGCAGATGACACTGAATTGATCATCTCCATGGGATCCAATCCTGAATCCACAAAGATCAGGTTCAGCGATTGCATGAGGAAGATAGCTCTCTGGATGATATCTAATTGCCTACAATTGAACAGTGGAAAGACTGGAATTCTACTTTTCGGCAAGGCTCATGTCCACTGGTCAGAGGACTGGTGGCCCCCAGAACTGGGTCCAGCCCCCCTCCCTAAAAAGGCAGTAAGAAATTTGGGCATCCTGATGGATGAGAACCTTTCATTTAAAGAACAGGTCTGCTCTATCTATGGCACCTGCTTCGGACACATGCCCCTGCTCTGGAAGGCTTTCCAATGGCTTCCTCTCCAAACCAGAAAGTCACTCACTCAAGCTCTGATTGTTAGTCGTCTAGACTATAGTAATGCCCTTATGGTAGCTGCAAATGAGGCTCTTTTATCTAAACTTCAAATGTCTGTAAACTTCCACCGCGCACACCTTCTGAGCTCACTCTCAAATCTTTGCACTGGTTGCCAGAGAAAAAGCGCTCCCTTTTCAAACTCCTCTGCTTAGTTCGCAAGTCTCTGTCCAGCAGCGGCCCACTTTACTTACAAAAGAAACTGCAGCCCTACTGCCCAACCCATAACCTTAGGTCCAGTGGGCAATACCTGCTACGCCCATGCTGCATACATACGGCCAGACAAAGCGGAAAATCATTCTCTTATCTTGCTTCCAACCACTGGAACAAACTACATATTCGGTCTTGGCCCACTTCAAAAAACTTCTCAAAATTTGGCCTTCTGACTCTTTCAGTAATTCTCCCCACCTGTTTATGCACCATAGCGCAGGAGACTCTTTCGGGGGTGATTCGCATTGCACTATACATATAATAATATAACATAACATTGGAGTTTGTGTAAGCTCAATTTACTCTTCCCTCTCCAAACGTAACCACAGTAGGGAAACTGTTGGACTTTTGGGAGGGAGTTACATTTACTATTCCTGGTAAAGGCAACCACATTCAGGAATATATTGGACTTTTGGGTGATTTTATTTATTATTCCCTTCTTCTCAAAAAGTAATCACTTTGGGGAAGTCACAGATTGTAAAAAACACAAAATACTATAAAACTCAAAAGTAACCTAATGTCATATCCTTAGGAACATCTGACAGACGTGAGACAAAAAGTTTCAAACTAGTTCTAAAATTGAACCACAATAGCAAAAGTTAAAATACTTAACAATGATAAACATAATTTTGTAATCATTTTTGGAAAAAAGCACAAAGAATTATCACACTTTTAAAAATAGTAATAACCAGTAATCTATCTGCTAACTGTGTTAGGTACAAATAGGTCAGTTCACAAAATAAGGAATCACAGGCAGTCTCAGAACAACATACCTAATTAATACTCATTAAGCAGTTTGCAATATGTGCCTTCCTGCAGTTGGCTACAATCACAGGGATGGTAGCCTGCCAGGGAGAGCAGACCACCATTCCTGTCATTGCATTTCAAAAAGAAAACTTATTTTTAAAGCACTTTGATTTCCTAAAATGAAGCAGTGCTACTTTTAACAAAAATAGTTACCATTTTGGAAAACTTCAGTGACAGCAGGCACTCTCCCCTGAAGCTGCCACTCCAATTACCATTTCAAGATGGTGACTCATATGGATGTTTTGCCTTTCTTTTCCAAATTTAACATGGCTCTGATTTCCTGTTCAGGGTTTCCACCTCCGGTTTCCTGCCGGGCAGAAGTTAAGGAGACTATGAACTCTGATCCACTGAATATCATCATATTCAATGTCTGATGGGTTCATCGCCCATTTGTTTTTGATTTTTGTCAATATGTTTTGTCTCCACGAGCTCTGGTTTGTTCTTCATTCTAAATCCACTAGCTCTAGCCTCTCCATTCTCTCAACAGATTTTGAATCCTGCCTGTATCTACATTTGAAGGATTTTTATGTGGCTTTTTTCTCCAGTCCTGGGATTTCGTCCTGCACACACCAGCCATTACATGTGGCTCTGTAGTGTGGAGGCTAGTTTAGGAAGATTTCCTCAAAATTGTTGTTGTGTTCTGCTTGCCTGTGTCTGATGATGAGCGAGAAGGCGAGACATAGACTTAAAGGGAGAGTGTGCATCTGTGTTAATGTGTATGTGTTTGAATGTGGGTGGGAGGGATATCTTGCATGCCAATGCTTAAAATTAGCTTGTTATTTTGTATGTGGGTGTATGCAAACTTGTGCACATATGGGCATGTGTATGCATGCATGTATATGTGTTTTGCTGTCAATGCAGTGTTTTTCTTGCTTGTTAAGGCTTCAATGAGGTTTTCATTGTGTGTTTGCGTGCATATGCACGCTTGTGTGTGTTTGTTACATTTCCAATAAAGTTAACGAAAATATGATTTCACCACTAAATCAGATATTGAAATTTAAGTGGAAAATAACTTTGAATTATTTTCAAGGATTCTCTCAAGTGAAGATGAAAAAAATATTTTTAATCACACCCAAACCTGTTTCATTAAAAACGAGGCTGAACCTGCAGAGTGGAAATAGCTTCAAGTACTTCAGTCATTGTGAAGGTACCTAACTCAGACAAATGTTGTACTTGTCCTTTTGGTATACAAGTCACGTTTTAGGGGTGATTCCTAATGTTAAAGGCACTTTTCCTTGCTATGTGTTACTATAGTCCCTTTAACTTTTTCACTGCCAGGATCCATGTGCATCCCTGTGCTGAAATGTTTTTCAAAAAATGATCATATGTTTGTTCAAGCACATGTGCCACTTTAGTCTCATTGCAGCCTGAAGTAATAATGTAAAATGTTGAGATTATTTCCACAGACTCCCACACACACCTGCTCCACAGGGAGAAGCCAGGGCTGTTTGGACTTTTTCTGAGGATAAGAAAAAATCCATATAGCATCCATGCTTCTGCCTAGGGTGCAGATGCATGTGTGTGCAGATGCATGCATGTGTATATGTACGTATATGTGCATTGATCAAGGAGCCAGGCACTGGTTGGATTTTTATGGAGGATAAGAAAAAATCCAAACAGCTTTTGGATTTTTGCTGGGGTGAAAAACTATTTGTCTGTGCCCCAGAAAGGAGAATTGTTTTTATTAGGCTAAAAAAGGCAAATAGCTTCTGGCTCTACGTTTAAAGGATGTATGGAGATGGGCGGGAGAGCAGAAAGTACAGCGCATCTACATGCTTTCCATCACCACCCCACCAACAGAAAATAAAAAAATCAGGACTGGGCAGGTCCTTCATCTCCCCATGCTTTTCTGTTCAAGAGAAGAATTGAAAGAGTAAGGCACTGTGTGTCTGTGCCAGGCTAGGAGAGGGAAGGTCTGGGCAAGAGATATTTTCTCTCGAGCCAGACATACTTATATCAGTTACGTATAACATTCGAATTTCTGTGGTTTTTTGGTTTTTAAACAATAGTATTTTTTGTTGTGAATTTTGAAAGTTTTTTAATGTAAGTGTTGTTACTTACCACCTTCCTTATGTATAAATCCACTTTAACCTACATATATAGACAGACAGTGGCAGTCTGTATAGTTATGGTTAGGACAGAGTTTCCATAGAAAAATAGTTTTTTGTTTTGCTAATAACTTTGATGGTATTTCATGAACCTTAACCCCAATGCCAAGTGTAGTGGGGGTTGATCAACAGTGGGGGGTAGGGCGTCCACAGGAGTTGGGCACAGGGCCTGGCCGCTGGTGGCCAATCCCCCATTGTGGCCAATCCCCCACAGTCAAGCAACTCCCCACAGACACCCACCTAACAATTCTATAATTATTTTTTGGCCCATGGTAATCTTGCAGGGGCCATCTGTCAGTTAAAAAACAGGAAATTCACTGAAAAAACAACAGTTAAAGTGATGTTATAGTTAGTTGTTGAAAATAGACACAAGCTAATGTTAAAAACACCAAAAAGCAATGAAAAACACCAATTATAATTTAATGAACTAACTATAACTATAATGATGTCATTTGAGATGTAATCAGTGATTTCATTATTGATGTCATTTAACATGTTATAAGTGGTGTAATGTGTGAGGTTATAAGCGGTGCATGGCAGAGGTGCAAAACAGTTAGCTCAAGTTAACTATAACTGGCAAATTTCAGTTTATCTTTATTTTTTAAACATTCGTTTTTTATGTTATTTCAACACCTATCTGTAATGCTACCTTAACCAGGGGTGGGCGGAGCTCGCGTAGTGGCACTCTGCGGAATTTCATGGAGTTACTAGAAAGTAAAGATAAAGGGGCATATTAGCAAGACCGGCGATAACATTATCGCCGTTTTAGCGGCAGGAAACTGCCGCTAAAACGGCAATAATGGGCTTGCTAATATGCGTCATGGAATTCAATAGAAGCCCAGGTTAGATGTCCTGCACATCTAACATGGGCTTCTATTGGAATTCTATAGCGCATATTAGCAAGCCCATTATCGCCGTTTTAGCGGCAGTTTCCTGCCGCTAAAACAGCGATAAGTTTATCGCCGGTCTTGCTAATATGCCCCTAAGATTAAAGAACTAAAGAGACTTACCTTCCTCCCAGATCGGTGTCCTCCGTCCTGCTCCTGCTGCTGGGCCTGGCTTCACTTTTGCTGCTCTGGGAGAATAACTGGAAGAACTGCATTGCGCATGGCATACTGCGTGAAGGCATGCCTGACCTATAGGTCATGCACACTGCAGTTCTTCCTGTAATTCTCCCGGAGTAGCAGAAGTAGTGGAGCCAGGCCCAGCAGCAGGAGCAGGACAGAGGACACCGATCTGGGAGGAAGGTAACTCTCCCACTGCACCAGTGAACTCCGCCCTGCTGCGTAGGCGGAGTTTTGGAAAACTTTGCACTCCAAACGTAGTGCGGAGTTACTGAATCTCCGCCAAGTTCTCTGGCGGAGTGGAGTTCACCGCCCGCCCTTAACCTTGTTCAGTGAATTTCTAGCGGTTTTTTTAATCGTAAGCTAAGATCTTATTATCATACCTAACTATAACTTCACTCTGAGGAGGCACTGTGCCAGATGCTCCCCGGATGGCCACAGGGATCTAGCCCCTCAGTACACCCTGCACCCAACCCTCCATGGACGACCAGCCTCACACTGACTACCAATGCACATTTATTTTCTATATATTTTGGAGATATCCAGAACTCCCATAGTATCCACCATAAGCATCAACCCCATAACACAGCAATACCATGCAAGCTTCCCCCGGAGAAGCTTGACAGCACCACAGTACACTGGAGGTGAAGCTTGAATAGTGTCTCCCGCAGGAGGTCCGCTGTACCTCACTGCAGAGCCATGCTAGAAACAGAGCACAGCGGTATTGGCTGCATGATTTTTTTTTTCATTTGTGATGTCATCAGTGCAGTAATTAATGATATCAGTTCACATCTCTTGAGCAATTTAATATATGAGGAATAAGCAGCGCATGGTGGGGGCGCAAGGTCTAGTTAACTCAGTGAACTATAACTGGTGAATTTCAGTGTTTTGTTTTTAAAAAAATTTTAAACTTATTTCAACACCTAATCATAACGTTACTTTAACCTTTGTTTTTTTCATAAAATTTGATAATTTGTAGGGTTTTTTAATGTAAGCTAAGATCTTATTATCATACCTAGCTATAAAGTCAATTTATGCTTTGTTTTTTTGATGAATTACATTTTTAATATAAGGAAAGATCATATTACCATATCTAACTATAAGGTCTTTTAATCTTTGCTTTTCAGTGATAATCTCTTTTTTAAATATATACAGCCAACACGCTCACTGTGCATACCCTTCGGCTATGTGCTGCATGGGGTTTGGTCCAGGCCTGCCCATTCTGGATTGCCAACCGACTACAGCCTGCATACTCTTGTCAGTTTTCTGCCCATGACACTGTTCCTCATGTGTATGCCCCATCCCCCTCCCTCCTTGGTCTGTTTTTCTGCCACTGCCCTTTGTTGCTGCCCATGCCCCTTCCATCCTGCCCACCTGTTCTCCAGGTGCATGCCCTTGCCCCCTCCCTCCCTGGTCTGTTGTGCTGCAACTCTGTCTGTGCTGCCTCTGCTCTTCACTGCTGCCCCTGCCCATCCCTCTCTTCATTCTGTGTGTGTGTGTGACCCACTCTCCCTCCCTGAGCCATTGTGCTGCCACGTCCCCTGTTCTGTAACTGCCCACTGTGGCTGCTCTTGTCCCCTGCTCCACTCCTGTTCTCTGTATACATGCCCCTGCCACCTCCCTCCCTAGTCAATTGTGCTGCCACTGCCCTCTGTTGCTCCCCCTACCCCCTCATTCTGAGTGTACGCCCCCCTGCCACCCCTCTGCCTGGTCCATTGTGATGCCACTGTCCTCTGTTGCTCCCCCTACCCCCTCATTCTGAGTGTACGCCCCTCTGCCACCCTAATCTCTGGTCTATTGTGCTGCAACTGCCCATGTGCTGCCACTGCACTCCATTGATACCCCTGCCCTCTTTTCTCCTCCATTTACATTATTTTCCTGCGTGGAATCGTAGGGAAAGCACAATTAGCTTTACCTTCGTCAAGGACAAGGATTTAGCATTGTTTTGGCATTTACAGAAATGGAGCTTCACTGGGGCACCTGCTATAGGTTTAATTTCGGTGAATTGAGCATCTGTGACAGAATGGAATCTTGCCTGTATACTTATCCAAGATATATCCACAGTTTTCTATCAAATGTTCACCCAACTGCAGTTTTTTCTATTTTTTTTGTTTTTAAAGTGTGGCCAGAATGGATATTGGGGTACTAGCTGTTTGGGATCTGCCCCCCCCCCCCACATGGCCATTAGAGTCAGCATGTGCCCACAATGCCCCCTTACAGTCTTTTTGCAAAATCTTTACGGATTCGGGGACCAAGCCTCCATGCCCTGTAATGGCTACCACAGCCTTCTGTGAAGAGCTGTTGTCAGCCAATTAAATTACTGAGTACCGTGGGGGCAGTCCTGGTCCGGCGGTACCGAAAAGGCGCAAGGGAGGAAAAGCTCCCTGGGCCAATCAGAAGACCCTACTTTATAAAATTACGGTCCCATGGGACTCCCACAGGATCAACCTTCCAGTTATACCTATTTTGTTAACCCCTTCATGACCACCTTGAGCAACTCTTTAAAGTTTTTCTTGAAAACAGCTCAACAGATTTACATCAAATAACGAAAAGCACGCTTTCTGAGTAAAGTTCCAACGTTTTGCCAAATGTTGTGTAATGCTGTTGAGCGATTTTTTTCTGCATCACTTCCCAAATGTTACTATTGGAATTAACATGAGAAAATAACATTTTGGACCCCAGCTATTTTTTGTCCCTTATGGATCTCCCCAAAACTTTCAAGGAAGATTCAGCTGTGGTAGATAGACGTCAAACATTTTGCAGTTAAAGGGAAACAATAAGCTTGGTGAAACTGTTGATCCCAGTCCCAATACTTCAACTTTGGAAGAGCATTTCCACTCAAATTAATGACAAAATCCCTGGGATGTGAGTCTTCTGCCTCTTCACCCATACCTAGGTCCTAATTAGGATGTCGGTCAAATAAGTGTCCAACCGACAACAAAGCGGGATGGAACCGCCTGACCATAGGACAGCGGTTCGGCCCGCTTTATTTGGATGCGACTGCACGATGGGCGGTTGGAAACATCCATTTTATAATTGCAGCCTGTGCGGCAGGCAGAAAAGGCCAGCAGCACAAACTACAATTGTAAAATGGATTTTTGCAAACATCCCTGCAAAATGTGGCAGGCCCCCCCAGACCCCATAGCAGGCCCCCGAGGACCCATAGCGGAGGGCCAGGGGGGCCCTACTGGCGGTCCCCAAAGTCACTTTTCGCCTGCATTTTCATGGTGGGTGGACCGCCATGAAAGGGCAGGTGGCAAGCAACATCATAATCCCGAAGGTGGAGCCGAGGCTGGCTCCGTTGTCATTATGGGATTGCCATTCCGTCTGCCGCCCGATGGGCTCTGTGAGCCCGTCGGAAGCAGAGCGGAATTCCCCTGCGGGATTCCCTCCGACCGCATGTATTGTAATATGGAAGATGGAGGGAAACCATTGATGTCGGGCGGAAATCCTCCGACTAGCTGTCAGATGGCTTTCCGCCCTACATTATAATTGGGCCCTATGTGCTCTGAAGGTACTTAGTTGTTGCTGATTTGCAAAATCATTGAGTTTCTGCTGTGTATCTGTAAGCTGTTTTTCATGTTCCTCCACTTGTTTTTCATTTGTGCACAGACACAAGGGAGCACCCAGGTCTCCCTACTTCTCTTCTTGGATAATATATGCAGCGCTCTAAGCCTGAAAGGGCATTGTTTGGGTGTATAATGGGTGTTCCCTTTTAACAGGACAAAGCTATGCTTCTTTGATGAGCTCTAACAAGAGTGAAACATATGTATCAGGAGCTGGTCTTATTAATTCCAGTTGGACCTTTTATGCTGGAGTCACTGGGTCACGGGTGTAATGATGTAATTACATATGTAGTGGAGGAGGACTACTAATAAGTGTAGTCAGTCCAACATGCAGTGCCACTCCATGCCACATCCTGCTTTCTGGTATACTGCTGCTGGTGTCTGATATTGAGTTGTAACTTAGAAAGTCCCTGTTCCACTCATGGCGGATTAACCCCTTTCAGGAACAGTGGGTCTGCTCGCTGTGGTCAATGACTTTGGAGTAATGAGCAGTGTGATGAAATAGAAGTAAAGTGCTTGAACTAAAGGGAACCCAGGGAGATGGTAAGCGTGATGGGCTATTACATCCTTCTCATTTCACCCATCCATGTAACCTTCCTCTGCTATAGCACTATTTTGGAAGGTGCTTGTTGCTCTAGCCAAGAAAAAAGGGGATGGGGTTAGCCTAGACAAGAGGCACATTTAGGGGCAGGCCTTAGCAACAACCCAGCCCTAAAAGTATGCTCTAGCTTTCAGCCTACTGGAAAATGATGCAATGCAGGATGGGGCCTGCTGTCCACTATTATAATTTAAGGGTTTAAATAATAGATAATGACATTAACTTCTAGCTCTTAAAGCAGATTTCAATATCACACAATAATAATAAAACTGAGCGTGTATTCGATTCTATTTTGCATATAAAATTGGCTAATTTGCATTTTTACATGAACAACCACGCGTCTTCTTTACTAGAAATGTATAGATGTTTTAGGATTAAAATCTAAACCTACCCCTTTAATACACAATGACAAATGTGCTTATATGTGCAACATATCGTTATGGAATATTTCTATAAAATTGTAAACATCACCAGAGCTGTGAACGTCTTGAGTGGCAGCATGCTATGTACATCTCTCATTGAACTGTCATCGCTGTCATTTAATGTGTTAAGTGACAGCTGTATGGTATGGAATGTTATTCAGTGATGAGTGCATGAATAAGGAGGAGGTTGTGTCATTGAAAATGTACTTACCAACTGTCTATCTTTTGGAGGGGCAGTCATTTTCGATACAGCTTAATCATAAGTATTTGTGTAATTTCCAAATTTTAAATAAATTGTAACCTTCTCGTCCTTTAGCAGTGAAATAACATTTTCTTTCCAGCCTCAGTATGTTGTCAAATGTTTTCTCCTCATTGTTACGTGCCTTACCATGCTCCCTGCTATTCGCTAAGGCACACTTGTTAACATACTTTGGGTCATCAAATCTATCAATAATCTTCTGTCTTTAAAGAAAATGTCCCCTATTTGATAGACTCCACTTGGTGGTGTATCCTTTATCTTTTCCATTCATTAAAGTACTTTTGTCAAATGTGGGGTACAACCTTGAACTGTGAAAGGTGAAATATCTATCTCAAATTCATTAATACAAGGAAGTATTATATTTATCTGAGGTTCACCATGTATATGAACCATGGGTAACTAAGCTTAGTAAAATCAGAGATTGAACCAGGTAGATCCTCAAACCATTCACAATTATAATTATTCTCCATTTTTCTTTATATTCAGGACAATCGTTGATCCTATTGACGGTAAGCATTTAAATGTCAAGGACGTATGTGTGACAAAGCAGTAAAATGTTAACAAAACTTAAATGGAGTTTTTAAGAAACCACTGACAATCTAATTAATAAAGTGGAACACTTGAAACACTTGGTATGCAATGTAGGCAAGACTGGACACCAGTTAAAACAGTGAGAAGTAAAGCGGATAATGGGATGTTTAGGATGCAAACAGTTGAAAAGGGAGCCTTCCCAGGGAGACCTTTCATCTGAATTTATCACTGAGGATGAGAGAGTCAAGCAGCATTCCCATGCTTTAGGAAGTTAAATGAACCACTGACATAATTCCTGAAAGGATATAGGCCATTTCAGACACTTTGATTTGTGACCTTAATAAGCATAAATCACTTTGAGGGGGTTGAATGGTAATCTTGAATTGTTTAATAGTTGCACAAATTTAGGACCTCACATCTCAGATGGCTGCCATTGGTGTAGTTCTGCTTCTTATTAGAGTGGGCATTTGTTGCTGGGGTGGAGTTGCCACCTCGGTGTAAGAAGAAGAATGGTCAGCAAGAATAAGGATTATTTGCTTTGTGTAATAGAGGGGCTCTCTAAAGAGCCTTTATGCACCTATTACAGGCTATGGAAAGTGCTAATTGCAATCTTTGAGTCTTTGCCATGACGTGATCCAAATGATTTTAAAGACAGGAGATGAGAAATATCAGCTAACATTCCCAAAGCGGTTCATTCACCAACCATGTCCTTTCTGTTTGTTCCTGAAATGTTTGTTCTTGTACTTCCCTGTCTTGTGAGGGTCAGCCTTCAATCACATCTTCTCATCTTCTCACTTTTTCTCATCCTGATTGGCTGTTAGTGGGGTTCTTTTTATCAGTTTGCTATTAGCTATTTTATTTCCAGGCCCACTTGTGTCAAATCTCTTGAATGCCTAGATAATGTAGAATGAGAGAATAAACATAAACATTGCTTTGGGGTGGCCAACTATCTCACATGTCTGAATTGCTCATGGCTATACTGTCAATAGCCGCTGGAGGACCTGATGATTGGAGTCTTTGTGTCTGGAGATTAATGTAAATGTCACTGTTTGGTGTACTGTGTGAAGGTGTGACATAAGTGGTCATACTGTGAAGATTCAAATTCCCCGTTGATGGCAAGGCATTCTTTTTCTAGTGAGGAATAGCTCAATTAATGGAGTGAAGTTGTAAGGCACAAACCTTGTGTCTCATGCAGGAGAAAATGGTTTCATCCCGTTGGCTGTCCACAAATGGCATCTATGTTTGATACTCTGAAACAAGACTCTCATCAGTAGTTTTGCCAAGAAATAAGGGAAGCCCCCTCTGACTCAGATAGGCACCTAGCCAACAGATTGGAGACAGAAATCTGGCAGTCTTAATTAATCTCTTGGAGTAGCCCATCTCAGGGGGACCCACACTTTATACAATAAGAAACATGTGTTAGTCAAATATCTCCCAGTGATGCAGTTTGTAACTCTTTCAAAGGATACATTCATTTTTAACCTGTTCTTTATATTATGATTTGTATGCTAACCATTTGTCACCCATTGGATCCCATGATCGAGGACTTAGGGCCTGGTTATAATCTTGGCGGATGGGATACTCCGTCAAAAATGTGACGGATATCCCATCCGCCATATTACAAGTTCCATTATATCCTATGGAACTTGTAATATGGCAGATGGGATATCCGTCACGTTTGTGAAGGAGTATCCCATCCGCCAAGATCATAATCAGGCCCTTAGTTCCTCAAGCCAGATGTATGATGTTTCTCTTTCTGGCTCTTATAATCACTGCCTTTGTTCTTTTTGTCATTTGTATGTGCCAATACAAATTAGAAGTTTTCAAAGTTTCAAAAGTTTCTAAAGAATCAATAATGTCCTTTTTAATGTATTTTAAGTGCCACACTAAGCTTATTCTTTGATCCACTGCCAAAGCTGTCTCTCGTGAAACCTGAATATGAACCATAAAATCAGAGAGCTATGAAGATTGAAGAATCCAAAAGTCAAGTTAGGTCATGTAAAGTTGCAAGAGACACTTCATAGAATAGGGTGCTTGGACAAAATATCGAGTTTAAAATATTGTGGAACATAAATATCAGAAAAAAATATTGTGATAGAAAAATGCTGTGGTGTAGAATATCGTTGGCAAGAATATAGGGGCTCATTACGATGGAGGTCAGACGACCGTCCGACCACCATCGAAGCGGGATCGAGACCAGCTGACAACGAGTCGGCAGTCCCACCCGCCATATTTTGATCAGACTGCCATGCAGGATGTGGTAAAATGCCTTTTTCTACTGCGGCTTGTGCTGCAGCCTGAAAAAGGGCTGCAGCACAAGCCGTAGGAGTAAAAGACATTTTTCGAACATCCATGCCTGGCACACGGTGCATGGATGTTTGGGGGGCACATGTGCCCCCCTGGCCACTTAGCAGTGGCCCATGTGGACAGGGACCCTGCTTAATGCCTCCAAAGTCTCTTTCCAACAGCCTCTCAAGGCGATGGGACCACCATGAAAAGGTTGTGGTAAATGGACATTGTGATCCTGATGGCGGTAACGGAGCAGGCACCGCCTCCATTCAGGATCACAATTCCCACCGCCTCTCTGTCTGGATAGTAGATCCTGGTGGAGGCAGCGCTCCGTCCCATGACATACAAGAGTCCGACCGCCTGCATCCTAAAGGAAGGGCTGTCTCTCAGTGGGAGGCTGTCGGTGGCAGTCCCACCAGCATCATGATGTGCCCCATAGTTTTTTCCGTAAATAGTATTGTTTTCAAGAATATTGTTGTTTTTAATATTGTTTTTAGTAATGTAGTTTTAAAAAATATCGTTTTTTCAAATATTTTAAAGTGTTTTCGTTAATTTATTCATTTGAGGTGTTAGTATTGTTGGTGTAATTGTTATTAATTTGATAAAACTATAGCTTTCAATTTTAAGAGACTGTGTAATTTTTGAAAAAAGTTATTAGAAATTTATAGTGTTGTAGCAGGTTGTTGGGTTTGTAGGGGATAGGGTGGGATCTTTTTAATGTATTACTGATTATAGCCATTGTTTCATTGCTATATTATATTTTGAATTAAAAATGTAGTTTAATTTTTATTTCACTTTTATTACTCGCAATAGTAAGTTATATTTTAGTAGCGGGTTGGTGGGTTTGTAGAGGTTTAGGATGAGAAGTAAATTAAGTTAATAATAATTTAAAATGATTGTAAATGTGTTCCGAATTGTTAATTATTTATGTAATTGATTGCTAATTATGTAAATATTTTAATAGTGGTTTATTTAAGGTATATTTAAGTTGCTGGTTGTTGGGTTTGTGGGGAATAGGATGGGAAGTTAAATAAAACTAAATGTATTAAGTGTTAAATATTTTGTATTGAAATAATATTTTATTATTAATTATGCAAACTACTTACTTACTACAAATTAATGTGCAATTGTTATACTGTTTTACTTCTTTTCATATTTCTTTTATTTTTTAAATGTGTATCACACGTGTTTTTAATGCTTGTTATTTTTTGTAGGAGAGTACGTTTTTTTTTTTTATATATAGCGCAAACTAGACCTGAGACATCGGGTATCAGAGCGCTTTACATGAGCACCAGTTGCGTTACATGAGGACACATTCATTTTTGTTAGGCACGGGGAGATTAAGTGATTTGCCCAGAATCACAGGATGTTGAGCGACGTTGCTGAGACTCGAACCCGGTTCCCCAGCTTCGAGGTCGACCGCTCTAGCCGTAAGGCTACATCCTCTCCCAAGTTGGGAGGAAAATAAATATATAATATAATAAAATAATTAATATTTATATATAATTTATTATGTATATTGTTTTGTATTTATCATATTTCTTTAATGCAATTCATTTAATTGTGAGTGTTTGTGAAATATTGTTTGCCGATGATTTTTATTTTTTGTATTTTATTTGTTTTTTTAATGTATTAATTGAATTAAATAAATTAATGATTTCTCAAATATTTGTTTTATTATTTATTACATTCATTTTTATTTTTGCGAAATATATATATTTATTTCTGTTTACTGTAATTTAATAATATTTTATATTAAAAGGCTCATTACGATGTCGGGCGGACACCGACTCAGTCATGGGACCGACCGACACCCGGCCAGTGGTCCCGACTGCCCCATTAGGATGCGACCGAACACTGTTCAGTCACATTCCTATATTTCACTATGGGAGTATGCATTACGGCCGTAAACGGTAGACCTCAAGGTGCCTGCCACAAGTTGCAGGGATCAACAGGGGGCACCATAGGCCAACCAGAGGCCATGCACCAATGGGGGCCCTGCAGGGGGCCCCCTAACACGCTTTTCGACATGGTTTCCATGTCGGATAGACCGGCATGGAAACCATGTCAGAAAGCGTGATCGTAATCGAAAGAGCTGCCCTTGAGATTACATGCCGCATTCCGACTGGTGGACGGGCTCTCCGAGCCCGGCGGAAGCCAGCCGGAATGACCGGTAAGATTCCTTTCCGACCGCCTCCATCAAAATGAGGAGGTCGGAAAGGAATCCAACCGGCCCATTACGATGCAGCTCTAAGCTTTACGGGCCGTATTGTAACCGGTCCCTAAGTGTACAAAAATGTTAAGTAAATTAATAGGACTTGTATTCATATATATAATCTTTTAGAAGTCAAACAGTTTCTCTACTGTATACGTGCAAAGTTATGTACATAGCTCGATATACGTCACTTTTAGTCTCCCTTCCCCAAGTCACCGTGCTTTCATTCTTATAGCAGACGTAAAGAAGGAGGCGGCACAGCAATTGCCCCCTTTTGGTGAAATGTTCTTTTTTATTTCATTAAGGTATCAAGGTGTAAGTAATGGGTGATGAGTTTTAGCAACAGCCTTTGACAGGACCATAGAGTCCACACTCCTAGAGTGTACACACACACACACATATATACATATATATGTATCTCATCCAAATTGCCTGCTCCAGCATGTGAACAGACTCCAGCACGCTCGGGTTCGCTTTGAAGAGTTTTATTAGAGACCACAAACAACCATGTAACGCGTTTTAACCGCGGTCTTTTTCAAACCCAAGGTTGCTGCCATTTTTTTGTGCTTTTTATACCATCAATAAAGTTTCAAAAACATTAAAGTGACAGTGCTCTATTTTCCAAATAAAGTGACATGTGCAATCTCAGTTCTGAGATAAAATGACCTGTACCTTGTGCAAAAGAGCATCGTTGTTAATATTCTCATATTGATTGCATAACATGAACTCATATTGATACTCATATTGATTGCATAACATGAACAAACGGCAGAAAATATCTTCAAATACATCAAAAATTCAATGCATCAAAAATCTCTCTGTAATTCGTCATTATCTGAATCAAGGGCCAGTGCCCATTGCGGTCTTATGCTCCAAAACCCCAATCTCGGGCCAAGCCCACTAAGTGCCAATTAAAGTGACATGTGCAATCTTAATTCTGAGATAAAGTGACCTGTACCTTGTGCAAAGAGCATTGTTATTAAAATGCTATACTCACATTTGGTACATGACATAGAGAAATGGCAAAAAATACTTACAAATACATTAAAAAATTCCAATGTGTCTAAAATTTCTCTATAATTCATCATTGTTTAAATAAAGGGCCAGTGCCCATTGCCGTCTTATGCTCCAAAACCCCAATCTCGGGCCAGGCTCACTGAGTGCCATAATTCGATAAAACTTGATTTTTAACGCCAATCGTATTGCTGTTACCTCACTCTTGGTAGTAAGGAGGACAAGGGTACCCCAATATGGGAACCAGGGGTAGTAAACTGTTTAGGGAAACAATGGTTCTGATGTGGCCTAAAGGTCCAAGTCGAAGTGACCCTGTGGGGGGCACTAAAGGTAGAGATTAAGAACTTAATTCTTAAATGAGAGCGGTAAGCAATATAAGCAGGGACATGTAGGTCAGTATATGACAGGTTTTTATTCCACAACAATAGTATTCAGGTGCTCACACTTTAAGTGACAGTAGGCGTGACGTGATAAGTGAGGGTGAAATTAAAATAAAGACATCGCATTGACAACAATGACAGAAGCGCCTTTAGAAAATTTTAACAGAGTAAAAGGAGTTCATGTTGTAGGGGGTCGACGGCGTTTCGAACTCAGTTATTTGAGTTCATCTTCAGGACATACATAGGTGAGCAAGCTGAATTCAAAGGAATCCTGTGAATGAAAGTATCCGGGTTTCAAGGCGTCTCTTTGAACTCTGGGCTCCTAAGTGATTTAAGCGTCAGGGACTAATGTTTAGAGAATGGATCGGAAAGGCAGCTGGCCGCCGTGTGGCATCGCGCAGTGCCGGGGAGTTATTCCTGTTGATAACAGGGCAATGAATGGGAGCCTGTGAAGAGAGAGCAGAGCGAGTCCTGCTGCTTCTGTCGTCCGCAGGGTCACTTCGACTTGGACCTTTAGGCCACATCAGAACCATTGTTTCCCTAAACAGTTACCTCACTCTTGGCCATAGCCACGGTCTAGGGTCAGTGCCCATTGTCAATTCCGTGTTTTAACAAAGTTAATATGTATATATAAAACAAAAAACGCTTTTCCTCTAAAAACATGGTCTTAACTATAACTACCTACTGGCGAAGATAACATATATATATATATATATATATATATATTCACTGAAAAAACCATAGGTTTTAGGGACGTTATAGTTACAAATTAGCATTTAAAAACCTTTGAAATTCACTGAAAAACCATAGGTTTTAGGGACAGTTATAGTTAGTTGGACATTGCACTCGTACAAAACCCGTGAAATTCCCCGTTATAGTTAGTTCAGCTAACTATAACTCGCGCCCCGCAATGCACTGCTGATGACGTCACATATTACATCACTCATGACATGGTCAGTGACATCACTGATGACATCACTGATGACATCTCAAATGACATCACTGATGACATCATCCAGTGACTGTGTGTTTCTGTAAAGTTTAAATATTTTTATATATATAGGGAAAGGCGTATTGAAGAATGAGTGGGTGTATAAGTGTCTGTATGGAGGATTTAGTAGGTGCGTGACTAATTCTATAAGTGAGTGATTAAACGTATCTTACTGAATGCATGGGTTAGTGACTAAACTGGGTGAATGTCTGTATCTGTCTGTTGCTGTGTAAGTGGCTGCATGGGTTTGTGAATAGCTACATGAGTGTCTATAAGAGTTATTGATTTGTTGTCTGAGTATCTGTATGGGTGCCTGAGTGTTTGTGTGGATGGGGTGTGTGCGACTGTGCATAGATGTGTGAGTGGGTGATTCACTGGGTGGATGGTTTCAAGAGTGCATCTGTGATAGACTGTATGGGTGTGTAAGTGTGTGTAAGAGTGTGTTAGTGAGTGAATGTATGTCCCAGTGGTACATGTGTGAGTAACTACATATGTGAAAGGCAGTATATATGTGTGTTGGAGTATATAAATAGCTATAAGCGAGAGTGAGTGATTGTGATAGTGGCTGTATGGATGAGTGTGTGCTTGTATCAGTGATTGTATAAGAGCGTAACAATGTGCTAGTATTTGTATGATTAAGTGAGCTGGTGTGTGTATAACTGTATAGGTGAGTAAATGGCAGTGTGTTTAATTATTTGCATGACTGACTAGGTGTGTGAGTACCTCTATGGATGAGTGGCGGTGTTTGAGTGTCTATATAGGAGTAAGAGTGCATATGATAGTCCTGTATTGAGTGACCATAAGTATGAGTGACTGTACGGGTGAGTGAGTGGATGTGTGTGTGTAGACCTAAGAATCAGTGAGTGGGTATGTAGTTATTGGTGTTGGAGTGTCTATGGTTTTGCGAATGGCAGTCTGTAATTTAGATTGGGTGTATCAAAGGTTATATTAGGGTGTGAAGAGCTGCATCAGATTATCACGTGGATGATGTCATCAGTGATGTCATTTGAGATGTCATCAGTGATGTCATCAGTGATGTCACTGACCATGTCATGAGTGATGTAATATGTGACGTCATCAGCAGTGCATTGCGGGCGCGAGTTACAGTTAGCTGAACTAACTATAACGGGGGAATTTCACGGGTTTTGTACGAGTGCAATGTCCAACTAACTATAACTGTCCCTAAAACCTATGGTTTTTTCAGTGAATTTCAAAGGTTTTTTAAATGCTAATTTGTAACTATAACGTCCCTAAAACCTATGGTTTTTTCAGTGAATTTCAAAGGTTTTTTAAATGCTAATTTGTAACTATAACATGTCTGAAACCTACGGTTTTTTCAGTGAATTTCAAAGGTTTTGTAAATGACAATTTTTAAATGTATTAATTGTTATATAAATTTTTTTCATACTGATTTCGAAATTTTTTAGAAAACATTTTTTTTTACATATTTTATTTTTAAATTACATTGTAATTATATTATACATTACAAAAAATACTTTCTCAGAATGAATTACTTTAGTTTAAATACTTTGCACATAGGCAATAGACTTTTAAGTACAGTAGTTACAGTTGTTGCAATGGGCAACACATTTTCAAACACAATGCAACATTCAGCTCAATGTGAATTTCTAGTTAAATGCAATTAGTTACTTTATGGATTACTTTTCTAACCACAGGACTGGATCCTAGATTCAGTCCTGGGACATCTCCTGTAAACAGTTGAGTAAAAGCGTTTTGGTTACAGTCGTGATTTTTAAGGAATATTATTGTACTTTAAAAGTTGACACTTAGAAACTTTTTCTCATAGAATGACCAATGTTATCCTATGGAAGGAAATTCACTTAGGAGGTAAAAACTGTTATCGTTACTTTTTGTTACTCAGTGTTGGATCCTGGATCCAGCACTGGTGCATCTCCTGTAAACAGTTGAAAGAATGCGTTTAAGTCATACAGGCGATTTTTAAGGAATATTTGTAGTTTGTGAAAATCGACACTTGGAAACTTTTCTGCTGAAAACCAGACAAAGGATTCCTATGGAAGAAAATATAAGTTACTGGTAAGTACGGTTAAAATTACTTTTCAGGGTCAGTGCTGGGCTAAAAGATGCAGCACTGGGTTCTCTCCTGATAACAGGTGAGTAAATTGGAATTCGTACTTTGGTTGATTTTAGAGGAATATTATAAAGTTCCAAAACTCCACACTTAGAAGAATTTCCAAGTGAAACCAGTCAATGTTAGCCTATGAAGGAAATTCAAGTTACCGGTAAGTACGGTTAAAATTAATTTTGAGGATCAGTACTGGGCTGAAAGATGCAGCACTGAGGTCTCTCCTGATAACAGGTGAGTAAATCAGAATTCGGATTTCGGCTGATTTTAGAGGAATATTTTAAAGTTCCAAAAATCAACACTTAGAATTTTTTTCAGCAAAAAGCAGGCAATGATATCCTATGGAAGGAAATTCAAGTTACCGGTAAGTACGGTTAAAATTACTTTTGAGGATCAGTACTGGGCTGAAACATGCAGCACTGAGGTCTCTCCTGATAACAGGTGAGTAAATCGGAATTCGTATTTCGGCTGATTTTAGAGGAATATTTTAAAGTTCCAAAACTCCACACTTAGAAGAATTTCCAAGTGAAACCAGTCAATGTTAGCCTATGGAAGGAAATTCAAGTTACTGGTAAGTACGGTTAAAATTACTTTTCAGGACCAGTACTGGGCTGAAAGATGCAGCACTGAGGTCTCTCCTGATAACAGGTGAGTAAATCAGAATTCGGATTTCGGCTGATTTTAGAGGAATATTTGTATGTTTCAAAATCAAAACTTAGAAGAATTTCCAAGTGAAACCAGTCAATGTTAGCCTATGAAGGAAATTCAAGTTAACGGTAAGTACGGTTAAAATTACTTTTCAGGACCAGTACTGGGCTGAAAGATGCATCACTGAGGTCTCTCCTGATAACAGGTGAGTAAATCGGAATTCGTATTTCGGCTGATTTTACAGGAATATTTTAAAGTTCCAAAACTCCACACTTAGAAGAATTTCCAATTGAAACCAGTCAATGTTAGCCTATGGAAGGAAATTCAAGTTACTGGTAAGTACGGTTAAAATTACTTTTCAGGACCAGTACTGGGCTGAAAGATACAGCACTGAGGTCTCTCCTTATAACAGGTGAGTAAATCAGAATTCGTATTTCGGCTGATTTTAGAGGAATATTTGCACAATGGTGAAGGGAGGGGGCGGGGCCTTAGGTAACATCTGTGCAAACGCGCCCCGTGGCGCGTTTTAAGTTGGGGGATTAAGTCCCCTTGAATCCTGAGGGTCCCTAGGGGCCAACTAGCCCACCAGGAACCTCCAATATGCGCCAGGGGCTGCGTTGCAGAGACGTGTAGAGAGGCCACACCCCTTTTACACCTCTCTGCAACGCAGCTCTGTGGCGCTTTCTGGATGTACCTGTTGGGCTAGTTGGCCCCCAGGGACCCTCAGGTTTGAAGGGGATTTAATTCCCCATCTTAAAACGCGCCACGGGCCTGTTTGCACACATGTCACCTGAAGCCCCGCCCTCCCTTCACCACTGTGCAAACGCGCCCGTGGCGCGTTTTAAGTTGGGGTATTAAGTCCCCTTGAATCCTGAGGGTCCCCGGAGTCCAACTAGCCCACCATATACCTCAAAAGCGCCACAGAGCTGCGTTGCAGAGAGGTGTAAAAGGGGTGTGGCCTCTCTACACGTCTCTGCAAGGCAGCTCCCTGGCGCATACTGGAGGTTCCTGGTGGGCTAGTTGGCCCCAGGGACCCCCAGTATTCAAGGGGAATTTGTTCCCCTCTGCAAACGCGCCAGGGGGCGCGTTGCAGAGTGGTGAAGGAAGGGGGCGGGGCCTGCGGGTCCGATCGTTTTTTTTTTTTGTCCTCTGAAGGGGGGCTGTGTGGCCCCCTTCCTTTTTCTTTTTGGGCCCTGGGGACCCCATCCCCCAGGGCCTTACCCCTTTTTAATTTTTCACAAAAAAACGGGAAGGGGGCCGCGTGGCCCCCTTCCCTGGGCCTGTATTGGCCCCGGGGACCCCATCCCCTGGGGCATGGCCTCTATATTTATTATTTTGAGGGGGCAGCGTGGCCCCCTCCTCTGGCCATTTTAAGGCCCCGGGACCCCATCCCCCGGGGCCGGCCTTTCCATTTAAAAAAAAAAAAAAAATTCTCTTTTTTGGGGAGTGGGGTCCCCAATCCCCCCACAGTCCCGCCGGCTCCCCACGTCCCTTGGGAGCCGGCATTGCTGTTCCACATGGGGAGCAGCTGACATGCTGCTCCCCATGTGGAAAAGCAATCGCTTTGGATATTGGAAGAGAGAGCAGGTTTCCTGCTCTCTCTTCCAATATCCAAAGCAGTTTGCTATGGCAGGACGGGAGCCATGAGGCTCCCGTCCTGCCATAGCAAACTACAGTGTCCCGGGGGTAGGCACCCCGGGACACTGCAGGAGCCGGCCCTGGGGGTGGTGGTCCCCAGGGCCATCAAGGGCTCCAGGAGGGGGCCGCGCGGCCCCCTCCCATTCAGTACACAGCCCCGGGAGGTGGTGGTCCCCGGGGCTCTGGGGTCCGTAACGGACCCCCATATTAAAATGTTTAGTGCCCCGGGAGGTGGCGGTCCCGGGCGTGTGGGGGCTGGAGCCCCCACACTGGTTTTATTTTTAATTAAAAATACGCCCGGGGAGGTGGTGGTCCCCGGGGCTGCGGAGGGCTCAGAGCCCTCCCACACCATGTTTCAAAAAGCCCGGGGGTGGCGGTCCCCGGGCTTGGTGGGCCCTTTGAGGCCCCCACACATTAAATTATCTCCCCCCACCATGCCCCCGGGACTTGGGCCACCCGGGGCCAATTACCATCGAGCGCGGGAGACCGCGCTCGATTTTTTTGGCAGGATTCGCGCACCCTGAGCGCATCCTGCCGATTTTTTTAAATTTTTTTTTTTTTTTGCCAAGGGGGTCCTTGTGGGACCCCTGAGCAAACCTAGGGGGTCAGGGTGTTTCTACCCTGCCCCCTTTGTGCGCTTTGCGCACTTGTTTCTGTCCCTCGGTTCTACCGAGGACAAAATGGCTGCCAACATTTCCTGAATCGGAATGTTGACAGCCAGCTGACAGCCAATTAACATGCAGCTCGTGATCGGGACGGTGCGCGCAGGGTGCGCTGAGGGTACGCGGACCCTACTCGGCCATAGATATCACTAACTTTTTACTTTTCATTTTCTCAGCAACTACTGAACGGATTTACACCATTTAACAAAAGGGTTCTTTCTGAACCAAGAACTACCTCTTTGCCAAATTTGGTGTAATTCCGTTCAGCAGTTCGGGCTGTAGCCGTGTCTAAAGTTTCCTATGGAAAAGTGCATGGGGAAAACGCGTTTTGGGACCCCCTTTTTCTCGGCCCCGCTGACCGAATCCCCCGAGACTTTCAGGGTAGGAGCGGACCGGAGCGGGCCACAAAGTTTGAAAATTTCGCGAAGATACGTCAACCGGCAAGAGAGTTATTTCAAATAGAATGTCGCGGATTTCCTATGGATAATAGGTTGTAACTATAACTATCTACTGGCGACCGCTAGTAGATAATATATATATATATATATATGTGTGTGTGTATATATATATATATATATATATATATGTGTGTGTGTATATATATATATATGTTATCTTTGCCAGTAGGTAGTTATAGTTAAGACCATGTTTTTAGAGGAAAAGCGTTTTTGTTTTGCCAGTAACTTTGGGGCAGCTTGACGAATCTTTACGAAATTTTCCAAACTTTTGCTACAGTTGGTTCAGCCACTGTGTGAAAGTTTTGGGGTGATCTATCAAGTGGGGACTGAGAAAAAAGGGGGTCCCAAAACGCATTTTCCCCATGCATTTTCACATAGTGATTTTGAACACGACTACAGCCCGAACCGCTGAATGGAATTACACCAAATTTTGCAGAAAGCCAGATGTTGGTCCAGAAAGCGTGCTTTTTGTGATTTGGTGTCTATCCATTCAGTAGTTTTAGAGATATTTAAGTTTAAAAATATAGATATCTGTGGATGCGGATCCTTGCAGTGGACTCGCGGATCCACAGTCAAAGTGCTGAAATTTGATTGGCTGCCAACACTTCAACCAGGAAGTGTTGGCAGCCATTTTGGGACTTGGCTTTAAGCTGAGTCCCACAGAAAATGTCAAAAAATAAAGGAAAGGGGGCAGGGTAGGAATACCCTGATCCCCCAAATAAAATAATTTTTTTAATTCAATTTTGCCGCAAATACGCTGGTGAACCCGTGGATCTGAGGCAAAATTGAAAAGAAAGACATGCAGGTTCCCAAGCATCTATTATAAGGAAGCCACTGGGTGTGTTTTCATTATGCGGGGTGCCCACACAGCACCCCCGTGCCCCAGGGACCCCCACCTCCCCGGGGAAAATAATATTGAAATGATGCGGGGGCCCATATGGGCCCCCGCAGTCCCAGGGACCGCCACCCCCAGGGTCGGTTCCTGCTATGTCCCAGGGTGCCCACCCCTAGGACATAGCTGTTTGCTATGGCTTGGCGGTAGCTTTACCGCATTTTGCTCTCGCTTACTCAAAGCAGAGCACAATTGCTTTGACAGAGAGGGAGCCGCATGTTCAGCAGCTCCCTCTCTATCAAAGCAATGCCAACTCCCGCAGGAGGCGGAGAGCTGGCAGGGACCACTGGGGCCTTGAGGCTCCCCCGCGTCCTCAACTGAGTGGGTGCCCTTGGTGGGACCAGGGCACCACAAGTAAGGCCGGGCCCCAGGGATGGGGTCCCAGGGGCCATAATTGGCCCGGGTGGGGGCTTCTTGGCCCCTCTCCCTGTAAATGTATGAATTTATTTTTTAAAAGGCCGGGCTCCAGGGGAAGGGGACCCCGGGCTGAAATTGGCCTGGGGAGGAGGGCCGCTTGGTCCCCCTCCCTATAAGCTATTAAAAAATGATTTTTTTTAAATGGCTGGGCCCCGGGGAAGGGTTCACTGGGGCCAAAATTGGGCCAGGCCTAATAAATTAAAAATATTTTTTTTTTTAAAAGACCGGCAGGTCGCTGGAGGCCCTGCCCCCTTTCTCCCCCACTCTGCAAACGTGCCTCCTGGTGAACTGCTGGTTGGGGTACTAAGTTCCCTTGGCTCCAGAGGGTCCTTGGGGGGCCAACAAGAGCTCCTGTTACCTCCTGTAACTCAATCAGGACATTTTTTCATTCTTCAGAAAGATCAGGTTGAAAAAATACTTTCCCCAAATAATAAATGCAAGAGGGTGAAGTCAACCTCTCAGGGTGTAAACCGAAATCTACATTTACCCCCACTTTGGAAATGATAGGTCCTGAGATGGCGATCTTTGAAAAAGCTGTGCTCAATGAATTGCAAAAAATCGCTAAATATTCTCACAATAGCAACCCCAATCTGACTAAGTCAGAAAAATGTGCACTTGTGAGACTCCAGAACAGTTCCGAACTCACTATCAATCCTTGTGATAAGGTTGGTGGGATAGTAATAATGGATACTCAAGAATATAACAACAAGATTCTCACCATGTTAGCAGTCCCCAACCATTACAGGCCAGTGGGGGCATCGGTCCTCACCAAACTAAATGTAAAGATCAGCACTGTTACCAACAAAGCTTTAGAAGATGGTATTATTTGCAGCAAAGAACACCAATTCCTAAATAAAATGAATCCAGTCATGCCGACCATGTATGGTGTACCAAAAACACACAAGAGTGTAGATAATCCCCCTTGCGCCCCATTGTATCATCTATTAATTCCAGCACAGAACCCTTGTCTAAATACATAGATGCGTTCCTTTGTCCCCTGACTAGCAATTATCAATCCTACATTAGGGACACAGGGGACATTATCAGCAAAATAGAGCACCTACCATTCAACCCAGAACGTGAGATTCTGGTCAATCAATCAATCAATCACAGAATTTGTAAAGCGCACTACTTACCCGCGAGGGTCTCAAGGCGCTGGGGGAGAAAAAAGGGGGGGGGGTGCTGCTACTGGTCGAACAACCAGGTCTTGAGTAGCCTCCTGAAGGTCAGCAGGTCTTGGGTCTGTCGTAGGCTTAGTGGAAGGGTGTTCCAGGTCTTGGCGGCGAGGTGGGAGAAGGATCTCGTCGAATGCGAGGGACGGTGGCGAGGGAGAGGTCGGCGGAGCGGAGTTGGCGGTTGGGGACGTAGAAGAGGAGTCGTCTGTTGAGGTAGGCTGGGCCAGTCTTGTGGAGTGCCTTGTGTGCGTGGATGAGGAGTTTGAAGGAGATTCTCCTGTCGACGGGGAGCCAGTGCAGGTTCCTCAGGTGGGGGGTGATGTGGCTGTGGCGTGGTACATTGAGGATCAGGCGTGCGGAGGCGTTTTGTATGCATTGCAGTCGCTCGATGAGCTTGGCCGGGGCTCCCGCGTAGAGGGCGTTCCCATAGTCGAGTCTGCTGCTGACGAGGGCCTGGGTGACTGTTCTTCTCGTGTCTGTCGGGATCCACCTGTAGATCTTGCAAAGCATGCGGAGGGTGTTGAAGCAGGAGGATGAGACTGCGTTGACTTGCTTGGCCATGGAGAGCGTTGAGTCGAGGATGACTCCCAGGTTGCGTGCGTTGTCGGTGGGTGTCGGGGCTGCTCCCAGCGTCGTTGGCCACCAGGAGTCGTCCCAGGCTGAGGGGTTGGAGCTGAGGATGAGGACCTCTGTCTTCTCCGTGTTCAGTTTTAGTCGGCTGATCTTCATCCAATCGGCAACGGCCTTCATCCCTTCATGGAGGTTGGATTTGGCGGCGAGGGGGTCCTTGGTGAGGGAGAGGATCAGTTGAGTGTCGTCGGCGTAGGAGATTATGTTGAGGTCGTGCTGTCTGGCGATGCGTGCGAGCGGGGCCATGTAGATGTTGAACAGTGTTGGGCTGAGGGACAATCCCTGGGGTACGCCGCAGATGATCTCGGAGGCTTCGGATCGGAATGGTGGGAGGCGGACTCTCTGGGTTCTGCCGGCGAGGAAGGAGGTGGCCCATTCCAGGGCCTTGTCTCGGATCCCTGCGTCGTGGAGGCGTGCACGTAGAGTGCGGTGGCAGACAGTGTCGAAGGCGGCGGAGAGGTCCAGCAGGATGAGGGCTGCGGTCTCACCGTTGTCCAGCAGGATCCTGATGTCGTCGGTGGCGGCGATGAGGGCAGTCTCAGTGCTGTGGTTGCTGCGGAACCCCGATTGGGATGGGTCCAGGATGCTGTTTTCTTCGAGGTATCGGGTTAGCTGCTTGTTGACAATCTTCTCGATGACCTTGGCTGGGAACGGAAGCAGGGAGATGGGCCGGAAGTTCTTGAGGTCTCTCGGGTCCGCCTTGGGTTTTTGAGTAGGGCGTTGATCTCTGCGTGTTTCCAGCTCTCTGGGAAGGTCGCGGTCTCGAAGGAGAGATTGATGATGTTGCACAGGTGGGGTGCGATGGAGCTGCTGGCTTTGTTGAAGATGTGGTGCGGGAAAGGGTCTGACGGGGAGCCGGAGTGTATTGTGCTCATGGTCTTGATGGTGTCCTCGATGTTCACGCTGGCCCAGGCGTGCAGAGGATCGTGGTCGATGGTGTGCGGCGGGTCTGGTGCATCGATCTTAGTTGGGGCTGTCTGGGTGTTGAAGCTGTCGTGGATGTCGGCGATCTTGCGGTGGAAAAAGGTGGCGAGGGAATCGCACAGGGGTTGCGACGGTGGGATGTCGTTGGTGTTGGAGCTGGGGTTGGAGAGTTCCTTCACGATGTTGAAAAGCTCCTTGCTGTTGTGTGCGTTGTTGTCGAGGCGGTCTTTGAAGGAGATTCTCTTGGCGGACTTGATGAGGTGGTGGTGGTTACGGATGGCGTCTTTGTGGGCTGCGTGGCTGTCCGGTTTCTTATCACTGTGCCATTTCTTCTCTAGTTTCCGGCAGGTTCGCTTGGAAGCTAGGAGTTCCGAGGTGAACCAGCTGGCTCTTTTGGTGGTGTCAGCGTAGGTGGGTTTTTTCAGCGGGGCGAGGGTGTTGGTACAGTCGTCCATCCATCTTCTGAGGTTGCAGGCAGCGTCGTCGGTGTTGGATGGGTCGGAGGGAGGGCTGAGAGCGAGGGTTGCCCGTAGTTGGTCTTCGGTGACTTTGCTACAGCAGCGGCGTGGGATCTGTTGGGTGCAGTGGTGTGTGGTGGGTTTCTGGAAGGTGAAATGGATGCAGCGGTGGTCGGTCCAGAGGAGTTCCGTGGTGTGGCTGAAGGAGACGCGGGAGCTGGAGGAGAAGATGGGGTCGAGCGTGTGGCCGGCGGAATGGGTCGGTGTTGTGACGAGCTGGCTCAGACCGAGGTTGGTGAGGTTGTCGATCAGGGTAGTGGAATTGCTGTCGTTCTTGTTCTGCAGGTGAAAATTCAGGTCTCCGAGGAGGATGTAGTCGGTAGAGGTCAGGGCGTGCGTGCTGATGAAGTCGGCGATGGAGTAGCTGAACTGGGGTCGGGGCCCAGGGGGTCTGTAGACAAGGGTGCCTCTGAGGGTGGTGTTGGGGTCCGTGTGGATCTGGAAGTGCATGTGTTCGGCGGTGCTGAGAGTGTTGTCGGTGCTGGTCGAGACCCTGATGGTGTTCTTGTGGACGATGGCGATTCCTCCTCCTACTGCGTTGACGCGGTCTCTGCGGGTGATCTTATAGCCGTCAGGGATGGCTATGGCGATGTCGGGGGTGGAGGAGTCGTTCATCCAGGTCTCTGTCAGGAAGGCGACGTCTGGTGATGATGTGTCGAGCAGGTCCCAGAGCTCGACGGCGTGTTTGCGTGCGGAGCGGGTGTTCAGTAGGATGCATCGGAGGTGGTTGCGGTCCTTCTTGGCGGGTGCCTCGGTGGCTCTGAGGCTGGTGTAGCTGCAGTTCCGGCAGGTGAAGGGACCATGGGTGCGTTTCGGGGCGGCCTTGAAGCAGTTGTGCGTCCGTCCGGGGTTGAGAGCGTGGAGTGTGGTGGCATCGTATCGGCGTCGGTCCTCGAGGCTGGTGCCGGGGGCGCACGGCCCAGGGGTTCTGGCGCTGGGCGCGGTCCAGGCACGGACGGGCGCAGACGGGCTTGCCTTAGGCGCGCCTCGGCGCGCCAGCGGCGGCCGCGCAGCGGCCGCCATTTATGGGGCGGTGGGTGGGAGGAGCAGCTGGGAGGCAGGGGCAGCGAATGGGCAGTCAGGGGGGCGGGGCCACAGGGGACGCAGCGGCGGGATTGGAGAGAGGCAGCGAGGGGTACAGAAGGCAAGAAGGACACAGGGAAATGGGGGCAGCGAGGGAGACAGAAGAGAAAACGGGCACACAGCAATGAGGGCAGCGAGGGAACAGAAGGAAAAAATGGACACAATACAGTGGGGGCAGCGAGGGGAACAGAGAGAGAACGGGCACACAGCAATGGGGGAAGCGAGGGTACAGAAGGAAAAAATGGACACAATACAGTGGGGGCAGCGAGGGGAACAGAGAGAGAACGGGCACACAGCAATGAGGGCAGCGAGGGAACAGAAGGAAAAAAATGGACACAATACAGTGGGGGCAGCGAGGGGAACAGAGAGAGAACAGGCACACAGCAATGGGGGCAGCGAGGGTACAGAAGGAAAAAAAATGGACACAATACAGTGGGGGCAGCGAGGGGAACAGAGAGAGAATGGGCACACAGCAATGGGGGCAGCGAGGGAAGAGAAGGAAAAAATGGACACAATACAGTGGGGGCAGCGAGGGAAAACAGACGAAAAACGGGCACCGAGGCCACAAGCAGAGGGCGAGCTTACCAGCAGCAGCAGCGGGCAGGACACCACAGGCGGAGCTGTGTGGCGGGGGAGCGACCTACCTACCTGGTCACATTAGACATAGAGGCACTGTACAAACATACCTCAACAGCAAGCTATTGAAGCGGTAGCAGCCCTACTTAGTAGGACTACAGGGGACAGGCTGGATCAATTTATTTTAGAGTGCCTTGAAATAGTACTTATAAACAACTATTTTGACTTTAAGGGCAACACCTATCAACAAACAAAAGGGACCAGCATGGGCGCTTCGTGTGCCCCAAGTATTGCTAATATCTACATGGGTGAGTATGAGCTCAGGCACATATTCAATGAAGTCGCACCTTATTTTGAGAATGTCAAAATGTGGCGTAGGTTCATAGATGACATCTTCTTTGTATGGGAAGGAGATGAGTTGACCCTGCAATCGTTTATTTCATGGTTGAATGTCAGCGATAAAAATCTGAAATTTACAGCCCATTACAGCACTGATGCAGTTGAATTTCTAGACATAGTTATTACAGGCCGCACTGGACGCATACAGGTGAGTTTCTATCGTAAGCCCACAGCGAAAAACACGATCTTACAGCATGACAGCTACCATCCTAATAGCCATAAAGACTCGATACCATTTGGAGAATTTCTAAGGATTAGGCGTAATTGCTCTGACATTAAAGAATATGATATCCAAGGGGATTAGTTAAAAAAGAGACTCTTACAGAGAGGATACCCCAAACATCTAGTCAGGACAGCGTACAAGAGAGCAAGATATTATAACCGGGATGCTCTTCTGTCTGGGACTACTCGCAGGAAGAAAGAGAACTTGGTATGCGTCATAAATCATTCTGCCTTAAACTATAAGGTAAAGAAAATCTTGGACAAAAATTGGCATATTCTGAATGTTAATGAGGATCAGAACAGCCTGCAGAAACCGATTGTAGCATATCGCAGAAATGCCAATCTGAAGGATAAGTTGGTCCATACCAGAGACAGGAACATGAATAAACAAACTCAACAGTCGATCACGGGCCTTCCACCGATCAAGGGTAATCACAAATGCGGCACATGCGTGGCATGTGATTCAGCATTGGTTACAGAACGATGGGAGTACAAGGGCCAAGGAGGTAGACTGAAAGACATTACCAACTGCAGGAGCCATAATATAGTATATCTCATTCTCTGCCCTTGTACATTGGGACACGTTGGCGAAACTGGCAGGGAGTTCAGAGTTCGGTATTCCGAACATAAATCGGCAATTAGGACTAAGAAATTTTCATCTCCCATGGTCCAACATTGTAATGAATTCAATCACAATGAAAATGAACTCAGATGGTTGATATTGGAGAAGGTCAGACCTACAATTGGCCAAGCTACAGCAGATGTACGCAAACGCAGAGAAACGTTTTGGATATTCAGACTTAATACAGTAAAGGAAGGACTCAATGAGGAGATTGTGTGGAAGGTCACATGATATTTTCCCTCATGCCTCATGTGCTGCACCTATGTGTAAGATGAGTAATCACTACTACATTAGCCCTTCCCTTAGATTGACAGTACTAAATGTATACATAATTATTACTATTGGTATCCTTCGCATAGGTCAGCAGGACTATGAACGTTTTATTTCCATCTTATATACCTGCATTGAGGTCTCTGCAGTTTGTAACCCCTGACCATGGAGATCTACACTGTAATTCCATCCATCTCTGGGCCTATGTTCACCCTCACATTAGAAATGCATAACTAGATCATGTACCCTGATTGATTGTTGATGCTCATTTTCCACTAGGGAACACTATGTGACACTAGGGAGTACCTTTGCTATATGTCTGCCTGTGTATCAGACTCTTTCATACTACCAGAGCCTCTTCCTTAAACATACCAAATAACATCACATATTATTTGTATTTTGGTCTTAGAGGCTTGGTGGTTTTAGGTATGACTGCATTACTACCGATAATTTACAATCTTTTCTTTTTGAGGGAGGCCTCTCGTGACCCCCTTTCAGTATTTGAGGATAGATACAAACAAGCTATGTTACACCACCCTTAGATGGTGTCTCGTACTAAGATACCAGGACAATGGTTTCGATAAACTAAGCGCTCCCAGCATCATTTAACACTCGAAGATGGCCCTACCATACCATCTTAAGATGGCGTCTCCGATTGAGACACCAGAAGAATGGTTTCGACATACTGAGTATTGCTTGGAGTTAACAACACCCATATATAGCGCCCCAAGTACGTACAGCAATTGAAGCTGCGCCATACCATCCTTAGATGGTGTCTCCATCTGAAACACCAGCAGAATGGTTTTGACAAACTAAGCGGTCCTAGCATTCCACCACACTTGTAGATAATTACACCATACAATCTTAAGATGGCGCCCCGATAGAGACACCTGAAGAATGGCTTTGATACACTAAGGGGTCGATTCCGATCCCGGCCGGAAGCGCACCTAACAGTATTCGTCCGGAAAAAAAAAAACAGCCGAATGTGTGTTTCCCGACCGTTTCGAACATTCGTCCGGACGAACAAGTACGATGCGTATAACAACCCAGTTTCCGAGCGAGCCGTATTTACCCAATTCAGCTCCTGTTCCCCGCCCGAGCCGGATCCGTAAACGCCGAATCGAGTCGTACGGAAGCAAATACACAGCACCTTCCGGCCGGACGAGTACGATGCGCACTCCGTACGCGCCGAACCCGTTGCTACATCCGGGACGTTTGAGCATCCGGGCGAGCCGTACATAAGCTCCGTTTTGCGCCACAAGACGATCCACGGCTACGAGACGAACAAGCCTGCTACGAGTACGAGTCGAAGACACGAGAAACCCGAACGAGACGATCCAAGCATGAATACCATTGTGCAGGTCCTACCTATACTCTACATCTATTACCGGGACCGGCACGGACGCATACGGCGCAGACGGTAAGTCAAACACCAACAATACAAACAAACGACACGTACCCGAAATATGTCACACACACATAGGGATGCACAAATGACGTACACTAGCAACATCAGAACCATAGGGGTGGGATGGCCATCACCAATGCCATACACACCCATAGGGGGCTGGATGCCTGCCACTACCACCACCCCACTCAGGGGGGGCTGGATGCCTGTCACTACTACCATTCCCACCCTCAGGGGGCTGGATGCCTACCACTACCACAACCCCTACTCAGGGGGGGCTGGATGCCTGCCACTACCACCACCCCACTCAGGGGGGGCTCGATGCCTGTCACTACTACCATCCCCACCCTTAGGGGATGGATGCCTACCACTACCACCACCCCTACTCAGGGGGCCTGGATGCCTACCACTACCACCACCCCTACTCAGGGGGGCTGGATGCCTGCCACTACCACCACCCCACTCAGGGGGGCTCGATGCCTGTCACTACTACTATCCCCACCCTTAGGGGGATGGATGCCTACCACTACCACCACCCCTACTCAGGGGGGCCTGGATGCCTACTACTACCACCACCCCTACTCAGGGGGGCCTGGATGCCTGCCACTACCACCACCCCTACTCAGGGGTGCCTGGATGCCTGTCACTACTACCATCCCCACCCTCAGGGGGCTGGATTCCTACCACTACCACCACCCCTACTCAGGGGGCCTGGATGCCTGTCACTACTACCATCCCCACCCTCAGGGGGCTGGATGCCTACCACTACCACCACCCATACTCAGGGGGGCCTGGATGCCTGTCACTACTACCATCCCCACCCTCAGGGGGCTGGATGCCTACCACTACCACCACCCCTACTCAGGGGGCCTGGATGCCTACTACTACCACCACCCCTACTCAGGGGGGGCTGGATGCCTGCCACCACCACCACCCCTCCTCAGGGGGGCCTGGATGCCTGTCACTACTACCATCCCCACCCTTAGGGGGATGGATGCCTGCCACTACCACCACCCCTACTCAGGGGGCCTGGATGCCTACCACTACCACCACCCCTACTCAGGGGAGCCTGGATGCCTACCACTACCACCACCCCTACTCAGGGGGGCCTGGATGCCTGTCACTACTACCATCCCCAACCTTAGGGGGATGGATGCCTGCCACTACCACCACCCCTACTCATGGGGGGCTGGATGCCTACCACTACCACCACCCCTACTCAGGGAGGCCTGGATGCGTACCACTACCACCACCCCTACTCAGGGGGGCCTGGATGCCTGTCACTACTACCATCCCCACCCTTAGGGGGATGGATGCCTGCCACTACCACCACCCCTACTCATGGGGGGCTGGATGCCTACCACTACCACCACCCCTACTCAGGGGTGCCTGGATGCCTACCACCACCACCACCACCCCTACTCAGGGGGGCCTGGATGCCTACCACTACCACCACCCCTACTCAGGGGGGCCTGGATGCCTGCCACTACTACCATCCCCACCCTTAGGGGATGGATGCCTGCCACTACCACCACCCCTACTCAGGGGGCCTGGATGCCTGTCACTACTACCATCCCCACCCTTAGGGGATGGATGCCTACCACTACCACCATCCCTACTCAGGGGGCCTGGATGCCTACCACTACCACCACCCCTACTCAGGGGGCCTGGATGCCTGTCACTACTACCATCCCCACTAATAGGGGGATGGATGCCTACCACTACCACCACCCCTACTCAGGGGGCTGGATGCCTACCACTACCACCACCCCTACTCAGGGGGCCTGGATGCCTACTACTACCACCACCCCAACTCAAGGGGGCTGGATGCCTGTCACTACTACCAACCCCACTCATAGGGGATGGATGCCTACCACTACCACAACCCCTACTCAGGGGGGCTGGATGCCTGTCACTACCCCCACCCCTACTCAGGGGGGCCTGGATACCTACCACCACCACCCCTACTCAGGGGGGGCTGGATGCCTGTCACTACTACCAACCCCACTAATAGGGGGATGGATGCCTACCACTACCACCACCCCTACTCAGGGGGGCCTGGATGCCTACCACTACCACCATCCCCACTCATAGGGGGATGAATGCCTACCACCCACACCACCCCTAAACATAGGATGGGAAATGCATGACACAACCAGCATACTCCAACATAAGGAATGTCTGAAAATACATCCCACCAACACCATGACAAGCGTGTGTAGTCTGTGTCAAATGCCCACAACACTGAACATGTCATTGAGTATACAATGTGACCCCCTATCACATGTGTCACACATAAATGTGTGTGGGCTCCACAATGCAAGCAGACCATGACCACTGTGGCAATGGGGTATAACACCCCATCATCACAGTGACCAAAAGGTAAGTGTGGGGTCCATAGCTGAGGCACAATTTGAACATTGTGGCAATGGGGTCTAAACCCCCATCATCACAGTGACCAAAAGGTAAGTGTGGGGTCCATAGCTGAGGCACATTTTGAACATTGTGGTAATGGGGTCTAAACCCCCATCACCACAGTGACCTAAAGGTAAGTGTGGGGTCCATAGCTGAAGCACATTTTGAACACTGTGGCAATGGGGTCTAAACTAACCCTGGGCATAATACTTTGCTACGCTCACGGAGCATGCAAAGTTTGTGTTACTACGCACTACGCAAATTGCACGTAGCAGAGTAAAAAACTGTGCTAATTGACGTAGCGTAGCAGCAGTATATTAAACACATACAAATGCTTTGTTAAAGCAATTTTCTATGCTAAAAAGCATATAACAAATTCCCAAAAGTGAACTTTGACAATGAAAATATCAAGCAATGAGAGAGGTGATGATTTTGGGTTCCCCCCTAACCTAAGGGGAGGACCAAGCAGATGCCTTGAACACAAAAAGCATATCATGTGAACGATTCAGTGGTGGTCCCTTCCTCCTAGGACCACCCCAAGCACAGTTATGGGCAAAAATACAATCCCAACCAAAGGCCCTGCAAAGCATTATGGGACGAGATTAGCAGTGGGCAGTGAATATTATAGTGTCCAATATCAAAATAATTCTACAAAGAGCTGCAGTTCAACTAGTCGTTACTAGATGTCCCTCACGAGTCAAATGCAAAAGCATTGAAATTATTAATACATCAAGCTGCAGTTCCACTAGTCGTTACTAGATGTCCCTCACGAGTCAAATGCAAAAGCATTGAAACCCTTTCATGAAGCTTTTGCATTTGACTCGTGAGGGACATCTAGTAACGACTAGTGGAACTGCAGCTCTTTGTAGAATTATTTTGATATTGGATACTATAATATTCACTGCCCACTGCTAATCTCGTCCCATAATGCTTTGCAGGGCCTTTGGTTGGGATTGTATTTTTGCCAATAACTGTGCTTGGGGTGGTCCTAAGAGGATGGGACCACCACTGAATCGTTCAAAAGATGTGCTTTTTGTTTTCAAGGCATCTGCTTGGTTCTCTCCCTAGGTTAGGGAGGATACCAAAATCATCACCTCTCTCACTGCTTGTTAATTTATTGATTTCACTTTTGTGAAATGCTATATGCATTTTAGCATATAAAGACAGAGATACTTATTTTATTCTAACTTGCACTGTGCAAGATGCCTTTGGCAATTATTGTACAGTGCAGTCAAACACACAGCTACGCACTATGCAATTTGCATAGCTACGTGTAGTTCAAAATGTACTTCACGTAGCTTCGTGAAGTGCTACTACGCAAACTACGCCCAGGGTTAGTCTAAACCCCCATCATCACAGTGACCAAAAGGTAAGTGTGGGGTCCATAGCTGAAGCACAGTTTGAACACTGTGGCAATGGGGTCTAAACCCCCAACATCACAGTGACCAAAATGTAAGTGTGGGGTCCATAGCTGAAGCACATTTTGAACATTGTGGCAATGGGGTCTAAACCCCCATCACCACAGTGACCAAAAGGTACGTGTGGGGTCCATAGCTGAAGCACATTTTGAACACTGTGGCAATGGGGTCTAAACCCCCATCATCACAGTGACCAAAAGGTAAGTGTGGGGTCCATAGCTGAAGCACAGTTTGAACATTGTGGCAATGGGGTCTAAACCCCCATCATCACTGTGACCAAAAGGTAAGTGTTGTCATGGAAAAAGCTGCAACTGCCAAACAGCATGGATGATCCCTGGTCACAGAACAACAAATACATCAGTGGCAAAGTAGTGCTTGTGTCCCATAGCAACATACATTGGGTGAGGCAAACAGTGCAGTGCCAATAAGATATACCTTTGGCCATGTGCAGACAAACATCACCCATGGGGGCTGACATTGGCAACATTCCTCAATAACACAATGACAGAAGTGACCATCATAATGCAGCCCCACATATCTGCACCAATGGACACACAAATGTAGATATCCTTTGGAGACTGTAGATGTCAGGTGAACAAATACCATACCATGGCAGCAAAGGGACATACAAACCATGATCATTGTGCTGACTGATGACCTAGGAGTCCCAGGGACAGCAGGGGAAAGCCAACAAACAACATACAGCCAATGGCACACTAAAGATATGCCAATGCGGTGGTGCAGATGCACAAACACAAACAGGCAGCCTCACACTGCAGATCAAACACAACAGGTGATGGGGGTGTGCCAGTGTCCCCAGGCAACCACACAACACATGAGGAGGCCTGAATCACAATTACACAGATGTGTATACAGTGCCACACAAAAGTAACTCATGGATCGGATTCCCCTATGTGGGCAAACAGGCATTGTTAGATGAGAGGGAGCCCAAATTACACATGTCACACAAGCTTGTCGGAACAGCAAATAACACAGCAAGAGACAGACCCACCACAGCACTACCCCCAGGGACCCCACATCGTGTTGACCGTGGCCTGCATGATAATCCCACTGTGATGACAAAGCTAGATGTCGTTCACACTGTGAACCACAGTCATGTGTCCTGAGCAACAAACTACCATCACACCTACACAAGCACAAATCAATCAGCACGGCCTGTCAGCCAAGGCCAACATGGAGGTAGGGGTCTAGCCATGCAACAACTCTCATTTGCACACACTCAACACCACACACCTTGATCTCCACCAATGTGCAGCAGTGAAGCTCACATGGACTGGTGACATTGCACATGCACCCATGACAATCCCAGGGGTGGTTGTGGGAACTAAGGTGCAGAAACCCATCACACCTGGCCAGTCAGCAAGACTCGTGAATGTCTGACACACTGCACAGTACGCTGTACATGGGCATGACGTGAAATACACCACAATCAATGTGATCCCGGACACAGTCACACACCAATGAAGAAGTCAAGGTCACCCACAAAGAACACACATAGACAACTTCCAACATTGCAGCTCTGACCCAGAGGAGTGGCAGCAGTCACACACACAACGTGTCACAATCACTGAAAGCTAACACAAACTGTAAATTACATGACTTGTGTAACCAACAAGTGCCAAGGGGAATTCTGACTGTGTCTCATCTGCGTTTGCCCACAAACTCAGCCCTGACAGCAAACACACCTATGGATGACACCCTAATGACCAGTAATGTGCCATGCACCCACATCCCAGAGAACCCAGTGCGAAGATTTGGGTGGTACATAGGTCAACTCAGCAAGCATCACAAACAGGAACATCACTAGGGATCCCAGCCTGTGTTGCAAAATGGAAGTGAACACACACAGACATGCTCACACAACACACACCTTGGGCTCAGGCAATGTCACGGAATTACACACTGCCATGAGGGCACTCCACTCCTGTGTAAGGAAAGCTGTGCCATACGTTGTCTCTGAAGGGCTCTATCATATCAGCAGTACACTTGGTCACTCAGTCAACAATTAGCACAAAATGAAGGCTCTCGTCACATCAGCCTGGTCATGGGAGTGTCACCGACACCATCTGCAGAGATCCAACACACATGTATAGCAAGTTGCACTGATCACACAGATGAGTCCTTCCCCATTGATGCCCAAACTTGCATGTCTAGTGGAGACGGTCACACGGTCAGGGAAATAGACAAATTGAACAATGGCAAGCACAACTGATGTGCAGGGGTGTAAGCCACAGATGTGATATTGCAAATAAAAGTAGGAAATCCCATTGCCAAATATTGAAAACATGACACCCTCATATTGCTGCAAAGGATGACATGGATACACACCAGGATAGGACACATTCCCCTGGACCACATGGGGTCCTGCACAGTAACACTTCATTTCCCTGATATCAAAAATCACCATCAGTGCAGCAAGGGCACGGTAAGCAACATCAACATCATGTACATCAGAAGCAAAACCACTAGAGAACAGAAAGTAGCTTTATTCAGCATTTGTGTGTGAAGAAGTGAAAGTCCAGAAATATAACAAAGGCCAATGGCCAGTCCATAACAAGAGTCCAAACAGGGTGACAGTGCCAGATGTCACCCTTTGCATGCCTGCACAGCTACACATCAGGGACATTCCCCTCTGAGGGGCATACGGGGGGCAGGCCAGGCACCGCAGGGACAGGATCAGGGCTCACCAGAAGGAGGCAGGGAAGGGGTGGTGGGTGCTGGAGAGTCACTGACAACTGCAGTGGAGGTGTCTGACATGGTGTGTGCCGGCACAACTGGGGGGCTTGAGTCAGATGGTGTGGGTGCCGGCACGACTGCAGTGGGCCATGCAGATGTAGTGGACAGGTTCCCCACTGCAGTGCCCAAGTCAGACAGGGTGGTAGTGGACTCCACTGCAGTGCCTATCTTCAGGGGAGTAGAATGGGGTTCAGGTAAGGTGGGCAGGACAGAGGGGGAGGACACGCTCTCCACACCAGTGGCACAAACAAGCACAGCGGGGTGTGGTGCTGGAAGAGCAAGTGGTAGGGGGAGAAGGCCGGATCATTTTGGGGATGGAGTATCTGTGGGTGGGGGAACCTGGGGCAGGGTGTGGTGGGGGAACCTGTGGAGTGGGGGCCTGAGGGATGGAGGAAGGAGACTTGGTGGTTGAGCTGCAGGGTGGCGGCGGGGTCTTGCTCTTCCGGGTCCGGGGGACTTGCGGATGGGGGCCTCAGTCTGTCTGCGCCTGGGGGAGGGTGTCCGGGGGTGAGGGGCACTCCCCTCTGTGTGGGTGGACTTCCTCTTCCCCCTGTATGCTGGAACAGCTGGATTGGAGGGGAAGTGGGCGAGGTCACAGAGGAAGAGCTGCTGTGTAGGTGGGGTTGCAGGTGAGGCAAGGGAAGGGGCCTTGGAAGGAGAGGTATCGGAGGACTGCGGAGTGACTGTGGATGCCTGTGTGTGTGTATGTACCCCATCCCCTGTGGGTGTGGTATCAGTCCCCTGAGGATGCCTGCGTGCACGTCTTGTTTTTGTAGTGGGTGTGTCTGTGCTGCTCGTGTCTGTGTGTTTGGGTGAATGTACAGGTGTGCATGTGCTTGGGACAGGTAGGAGTGCTAGGAAGTGTGGATGGGGCAGATGTAGGAGGGGTGAGGGACTGTTGGAGGAGGGACACTGCTGCCGTCAGGGAGGAGTCCATGGACCTATTGCTCCTCTGTAGGGCAGACATGCCCGATGAGATGCCCTCCATAAACGACACCAGCTGAGTCAACAGAGTGGTGTGGGCATGGAGGACACTCAGCATTGCTGTCTGCCCTACATGGAGCTGGCGAAGGAGGTACACAGACTCCTCACTCAGGGCAGCAGGGGACACAGGGGCAGGGGCTGCGGTGCCTGGCACGAAGGAGACACGCTCCCGAACACAGGAGCCTCCACGGATCTCTGGAATGGGAGCCAATGGGAGGGCGGTGGTGGTGGTGGTGGCGGGGACAGCAATAGTAGCTGGGGTGTGGTGGCTGCTGACACGCGCCTCCACCAGGGAGTCATCCTCCGAGCTGCTGTGGTCCTCAGCTGAGGTGGATGGTGCTGAGGACTCCTCGGTGTGGCTCCCCTCGCCCTCCGTGCCACTGGGTCCCTCCGACCACTCATCGGCTGCTGACCCAGTCTGGCTCAGCGGCTCCTCCTGGTCCGTGGAGCTGTCCCCTCCTGTGGCCGTGGATGTATCTGCAAACAATTAGGGAAACAGACAGACATCAGTCACCTGCACTGACCGCACAAAACCACAGTAAGTACAGCACATTACAGAGCAAGCCCTGGCATCCTTAGTTGAACATTGCCAAAAGTGCCCAAACAGAGTAGGAGAAGCCAATTGTCAGTCTGATGGTCAACCATGGCACTCACATCCCTCCTGGCCTTGCACCCATCGGTCTGGTGTCTGTCGGATGGCAATACACCAGTGTGGACACATGCACCACCTACACAGTAGTTGGACAGTGCAGAGAACACGGTGAAGTATGTGAACATGCACACATCACAACTCTTGCCACTGAGTCAGTACAGGTGTCCGGATAAAGGGATGGCCAGAGTCTATTTTGAAATGCATGTGATGCATACCAGCACCAGACACCATGATGCACCCATGCCCTGATAGTCAATGCCACAATGGGGTGCATGTAGCACATGTCACTCCCCTGCAGGATCACTCTTAGGAAGTTTAACGCCATGGCACAGGCATGCCTGCAAAGTCATACATCACTGTCTCCAGTCACATGGGCAGGGCAGCCAGACAACAACAGTCTGCACTGTGTCACAATCCTAGGTCATGGGGAATGCAAGTCCAGTAGCTGACAAGTGCACATGTCCATCCCCCACAAACCACATCATCTGAACTCTCATTTGTCCACGTCATACCAATTGGACATATGGGAGACATGAAACACAACCCTCGGAACATGAGCACCTCACAATCTGCTGTGAATGGGAAACAGCTGCCTGAACTGCACAGTCGCATACCCCAGTATGCACGGTCAAGTGATCAAACACCTATATGTCACACAAGTATCGTCTCCTATGGTCACATCTCCGGTGGCATGCTGAGCCCTAACCGATAAACACCCCAGTAGTCCTGACAACAAAGCCACAGCACAATGACACAGAGGCAGACACCTGAGGGAACATTTCACTGAGCCCAACGTGTCAGCTGATACACGGGAGTGGGAGTACAGAGTGTATTGTATGGCCTGGAGAAGGCATGACTGTCCTGCTCCACGTGAAAGAGGGATGAGCCCTGGACAGTAGGCAGGTGGCTAAGCATGTGTGACACACTTGATATACCTACTCCTGAGGCCCAAACATTGTTCACAACCGCAGCATGGGTGTGTGCCAAATACCCCAGGCACATGTGGTGAATCAGATCAGCAATTGGACCACATATCAAAGTAACACGCAGATTACATGTCAGAACCCAGGCATTGTGTAAGCAATGGACCCACCCATGAAGCCCACCACAGAGTTACGGGTACAAATGCTGTCCCCCACCTTGAGCTAAGCAATATGCAAGGACGCAGTACCCAAGTGACACAATTTCCTGACTGTAAGGGCCACACCTGGGTATCAGATGAGGAGTGGGCAGTGCACAATTGAGGGACATGGGTCCTGGACCACATAACTGATGTACTGTTGAAGTTTAACCAGGCCAGAGGAGGGCACATAGCATGTCAGACAAAGCTCACAGTGCAGTCATGGACTCACCCCCTCCTTGCTGCTGTCTGCCCTTCAGCTGCCCATCCAGATCAGGGAAGACCACCGCCAGGATCCTGAGCATGTGGGGGGTCAGGGTCCTGTGTCCGCCCCTCCTGCGAGGAGGCGACAGCTTCAGCTGGACCCTTGCGATCCTCCGGGTCCAGCCCGAAGGTCCTGCCACGTCTTCTGGCAGTTGCGGATCCGGCGCTTGTAGACCCCCACAGACCTTACTGCCCGGGCAATGTCCAGCCATATTCCTTGCTTCTGGTGGGCATCAACCTGTGAGGATGACAAAGTGTAAAGGCCATTACTACACATGCAACAAATCCGTGCATCACACATTTGGATATACATGTCTCAATCACAGGGGCACATGTTGTACACGGGCAGTGCAAGGATGGCTATGAACAGTTTGCCAGCAGTTACTACATGGTATCATTGCCTGGGAAGTCAAACCTTGTTTAAATGCACTGTTACTGCACTATACCTGTTCAGTGCATGTAACTACACACTATGGGGGTGAGAACTACTCAGTGAGCCTGCTAGCCAGTGGCGTGCAGACTGTAAGTCTGGCTAGTCAGACAACATGCACATTTGTAAGGCAGTGGACAGCACACTCACCTGCTCCCCTGGTTTCCCATACAGCTTGCTGTACTGTGGAAGGAGGCTGTCCAGCAAGGCCTGGTTCTCCTCAAGGCTGAAAGCTGGGGCTCTCTCCACAGTACGTGCCATTGCAGGATCCAGAGGATGCAGAGACAGCAGCAGTGGTGGTGGCAGATGTCGTCCTGGAGCATGTAGTGCAGGCAAGTGAGCTCTCAGGGGAACAGCCGCAAAAACAACAGTTGATGGACAGAATGCAGAACAATGTCATACATTCACCCCAGTACAGAGATCTGGGCCTAAATCCATCGTTTTTTTGCTCACCATGCCATTCCAGTTTGAACCCAGCCATATGCAAATCAGTCTTGACCCTGTGCCTCATGGGAACAGTCCAGCCCGAACTGCCAAGCCAGGTCCTCCCTGGACTGGAAACAAGCATCCTAGGACCGGTTTCTGGGTTTCACCCTCTTCAGCCAGGATAGCTGGATTCCAGTGGCATGGAGAGCACGGGACCCACGTCTGGGCATACCCGTCCCACTCGGGGTGACAAATGCAAAAACAACAGTTGATGGACAGAATGCAGAACAATGTCATACATTCACCCCAGTACAGAGATCTGGGCCTAAATCCATCGTTTTTTGCTCACCATGCCATTCCAGTTTGAACCCAGCCATATGCAAATCAGTCTTGACCCTGTGCCTCATGGGAACAGTCCAGCCCGAACTGCCAAGCCAGGTCCTCCCTGGACTGGAAACAAGCATCCTAGGACCGGTTTCGGGGTTTCACCCCTCTTCAGCCAGGATAGCTTGATTCCAGTGGCATGGAGAGCACGGGACCCACGTCTGGGCATACCAGATCAGTTGACTGGGGGTGAGTGTTTGATTTGCTCAAGTGCTCCGTCCATCATCCCCTTTTGTATCGCTTTATTCGCCCTAAGTTGGCAGGGTATGCCCAGACGTGGGTCCCTTGCTCACTTTGCCACTGGATTCAAGCTAGCCTGGCTGATGACGGCTGAATGGCCAGAAACCGGTCCCGGGATGCTTGTTTCCGGTCCAGGGAAGACATGGTTTGGCAGTTCGGGCTGGACTGTTCCCATGAGGCACAGGGTCAGACTGATTTGCATATGGCCATGTCTGAACTGGGGTGGTGGAGTGAGCTAAAGAATGATGATGGATTAAACCCAGATCAGTTGACTGGGGGTGAGTGTTTGATTTGCTCAAGCGCTCCGTCCATCATCCCCTTTTGTATCGCTTTGTTCGCCCTAAGTTGGCAGGGTATGCCCAGACGTGGGTCCCTTGCTCACTTTGCCCCTGGATTCAAGCTAGCCTGGCTGATGACGGCTGAATGGCCAGAAACCGGTCCCGGGATGCTTGTTTCCGGTCCAGGGAAGACATGGTTTGGCAGTTCGGGCTGGACTGTTCCCATGAGGCATAGGGTCAGACTGATTTGCATATGGCCATGTCTGAACTGGGGTGGTGGAGTGAGCTAAAGAATGATGATGGATTAAACCCAGATCAGTTGACTGGGGGTGAGTGTTTGATTTGCTCAAGTGCTCCGTCCATCATCCCCTTTTGTATCGCTTTGTTCGCCCTAAGTTGGCAGGGTATGCCCAGACGTGAGTCCCTTGCTCACTTTGCCACTGGATTCAAGCTAGCCTGGCTGATGACGGCTGAATGGCCAGAAACCGGTCCCGGGATGCTTGTTTCCGGTCCAGGGAAGACATGGTTTGGCAGTTCGGGCTGGACTGTTCCCATGAGGCACAGGGTCAGACTGATTTGCATATGGCCATGTCTGAACTGGGGTGGTGGAGTGAGCTAAAGAATGATGATGGATTAAACCCAGATCAGTTGACTGGGGTGAGTGTTTGATTTGCTCAAGCGCTCCGTCCATCATCCCCTTTTGTATCGCTCAGGGGAACAGCCAGCATTATATGTGTGCTGCTGAGGCAGATACCGTCCCATGTGTCCAAAGTGATAGGTCCAAGTCGTTTGCATCTTCTGAATCTGGCCAATCCATGGAATTGCACCACTTACACACGCCCACAGCATCCTTCAAAAGTTCAACTTCATGACACCCATGCATTTGCAACATTGTTGTGGGTGGCCAACTGAATTCACAGCATCAGACGCGTTAAACTTTCAAAAACGCGTCCATTGCCATGCCAGGCCATAGCCAATGCGTGCGCACCGATCGGTCCATTGCTGTACAGCGCGTATTCCGGGTACAACGCGTACCCGCACACAACAGATGCAATGGGCCGGCCGGGCACACCGATCGGTCCATTGCTCTACAACGCGTACCCGCACACAACAGATTCAATGGCCAGTGCGTGCACACCGATCGGTCCACTGCTGTACAACGCGTATTCCGGGTACAACGCGTACCCGCACACAACAGATTCAATGGCCAGTGCGTGCACACCGATCGGTCCATTGCTGTACAACGCGTATTCCGGGTACAACGCGTACCCGCACACAACAGATGGAATGGGCCGGCCGGGCACACCGATCGGTCCATTGCTGTACAACGCGTACCCGCACACAACAGATTCAATGGCCAGTGCGTGCTCACCGATCGGTCCATTGCTGTACAGCGCGTATTCCGGGTACAACGCGTACCCGCTCACAACAGATGCAATGGGCCGGCCGGGCACACCGATCGGTCCATTGCTGTACAACGCGTACCCGTACACAACAGATTCAATGGCCAGTGCGTGCACACCGATCGGTCCATTGCTGTACAACGCGTACCCGCACACAACAGATTCAATGGCCAGTGCGTGCACACCGATCGGTCCATTGCTGTACTAACGCGTATTCCGGGTACAACGCGTACCCGCACACAACAGATGCAATGGGCCGGCCGGGCACACCGATCGGTCCATTGCTGTACAACGCTGTACCCGCACACAACAGATTCAATGGCCAGTGCGTGCACACCGATCGGTCCATTGCTGTACAACGCGTATTCCGGGTACAACACGTACCCGCACACAACAGATGCAATGGGCCGGCCGGGCACACCGATCGGTCCATTGCTGTACAACGCTGCACCCGCACACAACAGATTCAATGGCCAGTGCGTGCACACCGATCGGTCCATTGCTGTACAACGCGTATTCCGGGTACAACGCGTACCCGCACACAACAGATGCAATGGGCCGGCCGGGCACACCGATCGGTCCATTGCTGTACAACGCGTACCCGCACACAACAGATTCAATGGCCAGTGCGTGCACACCGATCGGTCCATTGCTGTACAACGCGTATTCCGGGTACAACGCGTACCCGCACACAACAGATGCAATGGGCCGGCCCGGCACACCGATCGGTCCATTGCTGTACAACGCATACCCGCTCACAACAGATGCAATGGGCCGGCCGGGCACACCGATCGGTCCATTGCTGTACAACGCATACCCGCACACAACAGATGCAATGGGCCGGCCGGGCACACCGATCGGTCCATTGCTGTACAACGCGTACCTGTACAGGTCAGTCGCATATGTCACCATGCTTGTCACTGGTGAACGTATGCCAGCCACATATACCTGCCAGAGACCCAGGGGCACACCTACAACACCACACCCAGTCCACACTGTTTCCTAAGGCATGTAATGCTGCATTACCTTTTCTGTGTATGGGGGTTAACATGTGGTTTCTGTGGTGGCACTTGTGGGCAGCCACACCCAGGCTGTGCATGTGTTAATGGGGACAGGGTCCTTTGTGTGTTGTGCACATGACCACTGTGATGTGCAACAGTTCATTTCGGAGCATGTGGCATGGTCACATTTCCAGGTTGTGTATGTGTGTGATGTGAGAAGTTGGCCTGGCATATGCTGTCCACTAATTATAGTGGGCACCTTGCACCAGTCCAAACAACCCCTTATTGGAGATAGGTTAAAGACAACCTTTATTGAAAGCTATCCTAGTGGTAGCTATGGAGAGCAGCCTTCAGGCTAAGTCTTGAAGGAATGTAAAGCAGCTTGTTTTACCAGTCTATAATCTCTTGAGTGATCAAATGAAAGAGCACCACACCAGGTATATATTCAAAATATATGTATTTATTGCTAAACACACCCCTCTAGTCTCTTTATGAGGCTAGAGTTCGAAGTACATAAGTTATAAGTTATTAATTCACAGTAATAGCACAAATACACGTTTGGGCCCTAGGGGCGTACCAAACCATATACCAATAAAGTGGTATGCGAACCACGACTGAACCAGACACTAGGCCTAGAGCCTCTAGAAGTGCTTGGACCACAAGGAACCACCCAAGGTAGTGACACAGGGGACCCACGGGAGACGCGTGCAGTGTAAATACACAACCGCGATACGCCGTTAACTTCTATGGAGAAAGTCGGGATCGGGAAAATAGAGAAAAGGGACACTTAAAAGAGGACTAGGACAAAACCCTTTGAGATCTAGGACTTTGAAGAGTCTCTACCCACGGGAGCACCGGAGTACTCGTGTTACCTCACCCAGGGAAGCCGGGTGCATAGGTGCCTTTCGGGGTCGGGTTTCGTCGTCGATTCGAATGGCGATCTGCTGCAAAGTGCTGCTGGCGGCCAAGAGAAAAGTGTCCGGGTGGATCCAAGAGTGGATCGGAGTTCTGGTGAACCTGAAAGCAGAGGGGACAGAGTCTGGGTCACTAGCCAGTGTCCAGGAAGGCGATGGACAGATGCCCACCGATGTCGAGTGCTTCAGGTGCGTTGACGGTCGTCTTGACTCTTCAGCCACGAGGTCCAGGAGGTGTTGTCGGTGACCAGGAGCAGGATTCGGGCTGGTACATGATGTCTGTCGAGTGCTGAGGTGTCGGTGACTGGATTGGACCCAACAAGCCTTGGCAACGGCAAGTCTCGGTGAAGATGTAGATCGTCGATGGTGCAAACCAGCAAGGTCTGTGGAACTCACCTAGCAAGGGTAAGTGAGGGCAGGCCTGGAGCAACCAGGATGCCAAGTAAGAAAAGGATTGGCCTTCGTTAAGGGCTACTAGCCAACAGGCTAGCGACCGCGAAGGAGCCTCGTGACGCCGCACGTGGAGCTGGCTTACAGGACACTCGTGGAGTGGGGGCCAGTGATCTTCGGTGCAGGTGGTGCTGGAGGCTAGGGCTACTCGGAGCCCAAAGCACGACTTCTTGGGAGACCCAGAAGATGATGCACTTGCAAATGTGCTCGGTGTCCAGGGGTCACGGTCTCAAGTCACCCACGATAGCCACGGGCCTCAGCTTTGCTGGGGACTCAGGGTAGCCTCGGGGAAGTCTGAGAATCCACCTCTGGTGATGCGATGACTTCGGCGTCCGACGGGAGCTTCAGAAATGCGAACTGGACAGATGCTTCTTTGGTGCCTGCCAAGCAGGGGAGTCACTCCTTGACCCCAAGGGAGATTCTTCAGTCCTCTAATCTTGTCGTAGAGCGTCGAAGGTCCAGGATTCAGTTTCAGAGTTTCGTCCAGGTATAATCTAAAGTCCTAAGGACTGGGTTCCTACCTTTATTCTAAAAATAGGGGTTGGACTACTGTGTGGCCCCACCTATGGGTGGGTCAGGGCAGAGGGGTGGCTACACCCCTTTCCCTTTGTCCAGTTCGCGCCAAAGCAGGGGCTGCAAGCCCCTGATCCGGTTTGAACTGGGGTATGCACAGGGACACCAAATGTGCCCCCAGTGCAGGACTTCAAAGCACCCGAAAGTGCTCCCGCCCAGCCCCAATACACATTATCCTGTCTGGGGAGGTGGTCACACCTCCCTGGGACAGGAAACCTATTGTCCAGGCCTCCCCTGCCGGAGTTTCGTCCAGCAGCAGGAGGCCAGACTCGTGTCTGTGGCAGCAGCATCCATTTTGTGATGCCAGGGCTCTGGAAAGAAGTTACCGGACTCGTCAGAGTTAACATGTCTTTCCTCTAGAAGGGTGGAATGCTACCCCCGCCGCCAGCATTGGCGGGGGGGTAGTATTCCAAGATGTTTGACACCAAACACGACATGTTTAGGTGCAGCCATTCCAAAGTTAGCATTTTACCGCGAGGATATAATGCGCTTAAGAGTATATGGTCAGGCTGCACTACAAACAGCATCAGAGATGGTCTCCGAACGCTGCAGAGGGGCCCTGCTCATGCAGGGGCACCCTCTCACATAGGAACCATGCACTCTGCCTTTAGGATTGATAAGGCCTGCCTTAGGAGTGACTTATAGGTTTATATGTGTGTATGTATTTCGTGATATAGGTAACCTATATCACAGTAAGGGGTGCATGCACCACCTTATCCAGGCTGCAGTAGCAGACCTGTGGTGTCAGTTTGGATGGCCTTCCAGGGGTGGCATAATACATGCTGCAGCCCCTGGCAGGCCTCTGAGGTACCTATGCCCTTGGTACATAGTATACCATATACTAGGGACTTATAAGGGCACTCCAGATCCCAATCAGTGATGTGCCTAAGGCACATGGAAACCATTTTAGAGAGGAAGCAGCTAGGCTGGGGTTCTGATTAGCAGGGCCCCAGCCAGACTAATGTCGAAAAACAGTGAAGCATCAGCAAAAAGTGGGGGTACCCATGTGAAGCAGATCCTACTCTCCTACACAACCCCCCCCAAACGTAGGGACATTAAACTAACCTTGCCCAGTTAAGTCTTCATGTTCTAAGTGGAAATACCTAGAGAGTCCATCTGCATTCGCATGGTTACTCCCAGGCCTATGTTCCACTGTAAAGTCCATCCCCTGTAGGGAAATGGACCACCTAAGCAGTTTGGGGTTTTCACCCTTCATTTGTTTTAGCCATAAGAGGGGCTTATGGTCTGTCTGAACCAGGAAGTGTGTACCAAACAAGTATGGCCTCAACTTCTTCAGAGCCCAGACCACAGCAAAGGCCTCCCTCTCTATGGCTGACCAACGTTTCTCTCTAGGGGTCAGCCTTCTGCTAATAAAAGCTACTGGCTGATCCTGACCTTCTTCATTCAATTGTGACAGTACAGCCCCTACCCCCAATTCAGATGCATCAGTTTGAACAATGAACTTCTTGGAGTAATCAGGACTCTGCAGAATTGGAGCAGTGCACATGGCCTGCTTGAGGTCATCAAATGCCTTTTGACAGCTAACTGTCCACTGAACCTTTTTGGGCATTTTCTTAGAAGTTAAGTCATTCAAGGGTGTCACTATTGATCCATACCCCTTGACAAATCTCCTATAGTACCCAGTCAGGCCTAAGAAGGCTCTCACCTGAGTCTGGGTAGTGGGAGCAGTCCAGTCCATGATGGTCTGGATCTTGCTCTGCAAAGGTTGAACCTGGCCTCCACCCACAAGGTGGCCCAGGTACACAACCTGACTCTGCCCTATCTGGCACTTAGTGGCCTTGATAGTCAGGCCTGCCTTTTGCAGGGCCTGTAAAACATTCCTGAGGTGGACCAGGTGATCCTCCCAGGTGGAGCTAAAGACAGCAATATCATCTAGATAAGCTGCACTATAGGCTTCCACTCCTGTGAGAACTGTATTCACCAACCTCTGGAAAGTGGCAGGAGCATTCTTCAGACCAAAGGGCATTACCACAAATTGATAATGTCCACTAGGGGTTGAGAATGCTGTTTTGGGCTTTGCAGTATCAGCTAGTCTGATCTGCCAGTAGCCAGCTGTTAGGTCAAATGTGCTGAGATATTTGGCAGAGGCCAAAGTATCTATGAGCTCATCTGCCCTGGGTATTGGATGGGCATCAGTCCTAGTGACTGCATTGAGACCCCTGTAGTCTACACAGAACCTCATCTCTCTCTTTCCACCACTGGTGTGAGGTTTCGGTACAAGGACTACTGGACTAGCCCAAGGGCTATCTGAGGGTTCAATAACTCCCAATTCCAACATTTTCTGGACTTCAGTCCTGATACAGTCCCTGACATGGTCAGGTTGCCTATAAATCTTGTTTTTAATAGGCAGACTGTCCCCAGTGTCCACTTCATGAGTGCACCAGGTGGTCTGACGGGGTGTCTTTGAAAACATATGTCGAAACTGATTGAGGACTTGCCTGCATTCAGTTTCTTGCTGGGTAGTGAGGCAGCCTGCCAAGGCTACACCATCAACTGACCCATCGTCAGGGTTCTGTGAGAGCAGGTCAGGGAGTGGGTCACTCTCTTCCTCCTGCCCTTCATCAGTAGCCATGAGCAAGCCCATGTCTGCCCTGTCCACATATGGTTTTAACCTGTTGACATGGAGAACCCTGTGGGGACTCCTGGGTGTTCCTAGGTCCACTAAATAAGTGACCTCACCCTTCTGCTCAACAATAGTGTGGGGTCCACTCCATTTATCTTGGAGAGCTGCTGGGGCCACTGGCTCCAACACCCACACCTTCTGTCCTGGCTGGTAAACAGTCAGAACAGCCTTTTGGTCATGCCAGGCCTTCTGAAGTTCCTGGCTAGCCTCAAGGTTTTTGGTTGCCTTTTTCATGTACTCAGCCATCCTGGAGCGGAGACCAAGTACATAGTCCACTATATCTTGCTTTGGGGGCTTGAGAGGTAACTCCCATCCTTCCTTCACCAAGCACAGTGGACCCCTCACAGGGTGGCCAAACAGAAGTTCAAAAGGGCTGTAACCAACCCCCTTCTGAGGCACCTCCCTATATGCGAATAAAAGGCAGGGCAAGAGTATGTCCCATGCTACGCCTAAGCTTTTCTGGGAGCCCTTTAATCATGCCCTTCAAGGTTTTGTTGAATCTCTCAACTAAACCATTGCATTGTGGGTGATAGGGTGTGGTGAACTTATAAGTCACTCCACACTCCTTCCACATTGCTTTCAAGTACCCAGACATGAAGTTAGCACCCCTGTCTGATACTACCTCCTTAGGAAAGCCCACTCTTGAGAAGATTCCCAGGAGGGCCCTTGCCACCACAGGTGCTGTAGTGGTCCTGAGGGGAATAGCTTCTGGGTACCTGGTGGCATGATCCACTACCACCAGGATAAACCTGTGCCCAGAGGCTGTTTGGGGATCCATGGGACCAACAATGTCAATCCCTACCCTTTCAATGGGCACCCCCACCACAGGTAGTGGCATCAGGGGGCCTTTGTAGTGCCACCTGCTTTGCCACTGGCTTGGCAGGTTACACAGGAGCGACAAAACTCCTTACTGTCTTCAGACATGTGGGGCCAGTGAAAGTGAGGGACAATTCTGTCCCAAGTCTTGTTCTGGCCCAGGTGACCTGCTAAGGGAATATCATGGGCTAGGGTCAATAGGAAGCCCCTGAACTTCAAAGGTATTACCAACCTCCTGGTAGCACCAGGCTTGGGGTCTCTACTCTCTGAGTACAGGAGTCCATCATCCCAATACACTGTATGGGGACCACTAGCTTTCCCAGCAGCCTCAGCAGCAGCTTGCTGTCTGAGGGGTTCAAGGGAGGGGCAGCTCTGCTGCTCCTGGCTCAGATCTGCCCTAGAAGGTCCCCCTGTCCCCAAGAACTCAACCTGGTCAGGTTCAAGTTCCTCTGGGACAGTTCCTTCTTCAGGGCTGAGATCATCCCCCTCAAGGGACTGATCTTCCTCCTGAGCCAAGGGGGAAGGCACTGCCTTAACCCTACTACTCCTCCTCTTGGAAGGCACTTGGTCCTTTCTTCCAGAATCCAAGGCCTGTTCAGTGCTAGACATTTTGGCTTGTGACCTGGTCACAGCAAACACATCTGCAGGGATCCCCAGCATTTCTGCATGGGTCCTGAGCTCCACTCCTGCCCAAGCAGAAGTCTCTAAGTCATTGCCAAGCAAGCATTCGACTGGTAGGTTTGCACTTACCACAACCTTCTTAAGGCCAGTTACCCCTCCCCAGGAGAAGTTAACAACTGCCAGAGTATGGTCTGTTCTGACATTGCTAGCATTGGTCACTTGGTACATCTCACCAAGCATAACTTGCCCAGGTAGCACAAGGTCTTGTGTCACCATTGTGACACTTGCCCCTGTGTCCCTAAATGCCAAAGCCTCACGTCCATTGATTAAAGGCTGTTGTCTGTACTTGCCCAGATTACTGGGACTCACAGTGGAGGTCACATCCATGCCTCCATCACAGACTAACACAGCCTGAGTCAGTTCCCTGACTAAGTCAGAGCCCAACTCAGTTCCCAGGGTGAACCCTACTAAACCCTTTGCTGGAGCACTTCCACCAACTGTACTAGGGGGAACAGGTGCCTTGGGGCATTGGTGGGTTCTTTACTGGAGTCTTTGGACTTGGTGCAATCACTGGTCCAGTGGGTCTTTTGCTTACAGACCTTGCACCATGGTTTTCTTTGGCCTTTACCTTTGGTAGACTGGGAATCCCCACCAGAAGAAGATTTTTGGGGGCCTGATGAAGACTTTGGATCTTTACCCTTCTCCCCACCCTTGTCAGAGTTCTTAGCATCTTGCTTCTTGGTTTCCCCACCTTGGTTCTGTATCTTCTGCTTCACCCTGGTTCTGACCCATTTGTCTGCCTTCTTTCCCAATTCTTGGGGAGAGGTCAGATCAGAGTCTACCAGGTATTGATGCAACAGCTGATTTTGACAGTTATTAAGAATCTGCTCCCTCATTATCAGATTATACAATCCTGAGAAGTCACACACCTTACTGCCCATCAACCAGCCTTCCAGAGCCTTGGCAGAACAATCCACATAGTCTACCCAGTCTTGAGTCTGTGCTTTTGGGTGTCTCTGAACTTCAACCTGTACTGTTCAGTGGTTAGGCCAAACCCATCAATAAGAGCACTCTTCAAGACCTTGTAATTATCAGCATCCTCCTCTCTAACAGTGAGGAGCTTATCTCTACCTTTGTCAGCAAAGGAGAGCCACAAGATTGCTGCCCACTGCTCCTGAGGGACCTTCTGTACTTTACAGGCCCTCTCTAAAGCAGTTATCCATTTGTGGATATCATCCCCACTCTGGTAGGGAGGGACAATCTTGCTCAGGTTCCTATGGTCATAGGACCTTTCCCTGTCTCTAGGGACATGGCTTCCACCATGGGACTCTAGTCCCAACTTTCTTCTCTCTCTAAGGAGATCTAGGGATTCCTGTCTAAAGCCAATTGCTTTTTTCTGATCTCCAGCTGAGTTTCCTCATACTGGACCAGTCGGTCTCTCCTCTCATGAGAGGATTCCCTCCTGTGAGAAGAGACAGAGCTCCCTATAGAGGTGCCAGAGTGGTTAGACTCCTGAGAAGGAGATCTAGACTTCCTGGGCACACTCTTAATCCTTCCTGGGGGACAAAGAGGGCATCATCTTGATCATCCTCATCATCATCCACAGGAGGGATTGGGTTTTCCAGGTCAGGGTCATTGTCACCCTCCTGGCCAGTTTCAGAGGGGGGCTGGGGGTATTGGTACCCCTAGCCTCGTCCTCTTCGTCTGCCCCACCCTCAGCTCCTACCCCTTCAGTCCCTACAGGCTTACTAAGGTCATAAGCCACCAACAACTCCTTGAGGTGTTGGGTGGTGGGGCTTTGGCCTGTCCTTAATTTTCTCAAGTTACATAAAGCTCTCAATTCCAAGAATGGGAGTGTATCATACTTGGAGGGTGGAAGCTCAATGGCTTCCTGCAAGGATTCTTTGGATCCTGCCCTTAAAGACATTACTAGTGTGGTGTGGTGTATGCACTACCTACTCTAGTGTGGCCTACTAAACTCTCTTGAGTTGTAGAAAGGGTTGTGCTATCCCTTAACACACAACTCTAAGTTCAGTAGAACGTACTGTATTCTAAGCTTAAATTATATGTACCTTAGGTACCTTTAGTGGTTTTCAGTTGATCAATTCAATTGAGATTATCTGGTAAAACAATAGCAAGCTGGAATCCCACACGCTGCACACCAATGTGAGAAGTTGGCCTGGCATATGCTGTCCACTAATTATAGTGGGCACCTTGCACCAGTCCAAACAACCCCTTATTGGAGATAGGTTAAAGACAACCTTTATTGAAAGCTATCCTAGTGGTAGCTATGGAGAGCAGCCTTCAGGCTAAGTCTTGAAGGAATGTAAAGCAGCTTGTTTTACCAGTCTATAATCTCTTGAGTGATCAAATGAAAGAGCACCACACCAGGTATATATTCAAAATATATGTATTTATTGCTAAACACACCCCTCTAGTCTCTTTATGAGGCTAGAGTTCGAAGTACATAAGTTATAAGTTATTAATTCACAGTAATAGCACAAATACACGTTTGGGCCCTAGGGGCGTACCAAACCATATACCAATAAAGTGGTATGCGAACCACGACTGAACTAGACACTAGGCCTAGAGCCTCTAGAAGTGCTTGGACCACAAGGAACCACCCAAGGTAGTGACACAGGGGACCCACGGGAGACGCGTGCAGTGTAAATACACAACCGCGATACGCCGTTAACTTCTATGGAGAAAGTCGGGATCGGGAAAATAGAGAAAAGGGACACTTAAAAGAGGACTAGGACAAAACCCTTTGAGATCTAGGACTTTGAAGAGTCTCTACCCACGGGAGCACCGGAGTACTCGTGTTACCTCACCCAGGGAAGCCGGGTGCATAGGTGCCTTTCGGGGTCGGGTTTCGTCGTCGATTCGAATGGCGATCTGCTGCAAAGTGCTGCTGGCGGCCAAGAGAAAAGTGTCCGGGTGGATCCAAGAGTGGATCAGAGTTCTGGTGAACCTGAAAGCAGAGGGGACAGAGTCTGGGTCACTAGCCAGTGACCAGGAAGGCGATGGACAGATGCCCACCGATGTTGAGTGCTTCAGGTGCGTTGACGGTCGTCTTGACTCTTCAGCCACGAAGTTCAGGAGGCGTTGTTGGCAACCAGGAGCAGGATTCGGGCTGGTACACGATGTCTGTCGAGTGCTGATGTGTCGGTGACCGGATTGGACCCAACAAGCCTTGGCAACGGCAAGTCTCGATGAAGATGTAGATCGTCGATGGTGCAGACCAGCAAGGTCTGTGGAACTCACCCAGCGAGGGTAAGTGAGGGCAGGCCTGGAGCAACCAGGATGCCAAGTAAGAAAAGGATTGGCCTTCGTTAAGGGCTACTAGCCAACGGGCTAGCGACCGCGAAGGAGCCTTGTGACGCCGCACGTGGAGCTGGCTTACAGGACACTCGTGGAGTGGGGGCCAGTGATCTTCGGTGCAGGTGGTGCTGGAGGCTAGGGCTACTCGAAGCCCAAAGCACGACTTCTTGGGAGACCCAGAAGATGATGCACTTGCAAATGTGCTCGGTGTCCAGGGATCACGGTCTCAAGTCACCCACGATAGCCACGGGCCTCAGCTTTGCTGGGGACTCAGGGTAGCCTTGGGGAAGTCTGAGAATCCACCTCTGGTGATGCGATGACTTCGGCGTCTGACGGGAGCTTCAGAAATGCGAACCGGACAGATGCTTCTTTGGTGCCTGCCAAGCAGGGGAGTCACTCCTTGACCCCAAGGGAGATTCTTCAGTCCTCTAATCTTGTCGTAGAGCGTCGAAGGTCCAGGATTCAGTTTCAGAGTTTCGTCCAGGTATAATCTAAAGTCCTAAGGACTGGGTTCCTACCTTTATTCTAAAAATAGGGGTTGGACTACTCTGTGGCCCCACCTATGGGTGGGTCAGGGCAGAGGGGTGGCTACACTCCTTTCCCTTTGTCCAGTTCGCGCCAAAGCAGGGGCTGCAAGCCCCTGTTCCAGTTTGAACTGGGGTATGCACAGGGACACCAAATGTGCCCCCAGTGCAGGACTTCAAAGCACCCGAAAGTGCTCCCGCCCAGCCCCAATACACATTATCCTGTCTGGGGAGGTGGTCACACCTCCCTGGGACAGGAAACCTATTGTCCAGGCCTCCCCTGCCGGAGTTTCGTCCAGCAGCAGGAGGCCAGACTCGTGTCTGTGGCAGCAGCATCCATTTTGTGATGCCAGGGCTCTGGAAAGAAGTTACCGGACTCGTCAGAGTTAACATGTCTTTCCCTCTAGAAGGGTGGAATGCTACCCCCGCCGCCAGGATTGGCGGGGGGGTAGTATTCCAAGATGTTTGACACCAAACACGACATGTTTAGGTGCAGCCATTCCAAAGTTAGCATTTTACTGCGAGGATATAATGCGCTTAAGAGTATATGGTCAGGCTGCACTACAAACAACATCAGAGATGGTCTCCGAACGCTGCAGAGGGGCCCTGCTCATGCAGGGGCACCCTCTCACATAGGAACCATGCACTCTGCCTTTAGGATTGATAAGGCCTGCCTTAGGAGTGACTTATAGGTTTATATGTGTGTATGTATTTCGTGATATAGGTAACCTATATCACAGTAAGGGGTGCATGCACCACCTTACCCAGGCTGTAGTAGCAGACCTGTGGTGTCAGTTTGGATGGCCTTCCAGGGGTGGCATAATACATGCTGCAGCCCCTGGCAGGCCTCTAAGGTACCTATGCCCTTGGTACATAGTATACCATATACTAGGGACTTATAAGGGCACTCCAGATCCCAATCAGTGATGTGCCTAAGGCACATGGAAACCATTTTAGAGAGGAAGCAGCTAGGCTGGGGTTCTGATTAGCAGGGCCCCAGCCAGACTAATGTCGAAAAACAGTGAAGCATCAGCAAAAAGTGGGGGTACCCATGTGAAGCAGATCCTACTCTACTACATGTGACATGTCACATACCCCCTGGGTCCCATGGGGGAAGGCATGTACGTCACAGGGTGACCCATTGCCACAATAGTGATGTCCCTCCACAGTCTGTGTGCATGTTGTGTTTCCGATGTCTCTGATTCCATGTGCACGATGGGAGACAGTCTCCACATCAACGTTGTTTGTGCATGTACTTTGATGTTGTGCGTCACTGGTGTCCAGGTCTGTCCTGCGTAGGCGACAGGGGCCACTACCTGTGGGAGTCATGTTTGTTTTTCTGACGTGTACATGATACGCCATGTAATGCCAGTGTCCATGTGGCAAGACAGGGTCACTGGGAATCTACCTGTCAATGAGCTGTGATGCCTGTGGCGCATCTGTCCAGACATGTCACTGTGGTGTGTGTGTGGAACGTGACAGCAGTAAATGGGTACTGTGACACAGCCTAATGGTTTCCCATAGCACAACCTGGAACCTGTTGTCCACACATGTTGTAATGAGTAGTCAGATGATGGCCATGTAGGTGCGAGTTATGTGCGAACAGAACGGCACACACATCAAGTACTTGTGTCTCGTAATGATGTATCATGTGAAATTGAGTATGGTGAATGGCACATATGTGGGGTGACTGACAATCTTTCTTTCCTCAACCTATGCACTGCAGGGCTCCAGCTGTCCATAGACCATTCCCTGACCTGGCAACGATGGTGGAACGTGACAGCATCCGACGGTACCGCCTCACCAGGCAGCTGATTGAGGATTTGGCAGTGCGCTTGGCACCACATTTGCAACCTGGCCGGCCGTACCCTACGGCGCTGACCCCCAAGGTGAAGGTAAAGGCAGCCCTACACTTCTTTGCCACGGTACCTTTCAACACACTGTGGCGACTGCCGGTGGGATGTCACAGACTATGTTCAGCCGTGTACTACGCGATGTTTTGGAGGCAATGTTGAGATGCCTGAACCAGTACATCTATTTCCCTACACATCAACAACTCACTGACGTCAAGAGTGACTTCTATGCCCTGGGGAGGATGCCACGTCATTGGCTCCATTGATGGGACACATGTGGCTTTGGTACCACCACAGGCACATGAGCAGGCATACCGGAACCGGAAACATTACCATTCGATCAATGCTCTGGTGGTATGTCTTGCAGATATGACCATCACACATGTGTGTGCCCGTTTCCCTGGTTCAGCACACGATGCCTACATGATGAGGAGTAGTCGCATGCCGAGGATGATGGCACAGATGCAGAACCAGCATGCCTGGCTTGTCGGTGTGTACTGACTTTGTACCATTGTGTGTGTTCTGCTCTGTAGTATACCGCCCACTTTTCCAACTCAGCTAATGTGCACTTGTCTGTCCGTAGGTGACTCCGGATACCCCAACATGCCGTGGTTGCTGACACCCCTCAGGAACCCTGTGACAACAGCCCAGATGCGCTACAATGAGGCACATGGTCGGACCAGGAGAGTGATTGAGCGGACCTTTGGTCTCCTGAAGAGCCGCTTCCGCTGCCTGGACAAGACAGGAGGGGCCCTCCCATATGCCCCAGCAAAGGTGTGCAAGATTGTCATCGTCTGCTGCATGCTACACAACCTGGCAGTGCGGAAGGAGTTGCCTCTCATCCTGGATGACGATGACCAATGTCCGCCACCTGTGGAGGATCCTGGCCTGGACCACGATGCCAGTGATGATGATGATGATGATGGTGATGTCCGCACACAGCTCATCACCAACTTCTTCAGCTGAATGTGAGTATCCAGGGAGATGTAATGTGAATGATGTGAGTTTGCATGATATGTGTGGGTGGTGCTCTGGTGCTGTTTGAGTGTGGCCATGTGCTCCTTGACTGGATGCGTGCAGCAATGTGTCCTTACAGGTAGTCTGTACTCCCCAACAGTTTTGACATGCTAACTTGGTTTTGTGTACTTGTCTTGTGACATGTATTGGGCATGAGTATTGCAGTTCTGTCCTGTTCTTCAGTGGTTTTAACTGTGTGTCATGTCTGTCCTTCACAGGGTGCTTACTGAGTACTTTGGTCAGCTTGGATCCCCCGACACCATGATTCAGCTTTCAGGGTGGCAGCAGTAGTTTCCCTACAGGTGATGTGCCACACACCCCTGGACTTCATATCTTCTGCACTTGTTGACTGTGTGGCCACTGCCACGTGGGTAAACCTTGCATTTGTAGTGGAAACAACATGTTGCAAATGTGTAATAAACCTGTGCTTCACTTTGGGATGTGCGTTGTCTGTGGTCACACATCTGACTGACATTTGCTTACTGCACCTGTGGGCTAGTTGACACAGACTCTGAATAGGTGTGGTGTCTGTGCATTCCACAGTATTTCCTGGCAACATCACTGTAGGCGATGAGTCCGATGGCCCTGGTGTCTCTGTGTTGTGTAGCCCTAGTGGTGTGTCTCCCTCATATGTGTCACGTCACCATGACTCACATGATGGTGTTGTACTTGCTGTAGCAGTTAGCATACACAGTGTAATTTAGCAGATCATCATCACCATAACAGTATCCACATTTGAATAACAACAGAGGCAAGTATGGTGTAATAGTGATTTTATTTACAGAAATGTGTGTGTGTATAGTGCACAGGATGGTGGGTGCTGTACATTGGGATTGTGATCTTGGTAGCCGAAATGTCCTGAGTGAAGTCCACAGTCATATGATACATTAGTCCAACTTGAACTCCCCATGTCATGTGGGAGAGTTGTGTTGCATTCGACAGGGTGAAAAGTTTGCACACAAAGGAGATTTTCCGGAACAGGTGTTGGCTTCCTGGGGGATGTACATGGCCATCAACCTCTCAGGTTTCCTTCCTCGGACGACCCCTCTTCTTTGGGGGGGACCCTCACATGCAGGCTGCGGCGGTGCAGGGGAGTCTCCGCCAGAGTCCTCCTCCCTCCCTGTGGCGGTGTCAGTTGTTGCAGCACCAGATGTTGTGGGCACACAGGGAGGTGTGGCCATGTTGGTGCTAATCTGGCGGAGGCATGTCAATATGTCCCTATGCACCACTGTGAGTTCTTGCAATGTGTCCCACTTGGACTCCATGCGAGACATGTGTGTCTCCACACGGGACATGTGGGAGTCCAAGCGGGCATGATGGGCAGCCTGCTGCTGTTATATGTTCTTGAGGATCCCCACTACCTGTCTGACCTCTCCAGTGCTATCCTGGTACGCATCAGCGTTGCGTGCCAGTTGTGGGTCATCATGCAGTCCAGACCCCTCTGCAAGCAGCGACCTATGTCTACCACCCCTCCCACCACCCCTGGCGACACGTGCAGGACCTGCGGTGGCACGCACAGGTGACCCAAGGCCCCCTTGGGGGTTGTTAGTGGTGTTGTTGTCCGTTGCTCCACGGTGGGCCTGGGGCCCTGTGCTGTTATCATCGGTGGTCCTTGGTCTGTCCGTGTCGGCGGGGGTGGTCTGTGTGTTGGCAGTGGTTGGAGGGGTGGGTGCAGGGGGTGCAGATGTTGGTCCTGCTGGTGCTGCATGATGACTCACACCGGAGGTGCCAGGTAGGTCTTCGCCATCCGAGGAGGGCAGAGGCTGTTCCACACCAGTGAGCTCACTGTCCCCCAGAGTCTGGGACAGGGACTCCTCCTCGCCTGCTGCTGTGTCCCCATCATCATCACCTGTATTTGGATGAGACACACATTGTATGTTATGTTTCTACAGGCATCAATGGTTCACACACCTGACAGTTGTGACTGTACCTCTGGATGCGGGCATGTACATTGCATTGTCCTAAGTTGTCACAGTAAGAGGTTGATATTGGTGTAGCACATTGTCCTGCATACCTGGGGCATTTCAATGTGAATGTTGAGGTGTGTGCATGGCCAGCATTGGTTGTATTTGGTGGACATCCGGCCATCCTTCTCCACCTAGCCCAGTTATCCCACCATGAAGCATGCCACCCTTGCAGTGGGTTCAGGTTGACTCTCAGGATGTCATTCAGTGGTGTTATGCTGTATGTTGGTGCACAGTTCCCAGCAGGCCCTTGTGCTCCCCACAGCAGTACCCAGTGTCAGCCATCTTGTCAGTCCTTATCCACTCCCTGTGATGTGAGCATGGTTCAGAGTGGTGTTGATGGGCCAATTGTGAGGGTGAGCAATATCTGTGACTACAACTCCCATCATGCTATTGCCTACACCCCCCTTCCCAGCATGCCCGTACTTCCTTCCTTTTGACTCTGCTTCCCTGTGGGGTAGTGTGCCTGTGCTGACAGGAAGGCTGACAGTGTTGTCTTTGCGTTTGTTTGGCTACAAGTCCCAAGAGTGTCCCTGTGCTTCACACAGCATTACCCAGGGTGGTGGTTCTTTGTGGGATCTTCATTTGGTGTGTGAGGCATTGCATTCTCCCAGGTGGGTTATGTGGAGTTTGTGTTGAGGGGGTGTGTGAGGAGAGCTGCTTGTAACTATGGTCAGTGCTGTGAGTCCTCCTTCCCACCCAGCCAGATATCCTACCATGCAACGTGCTTGCATTGCAGGGAGTGCAAGTTGGCTTTCAGGATGTCAGGCAGTGGTGTTCTGCTGTTTGTTGGTGCACAGTTCCCAGCAGGGCCTTGTGCTCCCCACATCAGTACCCAGTGTCAGCCATCTTGTCAGTCCTTATCCACTCCCTGTGATGTGAGCATGGTTCAGAGTTGTGTAGATGGGCCAATTGTGTGGGTGAGCAATATCTGTGACTACAACTCCCATCATGCTATTGCCTAAACCCCCCTTCCCAGCATGCCCATACTTCCTTCCTTTTGAGTCAACTTCACTGTGTGTGAGTGTGACAGCAATGGCAAGATGGCTGACAGTGTGGTCCTGTTGTTTGTTGGTGCACAGTTCCCAGCAGGGCCTTGTGCTCCCCACAGCAGTACCCAGTGTCAGCCATCTTGTCAGTTCTTTTCCACTCCCTGTGATGTGAGCATGGTTCAGAGTGGTGTTGATGGGCCAATTGTGAGGGTGAGCAATATCTGTGACTACAACTCCCATCATGCTATTGCCTACACCCCCTTCCCAGCATGCCCGTACTTCCTTCCTTTTGACTCTGCTTCCCTGTGGGGTAGTGTGCCTGTGCTGACAGGAAGGCTGACAGTGTTGTCCTTGCGTTTGTTTGGCTACAAGTCCCAAGAGTGTCCCTGTGCTTCACACAGCATTACCCAGGGTGGTGGTTCTTTGTGGGATCTTCATTTGGTGTGTGAGGCATTGCATTCTCCCAGGTGGGTTATGTGGAGTTTGTGTTGAGGGTGTGTGTGAGGAGAGCTGCTTGTAACTATGGTCAGTGCTGTGAGTCCTCCTTCCCACCCAGCCAGATATCCCACCATGCAACGTGCTTGCATTGCAGGGAGTGCAAGTTGGCTTTCAGGATGTCAGGCAGTGGTGTTCTGCTGTTTGTTGGTGCACAGTTCCCAGCAGGGCCTTGTGCTCCCCACAGCAGTACCCAGTGTCAGCCATCTTGTCAGTCCTTATCCACTCCCTGTGATGTGAGCATGGTTCATAGTTGTGTAGATGGGCCAATTGTGTGGGTGAGCAATATCTGTGACTACAACTCCCATCATGTTATTGCCTACACCCCCCTTCCCAGCATGCCCATACTTCCTTCCTCTTGAGTGGACTTCACTGTGTGTGAGTGTGACAGCAATGGCAAGATGGCTGACAGTGTGGTCCTGTTGTTTGTTGGTGCACAGTTCCCAGCAGGGCCTTGTGCTCCCCACAGCAGTACCCAGTGTCAGCCATATTGTCAGTCCTTATCCACTCCCTGTGTTGTGAGCATGGTTCAGAGTGGTGTTGATGGTCCAAATGTGAGGCTGCCCATTATCTGTTACTACGAGTCCCATCATGCTCTTGGCTACACTGACTTCACCAGCATACACAGGATTCCTTCCTTTCTGTGAGCTTCCCTGTGAGGTGGTGTTCTAGTGGTGGCTAAATATCTGACAGTGTTTGTTAGTTAGATTTGTGCCACTGCCTAGCTCTATTTGGTATTGGGTTTGTACATGTCATGACACAGTTACATATCACTATGACATGGCATGTATTGTGTTTATCTGACTGACATACACTTCTTGGGATGATTATCTTTTGGTTGCTGTTGATTTGCTAGGGGTGCATGGTTTGACTATCCCTTGACAGTGATGTGTGTGTATTGGCACACAATATTGTATATATTAGTTGTGTACTCACCAGGCTCTGGGATGTTTGTTAGTCCATATACGCTCACTGGTGGTAGGATGACCCACACCTTCTCCTCCCAGGGCCTGAGGTATACTGGTTTGGCAGGAGGGCCACTGCCAGTGTGCTGGCTCAGGAGGTAATCCTTCTTCAGTAGGTCCCTGACCCTCCTGCGCACATCATACCACCTGTTCTGGATGTCTTCCTTTGTGCGCAAACATGGTGATTGTGCGTTCACCCTGTCGACGATCCTCGCCCACATCTTGGTTTTCTGTGCCATGGGGGTCTGTTGGACCAATGTGCCAAACAACTGTGGCTCTACCCTCAGGATCTCGTCTACCATGACTTCCAATTCACTATCTAGGAACTTTGGATTCTTCTTTAGGGGCATGGTGATGGGTGGTGGTGGTGATTGATGTGTGTGTGTGTGCAGGTGAGGTTGTGTGTGTGTAGGTTTTGCTGTGTGAGGGTGAGGGTGCTATTTGTTGAGGTGCTAATGGTGTGTGGCTTTTGTGTTGGATGAGCTGTGTGTGTGTCTGCTGTCTGCTGGTGTTCTGTGCTGGCAGGTCAGTGGAATTTGCAAAGGATCATGGTAGGGATTTATGGCCTTTATGTAGGTGGAGTTGGGGGTGTGTTCTTGTTCCATTTTTTCCCCCTGTATTTATTGGCTTTGTCATTGCTTGTTTGGCCCTCTTTTTTTGTATTTTTTCATTTGTGATTATTGTGCATGTAGGAGTCGTTCTTCTGACCGAGTAGGACGTTGCAGTTATCTCGTGCGCGCCTCTCCGAGTCCTTCCCGCTGTGTTTCAGCTCAGTTTCATATGCGGCGTACGCGTCGGTCGCGGTGTATTGTGTTTGTTCGGCTGGGTTTTGTATGCGTGTCGGTCGTACGGCTTGGGCTCCGTGCGAATCGGTCTGCTTTTGCACCCATTGCATCGTACTGCGCGGGTCGGAGTTCGCGGGTACGTTTCGTTCGGGTTTCTTCCTGGTGCGTGTCAGTCGGTTCGATTCGCGTGGTTTCCCGGCCGGATAGCTTGTTTCCGTCCGGGTCGGTCGTTTGCCTTGAGTTCCGTACGAGTCGGTCGTGATTCACATGCATTTCATCGTACTTCCCAGGTCGGGCAACGCCGGTACGTGTCGGTCGGACTATGATCCCGTACCGAGTCGGTCGGTATTTTTTCCGGCCCGAATCGGATTCGGCCCCTAAGTGTTGAAAGGAGTTTACTACACTCGAAGATGGCGCCCCAAATACGTACAGTAATCGATATCGTGACGTAAGGACACCATATCGCGAGAGTGACACAACTCCCACGCACATATTTCTGCTTAAATATGGGTTCCACGCCACGGGTCAATCTCTCCTGTTGGGCAGACGGCTGGGCAATCCATTGAAGTACAAGGAAAGATAATACACCTTAGGTAAGACGTGCATCAAGTGCCAGCTTCCAACTAGATAGTACACTTAGGTCTTGTTCTAATTCAGAGCGGGCTGCCCATGAGGACATACTGGCTGACAACCAGCCGCCATTTTACGCTGGCATTATGCATTCAAACTCTTGGCATATCATCGTTTAGGAACGTCATGTCGATCCCGCATTAGCTAGGGAATGCTTATGCCCGACGAATAGTTGGTCAGCGCCAGTAACGGTGTATACATTATCTGGGGCTGGTAGATACTTCCCGTAATATAGTACCATGAAGGCATTGTTTTGTTTTGCAGAATCTGGGTCGTACACCGTAACACCAACCATAAGAGATTTAGGACCGTGAAGTCCGTTAGGGTATTGCCCTTTTCAACCTGAGCTCGAACATATTAAGGAATGAATCCCAAATGAGAGAACCATAAGGTAATTATCATCAGAATGAGCCCAATCTAAGAAAACGTACTCTATAAAGTAAGGACAGGTTTAATACTCTTTTCCTTATCTTTTTAGACACTAGTGACTCATATTTAAGGCCACTTTTTATGAAACTGCAAGCTTCTTCCCTGCATCTGACACTCCCGTTGGGGTGCTTTTCTGCAGGCTCGGTGGTCTATCTATAGGAGGACCGTTTATATTCCAATTGAGAGCACCATACGGTAACCATTACAAGAACGAGCCCAATTTAAGAGACAGGACTGATTAGAGCAAGAATAGATCAAATAATCTTTCCTTTATCTCTTTAGATTTTTGAGACTCACATCAGAGGTCAGTCCCCATGAGTTCATAAGCGTCGTCTCCATATCTAACACTCCGGCTGGAGTGACACACTGCAGGCCCGATGGTCCAGTTTTACAAGGTATTTATATTCATCGTGAGACCCACAGTGGGAAAGCAGGTCACCGATCTGTCTATACTTCTTTTCTAAAAACTCACAACATGGGTAGCCTCTCTTTCTATACTCTGTTTTTAAAATTAACAACACGGGCGACGGAGGCACTATGAGTGTGCATGCGGGACGCTCATATAAACGAGAGGACACCTAAGAGCTCATTGGAATCAGGCATGCCCATCCCATCTGTATCAGTGTGTCTGCTTTGAGTCGGAGTAGTACTCGCACTCACTGGCCTTAAGCTCTGAGTTGGTAGCCGTCCAGGCCTGGAACGCCTCACTTTGCTTTCATTTTTGGGCACACTGGTAAGCCCTCCACGGGTTTATAGCGTATTGCATCAGTGACTGGTCCTCCAGAGCTCTTCAGTGGCAGGACTACACTTAGAGCTACATATAAGTCCTTTCTTTTCTTGAAGCATGATCACTTTTCTGATTTTAAAGGCACTGGTGATGGCTTTACGACTGTTTCTATCTTGGTGAAAACAGGATGGGAAAGTATTCACATTTTATGTACATATATATAGAGCAATGAGAGATAGCCCTTAGGGTCATCCAAATCAATTTCTTCTGTTACTTTGTGTCCTCAGATCCCCTATCCTCCAGTCGTATTAAGTCACAAACTATTGGTCCTGCAGGAGATGGAGATTATCAGCAATTTCCATTGAAACGTACGTCGACCGGATGGTGTGACATCACAGCCACTGAGGATTGATGATTCACCCCTTTGATTCCATCTGTGCATGCAGTGTTGTACTGGGGTGTGTATGAATGTGTGTAGTGTGTGTCAGTGATACGATTGACGAGTACGTGAATGAGGTGTGAGTACGGGGGTGTATTGCAATGAGAGTGGATTCCAGTCCTCTAGGACGTAATATGAATAGTTTACTGGATCTATGTATAATGCACTCGCAGCATTTGTCAAACGAGAGAATTACGTCAATTTTTGGTATATATTGTTTTGTAAATGAGGAGTATTGCTTAAACTATGTATTGCAATGAAAAAATGCTGTCTCTTTTATATTTTATATGCTAAATGGATAAAGAAAATAAATTAAGTTTAAATAATAATTAATGTTTGGATAAATTTGTGTGTTACACAAAAAACTGACACCAGCTTGTAGCAAAGAAATAGAGGTCAAGTGGGAGCTTTTCTAGTATTTAATTGTTGATTTCCCCTTACTCCCAGACCTGTATACTTATTCTCAGAGGGGGGCGGCTTTCTTATTTAGACCTCCAGTAAGTCCCACACAGCAGGATTGCTGAGAGGGCTTCGGCCGTCATGCCCCTTTCTCCACCACTCTGCAAACGCTCCTCCTGGGGCACTACTTGTTGGGGGATGAAATCCCTTTGCCTCCTGAGGGTTCCTGTTACCTCCAGTAAGTCCCACACAGGGGGATTGCTGAGAGGTGGTCGGAGCCATGCCCCCTTTTTCCACCACTATGCAAACGCGCCTTCTGAGGCACTACTAGTTGGGGGATGAAGTCCCCTTGAAGGCTGAGGGTCCTTGGGGGCTAACAAGCCCTCCTGTTACCTCCAGTAAGTCCCAAACAGCCGGGACTGTTTTTGAGAGGTCGTCGGAATCCACTTTTCTCCACCACTCTGCAAACGTGCCTCCAGGCGCACTACTGTTTGGGGGATGAAGTCTCCTTGGCTGCTGAGGGTCCGTGGGGACTAACAAGCCCTCCTGTTACCTCCAGTAAATCCATAACTCATTTAAGACTTACAAAGAGGTTATGACAAGGAGCGTACACAGTTGGAACAAGTCTCCACTGTCTGATCTAGAGACGCACCGCCTAAACACCCACATAATAGATGGTCAGGGACAAGTTAAGATCAACTCTCAAAGCATGACTTATGACACACTGTGCCTCCTCTGAGACATAGGACTATGAAGTAAGGGCTCGGTTGTAAGTGTATGTCTTGCTGTCCACAATCAGTGGACTATAGTGATAAATCAATTGAAGGCCAGAGATACAAGAGCCAAGTAAGACAAATCCTCTGAGAGGAGGTGCTGTATGGCTAGACTGTAACTTTGTATGACTCAGACTGCACTTTCTGGCAGGATTGGTTGATCACTCTTTCCATTCTGTCACTCTCATTTGACTGAATGATGAGTGGAAGGATCTGGCAAGCTGTACGATCAAGAGGCGCACCTTACTGAGACTGAACGTGATAAACTGAAAAGGGGCTGGGTGGAGAAGGTGGTTTATCTGTGTCCTAAAATAACACAAGGTACCCTTCGTCACACTCCTTTAGAACACAGGAAAAGAGGAGTAGCAATTTTGATATATAGATCTCTCCCTCTTCCTATTCTTACCACATGGGTAAATGTCAAAGGTCTGAATTAATTTGCTATGATAAAAGTTCAAGGTGCAACCCTGATTGTCTGCTCTATTTATGCCCCGGTGAAGGACAATCAACAATTCATACTGAAAATGTCCTGATTATTCCTTTCATTTGGAAAGACGAAGGTTATACTTGGTGGAGACTGGCACATGACTCTTGATCCGGTCCTCGACCATTTGGGCTGACCAGAAACCTGACAGAGCCAAGACAGAGCAATGGTAAGTGATATACTGTCGGACCATGCGTTATGTGACCTCTGGAGGATGACACATCTGATGGACATGGATTATACTTTTACGTCCTATAAACACGGCACACACACATCAATTTCTTCCTGATCACTACAGCATTATTATGTTACCTAGATAGCACTACCATAGTCCCCTGCGTAATCCCACAATCGAATAGACCGATCCTTAGACTTGGGCCTTACCCCTAGACCTCAGGGACAATGGAGAATTAATGTGGAAACCTCGGCATCATTCTAGACTCCTCCCTCACCATGACCCGCCAGATCAACGCCATCGCCTCCACCTGCTTCAACTCCCTCTGCATCCTCCGCATGACCTTCAAGTGGATCCCCCCCGAATGCAGAAAGATCGTCACCCACGCACTCATAACCAGCAGACTGGACTACGGAAACGCCCTCTACGTTGGAATCAACAAAACCCTGCTACACAAGCTCCAAACCATCCAGAACACCGCAGCTAGACTCGTCCTCGGAACACCACGACACGAGCACATGACCCAGCACCTACGAGACCTCTACTGGCTCCCCATCGAGAAGAGAGTGGCCTTCAAGCTACTCACCCACACCTACAAATCCCTCCACAACATCGGACCCAAATACCTCAACGAAAGAGTCTCCTTCCACGTACCTAAAAGGAACCTCCCCTCCACCCACCTCACCTTGGCAGAGACCCCACGCATCCGCAGAACCAGAGCAGGCGGAAGAGCCTTCTCCTACGTCGCAGCAAAGACCTGGAATGAGCTCCCAGTCAACATCAGACACTTCCCCACCCTGCACACTTTCAGGAAGAGCCTCAAGACCTGGCTCTTCGACTGATTCGGAGCTGCACCCCCCCCAGCGCCTTCAGACCCTCACAGGTGAGTAGCGCGCTTTATAAACCCCTGATTGATTGATTGATTGATTGGTGAGATATAGGGACCCCCTAGAAAAGTCATGTATGAAATTGTTCCTGAAAGATTACTTAGACTTGAATGACAGCCCCGTGCCTTCTGTCTGGGTGGCAGCAATGACGAGTCTTAGAGGGTCTTTTATGAGCGATGTGGCAATGCAGAAATAAAAGATGTTAAGAGATAAGATGGTTTTAGACCATGTGTGCATATGTTACATACCGATTACAATGCGACCCAGGATCCAGCCACATTAAATCCATTAATACAAGCCAAATAAGCATTGAATAAGATATACACCTCCAAGGCAGAAGACTCCCTCTTCAGACCCAAACAGAGAAATTATGAGCAGGAAGAAAGGCTGGACTACTTTTGACGGCTCAATTAAAACAGATAAAAGAGGCTAGAATCATCCCAGTGAATAAGAATGCCAATAATAACCTTGTCACTGATCCAGAGGACTTCTTTCAGCCTTTACTGACTACTATACATTGCTTTACAGCTCAAATACTGAAGAAGGCTCGGAAAAAGAGAATAGGTTCATGTCAGATAACACAGTCCTCAAACTTGTGGAATATTAGGCAGATGCGCTGGGCATGGATATAATGGAGGGAGAGATTGGTTTTGTAATAGACGGTATAGCAACTATTAAGGAGTCAGGAGGAGATGGACTTCCGATAGAATTTTACAAAATTAACTAAACTGCCATGTTGCCTTTGCTATGTAAACTGTTCATGGGAGGTGACAGACATATGGAAGTTCTCGTATGAATTCAACCGATCTGGGATATCTGTCATACATAAGCCCGGTAAGGATCTTCTGCTTTGTGCAATCACTTACGAACCATCTCTCATCTTCAATGACAGGTCCATCAGGATGTGGATGACAAGGTACTAATCTCATTGGATGCTGAGAAGGTATTCGTTCGGGTGGAGTCGCCATTCTTGATGAGAACTATGGGAAGAAGGGGACTAGGAGACTCCTTTATAAGGAAGGTCCAACTCCTTTGCACCAACCCCACAGTGTCATGAATTGTGGAGGTTATATATGACCATTCTTCTCAATTCAACATGGCACACAGGAAAGGTGTCATCTCTTCCGCCTTCTGTTTTTGATTGCATTGGAATCTTTGGCTATTGCCATTCAACATAATGTGCAAAAGTACGCAGATGATATTTTGGTCACTTTATCATCACCGTCCAAATCCACCCCAGCCCTAATCTCTCTGATTGAAGGTTTCTCCTAGTTTTTGGGCTAAAATTAATTGGTCAAAATGTGATGCTCTGCCTATGATGAGATGCACAAGAAAAGCATCACTGAGTAATTGTTCCTTTCAATATACCCTTTTGACACTAAGATACCTCTGTCTTTTTTCTGAATCGGGGTTTGGAAAATTTGACGGAAGAAAATATACAGCCCATAATCGACAAGTTGAAACTCAAGTTTTGAAAATGGTCTAAGATGTAAGTCTCCTTATGGGATACAGTGCAAACAATTTAAATGATGATAGCAGCTCGGTGCAATTATGTACTCAAACTTCTTCCGCTGAAACTTTCAAGTACACAGTTAAAGACAATTGATTTGGAGATTAATAATGTTGAGTTGGGGGATTGCAGCCATGTTGGCATGCACAAACCTACATGTAGATACAACATATTGTGGGGTCCACTTACCTCATATGGAATACTTGTGGCTGGCTTATCATTTGGCCCCTGAGATCTATTTACTGAGTACATATAGAGAAATGTATCCATAGGTGCGGGAAAAAGGACACCTGTTAGGAAAAAGGGCAACCTGATGAGTGTATACTCGGGACAAGATTCCACAGAAATGCACATAAATTCTGTCTTACATTCATTTAATTATGCTTGGAGATGGGCACATGAACGGATATATGTATCAGCAGAGTTTCATCTACATGCTCCAACCTGTGGAAACAAAATGTACTGATAGGAGGGCAAGGAGTGGAATGGTTCCTATAAAGAGACACAGGACTGATCGAAAATAGATGGTTTTTTGATGGGAGGACGATGAAAGTTGTTCTTTGAATTGCATAGAGAATTTAGATTACCATGTTCCCAATACTGGAGACACCTATGGATCTCTCTCCCACTCCCTAAAGGTAGCATTAGGACCCACACCATTCACACTGCTGCCATCATCTATCCTGAATTATCTGATGACATGGAAAGATTTGAGGGTATGATCTTCAGTCTTTATTCACCCTTAATACGAAACTTATTCTCCAATAAGGTTACTGACATGACTTGCAAGTGGTGGGAGGGGTGCCTAACTGAAGATGATTGGACTGACTTAATGAGGGATCATGATACTTATATGAGGGAAGTCAGCCTTAATGTTAGCTATTTTAAAATCCTTCACCTTTGGCATTGGCCTCTGGTACCATTTTACAGGGCAAGACTGAGTACCTATTCATTTTGTTGGAAGTATGGAGCTCCACATTTTGATATTGTTCATGTATTGTGGAATTGTCCAAATCTGGCTGGTTTCTGGCAGACTGTACTGACAACGATAATGTCCCAATTAAATATGACACAATTTCCAAACTCCAGAGACATACTCCTACACAACTTCAACAAGCTCCCACAGCTCCCAAGACACACTAAGCTAGTACCATCTCTGGCTGTGTCTTAAACGGGCATGGTGTGACACTGGAAGAAGGCCTCAGTCCCGACATATATGGAATGGCTGGATTAAATTAGCTAAATGGCTGCATTTGAAAGAGTGATTGTGAGATTAAATGATAAAGTGTGTATGTTTGAGGAAGTGTGGGGCAAATTCCTGGATGAAGGTAGATGACTTTTTAATACTGTATTTAGCACCAACCGCATGGTCCTGGGTTGAAGAATTGTTCAAGAATCATTGTCTTAATGGGGGGCAGCCCCATGATCTAGAATACTTGGAGGCAATGCATGTAAACAGGATAACAGAATAAGGACTTATACTTGAGACAGAAGAATGTGTATATCAAATATAGTACTGTACTTTGGGAAGGGGTAGGAAATGCTAGTACATCGGCCACAAGCACCATGTACGCATGACACATCAAAAACCAGAGGAGATAGGTGGACAGCCACACCACTCTCTTTAGTCTTATTTAATTTTAGGGACTACACTTATAGGGGGTGAAATATCGAAAGTATGGGCCACTCCTTGGGTCTTGATGAGGGAGGTAAGGATGAACTACATGAAACAGGAGAAGAGGGTCACACGGAGAAGACATATGATTACTTCTTTTTTCTCTTCTTGTGTTTTTCTGGTTCTGACTTAATGTCAGACATCGCAAAGGGAGGAGGGAAAATATTGATCAAGTCAGCTCCAGTCCGGCCTCTCTTAAAACAAATTACAGCAGATCCCTGTGAGCTTTCCAAATATAGGCCAATATCACTGCTCCCATTTCTTAGCAAAACAATAAAGACTATGGTAAATAAACAGCTCACATCTTTTCTGATAAGCCATTCTCTTCTACATTATTCCCAGTCAGGTCTCTACGCCCCTTACAGCACAGAAATGGCACTGAATCTCTCTTGATGAAGGTCTCATAGCAATGCTGTTATTACTCAACCTACCCATCACATTCAACACCATCTCACACTCAATTTTGATGCAGAGACTTGTTGAGATTGGTGTCGGTGGAAAAGCTCTTGGATGGCTCAAGAACTTTCTTAGTGATCGGACCCACACTGTTCACCTAGACCCCTTTAACTCCCGCACCTTGGCCCTAGAGGGGTTCCACAGGATTTCTCTTTGAGCCTGACACATTTCAATATATATGCGGCCCCCTGGATGAAGTGATAAGATCCTGCAGTTTTGAAGTCATCTCTTATGCAGATGACACATACGCAAAAGGAACCTCTGCTCTACTGACCTCACCCTAGCAGATACCCCGCAAATCCGCAGAACCAGAGCGGGTGTAAGAGCCTTCTCCTACATCGCAGCCAAAGCCTGGAACAAGCTCCCAGTCAACATCAGATGCTCCCCTACTCTGCACACCTTCAGGAAGAGCCTCAAGACCTGGCTTTTCGGCTGAATCGGAGCTGCAACCCCGCCTGCCCCCCCCAGCACCTTGAGACCCTCACGGGTGAGTAGCGTGCTTTAGGCCCCCTGATTGATTGATTGATTGATGACACTCAATTGATCACTTCCATGGGACCCAATCCTGATTCCACGAAGATCAGATTCAGCGATTGCATGAGGAAGATAGCTCTCTGGATGGCGTCCAACTGCCTATAATTGAACAGTGGAAAGATTGATGTTCTGCTTTTTGGCAAGCCCCATGTTCACTTGTCAGAGAACCTTTCGTTTACAGAACAGGTCAGCTCTTCCTACGGTACCTGCTTCGGAATCATGCGCCTGCTCTGAAAGGCTTTCCAAAGGCTACCCTTCAAACCAGAAAGTCACTTACTCAAGCTCTGATTGTAAGTCATCTAGACTATGGTAACACCATTATGGTAGCTGCAAATGAGGCTCTTTTATCTAAACTTCAAGTGGTTCAGAACACGGCTGCCCGCCTGGTATGTAAATTTCCCCCTCACATCTTTGCACTGGCTGCCCTTTTCAAACTCCTCTGCTTAGTTCACAGGTCTCTGTCTGGCAATGACCCTCTTTACTTACAAAAGAAACTGCAGCCCATAACCTTGGTCCAATAGGCAATCCCTGCTACACCCATGCCACAGACGTTCTCTTATCTTGCTCACAACCACTGGAACAAACTACTCTTACATACTCGAGCTTGCCCCAGTCTGGCCCACCTTTTGGGGATAATTTGCATTGCGCTATGCAAATAACAATAAGATACCATTGGAGTTTGTGCAAGCTCAATTTACTCTTCCCTCTCCAAACTTAACCGCAGTAGGGAAAGCGCTGGACTTTTAGGAGGGACTTAAGATTACTATTCCTATTTCAGACTCAACCCCATTCAGGAATATATTTGACTTTTGGATGATTTTATTTACTATTCCCTCCCTCTCAAAAAGTAATCACATTGGGAAAGTCACAGATTAAAAAACTAATTTCATATGTTTAGGAACATCTGACAGACATATATTTTTAAAAAATGACATAAAACCAAACTAAAAATGAATTGAGAAAAAAAGTTTAAAACTAGTTCTGAAACCAAACCACAATAGCAAAATATATTTTTAAATATTTAACCATTATAAACAGAATTTTTGAATCATTTTGGAAAAAAGCACAAAGAATTATCACACTTTTAAAAATGGTAATGATAAAAATTCAGCACATACATACATAAAAAACACACAAACTATAAAGAAATAATACACAAAGATTAAATACAAAAAATTCATCAAAACATTTATAAATATTATATACATGAAAATAAATTACATTTAACAAGTACAATTTAAATAAAAATTACAAAATAACATAACAAAATACATACTAAAATAATGTAGAAGCACTTCCCACCCTTATCCCCTTCTAACACTACAACCTGTTTATAAAATATGTACAATCAAAATAGCAATCCAAATAGCACAAATAAAAACAGTAATAACATTATGTACAATGATATTTAAAAACTCAATCGTAAGTATAACAACATAAAAAATTTATGAACAAAACTATAATCTTTCCTGCAATATAATATCCAACGATATGAAAGACATCACTATTTTACAGACTGTTGATATTTTTTACACCATATTAAGGCAGAATATCATATCAATTAATAACCTTTATAGACATTTTTCAGCCTTTATTTATAATTTTAAATTCAGGGTGGCATGCACTCATCAGTGCCTTTTGACACTATACATCATGGTTCATTATGTATTTCCCTGAACATATCATGTCTAGTTTAGTTCTTAGCAGGCCTAGTGTCTGCCTAGTTGTAGTAACCGTGGGCGGTGAACTCCGCTCTGTTTGCGGAGTTTTCTGCACTCCGCAGAGCTCGCAAAGTGCAGAAAACTCCGCTCTGCGTAGCAATATTTTTTTCCCCGAGCGCGATCGCCAACGGTAAGTTGACGAGTGCAAGCTGCTGCTCGGGTAAAATTTCTACCCGAGCAGCAGAAAGATCAGCTTACCCGCTCGTGATCGCCAATGGTAAGTTGACGAGGGCGTGCTGCCGCTCGGGTAGAATTTCTACCCAAGCTGCAGGAAGATCAGCGCGAGCGGCAATTTGTGCCTCACTCCGCCAGTTGCGGAACTCCGCAGAGGATTTTGTCACTTGAAACTCCGCGAACTCCGCCCAGGCCTAAGTTGTAGAGCCTTTATTATGCTCATTGGCAAGTGGACTTTGCGATTTGGTAATGTGTTACAGAATCACAATTTAGGGGCTCATTACGTCTCGGATTTGGGAACCGATCGACTTACGGTCGGCGGTTCTGCCCGACCGATCACCGATGCAACCGAACATTGTTCGGTCGGAGTCCCATTGTTCCCTATGAGAGCCTGTGTTCCAACCGACAACACAGGCTCCTATGGGGAATGGGGTGTGTGTGTAAAACCCTGCACCCTGTGGCAGGCACCCCACGGAGCCAGCTACACAGGGCAGGGTTTTACAGGGGGGTCATTAGGTACTACCCCGGCCCCCAACCGGAGGCCACAGGATGAAGGGAGCCCTGTTAGGGGCCCCCAAAGTCACTTTCTGACACCCTTTTCGTGTCGAACAGGCCGACTCAGAAAGGCTGTTGGCTCCTGGATCTGTCGGCTGCCTTTGATACGGTTGATCATTGAAAACCGTACTCAAAGAGTCTCGCTGAAACCCTACTTGTCTGAACCCAAAAGTTTATGGTGTGGGGTGCCCCAGGGCTCGGCGTTGAGTCCGCTTCTTTTTTAATATTTACCTGGCACCATTGTTCACGCTTATAGCAAACTGGGACGTGAGGGCGATATCTTACGCCGATGATACACAGTTGGTGTTCTCTTTTAAAGATCAGACGGCGGATTCTTTTAAAATTTTTAAAGGCTGCCTGAAGGACATAACTCTTTGGATGAATAATAACCAACTTAAACTCAATGCTGAGAAAACGGAGGTATTATTCTTCGGCAAGATCCTGCCACCTGTAGCGGATCTGTGGTGGCCAATGGAGATGGGCACCCCGCCCATTCCAGCAGGCATAGTAAAAAATTTGGGGGTAAAATGGGAGGCTGATCTCTCCTTCTTGGCGCAGATACAGCAAGTAACAGCTGCTTGTTTCAGCAAGCTGAGACACCTGCGAAAATTCCTACATTTGTTGCCGGAAGACTCTCGCCGGGCCATAGTTCATGCCACGGTGACATCTAGGCTGGACTATGCCAACGGCCTATACCTGGGCTTGCCAGCGTACCTAATCAAAAAATTACAGATGAGACAGAACGCGGCTGCAAGATTGATTAGACGCGTTCCATTTCGTCACCATATCTCTCCGCATATCAAAGAGCTGCACTGGCTACCGGTGAAAAAAAGAATCGAATTCAAAGCCTTAACGTTAGCTTTCCGGTCAGTTCACGGGAGGTGTCCCAGCTATCTGAGACAACGTTTATGTATCTACAGACAGAATCGCACTTTGAGGTCCAACTCCCAAAATTTGCTTTGTATTCCGCGAGTTAAGAAAGCCCGACTCAGCGGCAGATCATTTACAGTGGGGGCATCCAAGCTTTGGAATTCTTTGCCCAACTGCATACGGCTGATTAAGTCTGAATCACTATTCAGGAAAGCTGTAAAAACATGGCTTTTCAGCTCAGTCTAAATTGCCCTCTGGACCTGGACATGACACTGCCTGGTTACTCGCTGCTGATTGCTTCTATAGCGCCGGGACACCTCTGCTGGAGGTAACTGTCCGCGCTCAACAAATGGCTTTATTATTATGGTTTTATTATTAAATAGACATCGTAAACAGTTGGTCAGAAATGCTGTCGGTAGAGCTGCATGAAGCAGTTCCGACCGAGACGACTTCTCCAAGAGCCAGTCGGAACTGATTCGGAAGGACCGCGAGGTTTACAATCTGACCGCGAACATCGCAATTGGTCAGGCGGATTGCAAACGACCGCGCCGGTCAGAAGGGTTCCGATGCAGTTTAGGACATTCTGACTGTCGGGCAGAGGCTTTCCGTCCGACATCATAATGAGACCCTGAGATTTGTACATACGAAAATCACTTTTTGCGATTGCAAAGGGGCCAGTTCTGGGAATCAGATCATTTGTCACCAAGAAAGCTTCATACAACTAGCTATTAGGCTCATAAACCGCAAATTCCTTTCAGACCTAAGAAGATTTCAGAGTAAGTTCAAATGGTAAATGGTTCATCCCTGTCTTCAGAACTATGAAGAAGATTTCCATTCCTTTGCGTATATATGTTACCTATCTTTTTACATTATTCTTTCCCTCTCCTATTAATCTATTGATATTCAGATTGACCTGGCTCGAATGTCAGAATCCCTACAATAAATGTCTCCTTATATTCACGATTTTGTCCAGACAATTGTTATGCTTTAAAAGATAATGGTCTCCACATGAAAAGTTGTAAGGAGAGATTGAGACTGTTCCAACCATTGCCTCATTGGATTTGGTTACTGACTATTGTAGAGGATTCTTAGATGTATTTTTGAAAGCAGCCATTCTTACACTTCCTTCACATCACGAGTTGGACTGCACCATTCCTATTTTATCTAATTCTCCCATTTCTCTTGGGCCAATTTATTCTCTGTCTCTATCATCAGAAAAAGAAGTCTTTAAACAGCATCTAGAGGAAAACCTGCAAAATGCATCATTATAGGATCCACCTCACTAGACAGATAACCCATGATTTTTGTTCATCAGAAATCAAAGGAACTACATCCATGTATAAACTATTGATCCTTAAATAAGATCAAGATTAAGGCTTGACTTCCTTTACCACTTATAAAAGATATTCTAGAGTGTGTCATAAGAGTCAACGTTTTCACTAAATTAGACCTTCTTGGGGCATATCATCTCTTCAAAATCAAGTGAGGTTATGAACGAAAGACAGCTTTTGAAAACGCTTTGGTCATATTGAATAATGGCTCATGCCAGTAGAGATCATAAATTCTCCAGTTATGTTTCAAAGGTTCACGAACCATGTCTTCGCAGATGTATGTAGTGAATCAATTTGCAGTAGTTTACCTGGATGACATCTGGTTTACTCATGAGACCTAATGTTCGACAGTAAGAATGTCCAGCGAGTTCTATCTCATCTTTGCCAGTATCATCTACATTCCAAATAAGAAAAGTGTGAATGTGAAAAGTATAACTTCATATATTTGGGCAACCGCCCGTCTACCTTAGGAATTGCTATTAATTCAAACAAAATATCTGCAGTTTTTCCATACCTTGGTGAAAGAAGTTCACCGTTTGTATCATTTGCATTGGCAAACTTTTATTGTCAGTTTATCTCTTACTTTGGCCATAAGTCTCTCTTAGGTTTTTTGTTGGCCTTGCGAAGCTGAAACAGGCTTTGAAGAGTTAATAAAGGCATTGACTCAAGCTCTGGTCCTCCGACATCCTGAGCCCACAAGACACTTCATCATACAATCAGATTTTCCTCATAGAGCAATGTATGTGGTTCTATTTAAAATTAACCCTGGGCGGTGAACTCCGCTCCGCTCGCGGAGTTTGCGGAGTTTTCTGCACTCCGCGTTACGCGGAGATCGCAGAGTTCCGAAAAACTCCGCTTTGCGTTGCGGAGCGGAGTTTTTTCCTCGCTCGCGTTCGTCAACGTCAAGTTGGCGACCGCGAGCGAGGAAAATCAACCTCCCGGCGAGATTTTTCCTCGTTTGTGACCGTCAACATCAAGCTGGCGAGCACGAGCGTGGAAAATCAACATCCCGGCAAGATTTCTCAATGCGGGGGGGTCAGGTTTCTCATTGCGAGTGGTCGCGTAGGCTTGCGACAGCTCGCGTTGAGAAACTGCCCGTTCGCGTTGAGAAAGCTGCCGCTCGAGTAAAGATCTACTCAAGCGGCAGAAAAGGAAAGCAGGGACCGCTTGCACTGTGCATGGTGCCATTCGCAATGCTTGCACAGTGCGGACAAGCATCCGGCACTGTGCAATCACCACAAACAGCATTTTTCTATCGTACTCCGTCGCTCGCGGAGCTCTGCGTAGTGCAACAGAGTTTTTTTTGCACTTCGCGGTGTTCCGCGTAGTGCAACTCCGCGAACTCCGCCCAGGGTTATTTAAAATCCCAAATTACAATCGAAACTTACTCCTTTGTAATTTACTGTCCAGCTGCATCTCTCTGGAAAATTCCATGGTGGGCGTGCTTTCATTGGTTTTGAAGTGTACATAATAAATCGTTATGCTTACTGATGTCAGTACCTCTGCAGCACTCCTAGTGACTGGGCAGACAGGGCTCCACTCTGAGTGTACTATGAATAAACTGTTATTGGTTTGTATTCTCTACTGTCTGACTGACTCTTCATTTGGTATGGAAGGCTGAGAGGTAGTCGTGAGTGACCCGGGTGACCCTAATTGGGCCACTTCCTTCAGTTGGTGCCCGAACAGGGACTCCTTCGGGTGAGTGACCCATCCCCTTCCAGGACAGGGGGAGGTCGAGGCCATTGTCGGGTCGGACGGACGGATCAGAGATCCCTGCACGAAGAGTTCCTGGTACTCGCAGCTGCCCCTTCTGTCCCGCCGGACGGTGCCTTGCCCAGTGGTCATCACGACTAGAGTTCTGAACGGCGAAACCCTTGGATTGGACCGTTTAGTCTGAAGAGTCGGCAGTGGAGAATCAATTCGTTTGACCTGCATATATCAGGTGAGTTTTTTGGTTCTTTGTGGATATAGTACCATTTTGTTTTTTATTTGGTATGGTCTAAGGGCCGTCTTTTTAATAAAAGCATTTGAAATTGCTTTGCCAGGCATAAATAGTGAACTTGTTTTCTTTTGAGAAGGCCTGGTGTCAGTAAACTGCTTTCTTTGTGCTGTCGCTGTTGTTCTGCAGATGCTCGATTGGAAGAAGCTCAGCCGGCGTCTCTAGAAGGCACTCCAAATTTAGATATGTATGTGAAGCATCGTCTTGGCCCTATTATGTTTAGTACATTATGGCACAAATATACGAGGGAAAATGCCAAATTGCAGTGGCCGTTGACGGGCACTTTTGATGAACAAAAGATTGAGTATTTACAAGAACAGTTGTTTAAGAGACGAAGTAGGCAGTCTATGTTTGATTCCCTCAGCACATGGCAGAAAGCAGCTAGACAGAGGCGATTGAAGGCAGAAAAAGAGGCCCGGAAAGGGAAAATGCAGAGATTGACTCAGAAAGCTGTGGCATATGACATGAAAAAACAGGAAAAGTGAGTTGAATGTGAAGATAGAAGGTTTCGATTACAAATTGATAAATCGTATGTGGTTCAGGAAGGAGATGACACTTTTGTGGAAGAAATTGTTGGATACCCGACCCCCGCCTCCATATGCCCCGCTAAGAATATATCCCACTGTTCCAGTGCCCTCACAGCCGCCTGTTACAGTTGTGTCCACTGTCTCTGTCCCTGTGTCTACCGCTGTTATGTCAACGGCTGTGGCTTCGGCTCCTCCTCTTTCTTCTGTTTCTTTGTCGTCTGTGGCCACTGTGACTGTTAGTACTCCTGCCACACCTATTGTCTCAGCATTCCTCTCGCCAACTCTTTCTCCTGCGACACAACCCTCAGCAACGATAGGGCCTGTTACTTCTGTTGCTTCTCCCACTGTGGTTTTTCATCCTCCAACATTGGTAAGTAGTGGGACACCGGTACGTGGATTTGAGGATAGGGACTGGATGAAATTTAAGGAGCGCATGGGACCGTTAGTTCGATCTGATGTGGGAGATGATGAGAAACAGGTAATAGCCAATCAGGCTGCACAGTGGGCTCGTAATCCTATTTATAGTGTAGAGGATTTATGGGCGACTATGAGAGATTTTGAGCCCTTTATACAGCAGCATGCCCTTAAACACATGTGCGCAACTTTAATTGGTCTTTGGCAACAGTATTTTGAAGCGGAAGCACCTCAAATTTTATTTTGACATTAGAGATCGAGTGTATATTAGTGAATTAGAGCCAGAACAAGTTTTTGCTAATGTTACGACAATAATATCTTATAGGGGAAGACTACATGAGAAAAGTCCCAGGTCGGTGTCTCAGTTTCCGATGAGAGAGGTTCATCCCATATATCACCCCAAGATACCGGAGTTAACGGACCAACGTGGTAATGTTACTCAAGCGGCAGTGGCGGCCAGGTTTCAGGAGCAATGAGTTTATACTCCTTGGAAAAGAGGTGAAGTTGTGTCCCTTAAGACTCATTTGCCTGATCGTAGGAAAAATCCTACTGCATATTATAAAGAATTGACTGAAGCTGTCTCTTCCACTGTAATGACTCTTGCTGATATTGAAATGTTTTTTGGTTTACTGATTCCGGTTGATATTTGGAGGCAGGTGCACACGCAAGATCATGTTGTGGAATTGGGAGGTACATGGGACCAAATTAAAGCATGGGACCAGGAAAGAAAGCCGGGTGATAAGCCCCGGGCGTAAATTTTAGCGTTGTCAGAGCGTATTATTACGTATATTCCGCCAAGAAAAGTAGACTGGGATAAACTGTCGGCTTGTCAACAAAAGAAAGATGAGAGTGTGTCTGATTTTTTCATTCAGTTTGAAGGTACATTTTTGGATTACAGCGGGCAGGATTTGTCTATTGAGGGAGGTGTTTGGTTGTTTGTTAATAGATTTGTTTCAAATCTGCTTCCTGAAATTGCGACTTGATTGCAGGCCACTGTAAAATACTTGGTCCAACTTTTCCCCTTCTGTTATTTTGAATATGGCGCAGTATTATGAGCATAGGGATAATGAGGAAAAGGAGAGGACGGAGAAAAGGCATAAGGATTTAAAGACGAAGTTGTTGCTACAGCAGGCTTTTAGAGGGAATGGCAGAGGACGTGGTGGTCCTGCCCGACAGCTTCCACGCACTAGTAGGCAGCCAAACACTACGCCCCTGGGTCCGAATCAGTGTGTGTATTGTAAAGAGGAGGGACATTGGCATAGTGAGTGTCCTGTGCTTTTGCAGAAGGTAGCGGTCCCTAGAGGACGAGGTTCCCATTGGGCGGGGTCGTGGAGCTGGTGGGGCTGATAGGGCTCAGAATGCTGTAGCCTCCCAGGGTCGTTCTGATAATATTTACTTCGATGACCCTCGGGTGGACAGTACTACATGATGATTATGATATGGAGGACGTGACAGGAATATCTTACAGCTAAGACAGCCAGGGACAGAGTGGGGGACCAATTCCGATACCTGTAAACCAGCGTGGTCCTTATGTAACAGCGGAACTGCAAGGTTCGACTAAGGAATTTTTGGTGGACACAGGTGCGGCGAAAAGTTCTGTTTCTCGAAATATGGTCCCTGGGGCGGCTCTGTCTGGCCAGAATTATGTTTCAGTAGGTTTTTCTGGTGTACCGGTTGTAAGCCCCATTTCAAGGCCCCTTGTGTTGACCATTGGTCCTTTCACTGTGGATTCGCCATTCTTGCTGACATCCAACTGTGGTGAAAATGAATCACTGACAAAATATCGACCTCAAAAATATCGAGGTACAAAAATATCGTGACAAAAATATCGAAGTCAAGAATATCGACATCCTATCTACATCATGGTAAGTACAAAATATCGAAAATTAAATATCGATGTCAAAAATATCGTTGTAAAAAATAACGTTTTTTTAAATGTTAAAAAAATAATCTAAAATAAAGTAAATAATACATATAATTAAAAGAAACATAGTTAAAATTATTTAAAAATGTTTAAAAATAAAAACTGATACATATAATGTTAAAATAAATTAAACATATACATATAAAATATAATATATATACCTAATAATATTCATAAATAATTATTTTAATATAAATTGTTAAAAATATTTTACAAATTATAAATACAGACATACACATACAAAAATAGTATTATTAAATTTTTTTTAAATATATTTAACAAATTAAAAAAATTAAAATATTTTTTATTTTTGTAAAATAAATTATACACAACATTAAGTAAAACAATACAGAAAAATATTGGATAGCGGAGGGAAAAAAATTACTATTCTCACTCCAAAGAGTGCAACAGTAGGGAAAGTGTTGGATAGCGTAGGGGTAAAAATTGCTATTCTCACTCCAGTGAGTGCAACAGTAGGGAAAGTGTTGGATAGTGTAGGGGTAAAAATTACTATTCCCACTCCAGAGAGTGCAAGAGTAGGGAAAGTGTTGGATAGCGAAAGGGTTAAAATTACTATTCCCACTCCAGTAATTGCAACAGTAGGGAAAGTGTTGGATAGCGTAGGGGTAAAAATTACTATTCCCACTCCAGTGAGTGCAACAGTAGGGAAAGTGTTGGATAGCGTAGAGGTAAAAATAACTATTCCCACTCCAGAGAGTGCAACAGTAGGGAAAGTGTTGGATAGCGTAGGGGTTATAATTGCTATTCTAACTCCAGAAAGTGCAACAGTAGAGAAAGTGTTGGATAGAGTAGGGGTAAAAATGACTATTCCCACTCCAGAGAGTGCAACAGTAGGGAAAGTGTTGGATAGTGTAGGGGTAAAACTTACTATTCCAACTCCAGAGAGTGCAACAGTAGGGAAAGTGTTGGATAGCGTTGGGGTAAAAATTACTATTCCAACTCCAGAGAGTGCAACAGTACAGTAGGGAAAGTGTTGGATAGCGTAAAATATATTTAACAAATTAAAAAAATTAAAATATTTTTTATTTTTGTAAAATAAATTATACACAACATTAAGTAAAACAATACAGAAAAATATTGGATAGCGGAGGGAAAAAAATTACTATTCTCACTCCAAAGAGTGCAACAGTAGGGAAAGTGTTGGATAGCGTAGGGGTAAAAATTGCTATTCTCACTCCAGTGAGTGCAACAGTAGGGAAAGTGTTGGATAGCGTAGGGGTAAAAATTACTATTCCCACTCCAGAGAGTGCAAGAGTAGGGAAAGTGTTGGATAGCGAAAGGGTTAAAATTACTATTCCCACTCCAGTAATTGCAACAGTAGGGAAAGTGTTGGATAGCGTAGGGGTAAAAATTACTATTCCCACTCCAGTGAGTGCAACAGTAGGGAAAGTGTTGGATAGCGTAGAGGTAAAAATAACTATTCCCACTCCAGAGAGTGCAACAGTAGGGAAAGTGTTGGATAGCGTAGGGGTAAAAATTACTATTCCCACTCCAGAGAGTGCAACAGTAGGGAAAGTGTTGGATAGTGTAGGGGTAAAACTTACTATTCCAACTCCAGAGAGTGCAACAGTAGGGAAAGTGTTGGATAGCGTAGGGGTAAAATTACTATTCCAACTCCAGAGAGTGCAACAGTACAGTAGGGAAAGTGTTGGATAGCGTAGGGGTTATAATTGCTCTTCTAACTCCAGAAAGTGCAACAGTAGAGAAAGTGTTGGATAGAGTAGGGGTAAAAATTACTATTCCCACTCCAGAGAGTGCAACAGTAGGGAAAGTGTTGGATAGTGTAGGGGTAAAACTTACTATTCCAACTCCAGAGAGTGCAACAGTAGGGAAAGTGTTGGATAGCGTTGGGGTAAAAATTACTATTCCAACTCGAGAGAGTGCAACAGTACAGTAGGGAAAGTGTTGGATAGCGTAGGGGTTATAATTGCTATTCTAACTCCAGAAAGTGCAACAGTAAGGAAAGTGTTGGATAGCGTAGGGGTAAAAATTACTATTCCCACTCCAGAGAGTGCAACAGTAGGGAAAGTGTTGGATAGCGTTGGGGTAAAAATTACTATTCCAACTCCAGAGAGTGCAACAGTAGGGAAAGTGTTGGATAGCGTAGGGGTAAAAATTACTATTCCAACTCCAGAGAGTGCAACAGTAGGGAAAGTGTTGGATAGCGTAGGGGTAAAAATTACTATTCCCACTCCAGAGGGTGCAACAGTAGGGAAAGTGTTGGATAGCGTAGGGGTAAAAATTACTATTCCAACTCCAGTAAGTGCAACAGTAGGGAAAGTGTTGGATAGCGTAGGGGTTAAAAATAACATACTTATCAATTAAATAATTGTTTTAATTAAATAATGATTCATTAATAAATTAACAATAAATTATTTATAAACACCCAAAAATTAAAATTAATAATTACTTTAATAATATTACATTTCTTCCCACCCTATTCCCCAAAAACACAAAACCCACTCCACATAAAATTTAACACAATTAATATAATTATCAATTAATCAATAAATCAATTGATAAAAATTAATTAACAATTAATAATGAATTAACAATAAAATTATTATCAATACCAATAATAATTAATAAAAATTAATTACCAATTAATAATTAATGAACGATAAATTAATTATCAATACCAATAATTATTAATAAATAATTACTTAATTATAATAAATTACTTCCCACCCTATTCCCCTATAAACACACAACCCACTCCTGAACTAAATTAACACAATTAATATATTTATCAATTAATTAATTAATTAAAATTAATTACCAATTAATAATTAATAAACAATAAATTAATTATCAATACAAAAAAATAATAATAATTAATTACTTTATTATAATTTATTTACTTCCCACCCTATTCCCCTATAAACCCACAACCCGCTCCACTAAAAAATGTATACAATTAATATAATTATCAATTAATCAATTAATAAAAATTAATTACCAATTAATAATTAATTAACAATAAATTAAATATCAATAACAATAAATAAAAATTAATAATTACTTAGGGGCACATTACGATGGCGGGCGGAAGCACCACCGCCGTGCTGGCGGATGCAAAAACCACCAGTTACCGCCGGCACGCAGCAGTCCACACGCCCGTCCAATTACGATGCGAAAAGTAGGCCAAACACCGCCGGCAAGCCAGCAACACCGTCCGCCATCAAAGTGCGCCCGTACATGTAGCGGCGCAGCCTAACTGACACACACCGTCCGACGAAACACGTCCCGCCCGGCGCATAAATTACGATGCCGCAAACAAACGGCTCCCACGGCCAAGAGATACCGTACGACAAACCGAAGCGGTAACACGGATGCCGAGCACGGACAACGAAGAAGCGGCTCCCCGAGCATGAATCCAGCACTGCAGGCACTCCCCATGCTTCTGCTGATGCACCACCAAGGACGCAACGCACCGCGGAGACGCAGGTAGGCACACACACAACAAGTGCACGCAAACAGCGCACACAGTGCAAGGGCGGAAAAAGCGGACAACCCCCACCAGCGCGTGTACACTACACATCCACCATCGCATCCACATATGACACACAGGCCAAATCGTAACATCGCAGAACACATGTGTACACACCACCTGGGACTAGTAACCAACCACCCCGTCACGGCCCCAAAGCGCCGATGACGCCGCCACACATGCGCACAACGCAGAGGCCAACCGCAGCGCCATGCATGCGTCGCACACAGACACAGGGACACAACCAAGCAGCACACACATCAGCCCCACCCCGAACGCACATGACACGTGACAGGCCGGCCACAGACATGTCCTCAACGCCCAATTCACGGACAACACCCAACGCCACACAACCGACGCACACATGTCAGTGAAGACACGCAACAGCAGGACACACCCCAGTGTAACAAACATGGCGTAGCACACAGCGGCGGCAACACCAACTAGGAGAAGCAGGGCCCCTTCGGGAAGAGGAACGCCAGTACCACACAGAAACACCCATACCACCCTGCACATATGAACAAGACATATAAAACGGAACACCAAAGAGCCCGGGGACCGACAACAGGTGGCCCAAGAATAACATTCACACACAAGGCCCAACGCAGAGCGGAAAGGCAGCCTGCCGCCCACACAAGGGAGAGCAGACAGCACTGAATGACCTTCCATTCCAACTCCGAAACCACAGCCCTACGACAGAAGCCGGTGAATACAGCCATTGTCCAAGAATAGACCAACATAGGCATGCCGAGGAGACCGACCACAGGGCAGATAGCGCATATCACAGAAGCACACAACGGACGGGGAAGAAAGAAGAAAACACTCCCCCATGTCGGCCACATGCAAGTTAATTGGAAGGAGTCACACAGCACTGACCTTGAACTGTCTGAGAAGCATGTGGGAAGAGGGCCCGTGTCCTCCAAACAAGCCAACAGAACACAAGTCCTGTCTCCCTACGACTACACAGAGCTCACAGCAACCCCGGAGCGTGCACATTGCAGACTGCACACACAGCCGGAGCACGCCACCTCAACGAACCGCTGCGAAATGGCAACCGCAACACACCTACCCAACTACGCCGAACAGCTCAAGCTGTACAAAACCAACCTGTGCCATACATTGGGATGCGATCTCCTGTCCCTGCTGAACGTAAGTTACCGACTGACTTACCGCATCACATTGTTCAGCTGCGTCATGCCCGTCTTCTACTGTCGGAGGTATCCCTACCAGCATCCCGTCGAGATATGCCTCTCCAACCCGGCATGTCTGAAGGCGGACCTGCTACCACTACTCCTCCCTCTGGACGCACACGACAGGGCCTGCTCTGCCTATGGGGGCATGGCGTATGTGGCCAACATCGCACCCGCACTGAAATGGGACCACTGTGCCTCCACACGACGGATCATCGATAACAGCTACATCGAATGTCACCCAGCATGCCCCATCATGGTCCTCCAAGGGACAACCTACGAACAACACCTTGACAGCCACCATCCGCTTCATTGGCTGGCAAACATGTACACCACCAATGACATGGAAGCCCTGCTGGACGGCATCGCATACCTGACAACCTGTAAATACGTCGGACCACAACGCAGGTTCCCCGAGTGACCTATGATGTCCAACCCCGCACCCATGCTTAGCTTCCGCACGGACTGGCCAGTCACCACCACAACAGCCATACCAAACGACCGGCAACTGTAACCACACCATCAACGACATCGCCATGACATCGGATATGACCGGGACATGCACACTGTTCCCCATCACATCCAGGAACACCGCATGCATCGTGGGAGGCAGTGGCATGGGCTCTGTGTATCGCACCCACATGGACGGAACTGCATGAACAACCAGGACACGACATGGATCCAGCGCCCATGGACACACACACCGCTCAGTGGACATGAATAGGTCGCCTGGAGTCTGTGGGTGCTGCACCCCTCCCACCCCCGCCCCGGGAATCCCATACCAGGACCTTTGCATGGACGACAAGTGCATACAACAACAACACGACCCCAGTGACTGTGACATGTCCAGTAACCACCACAGTGCAACAACAAGTGGCACGCCGCTGCATGCACGCAAGCACATGCCCTGATGTCATCTCACATGCACGCGTGCATGAGGAACAACCGCAGCAAACCTGTCACATGGAACTGAGATGGACTGTGCCCATGATGCCAAGCGGTCTGGTAGGCTACATGTATACCGTCTGTGTCAAAGTCCGCAGCTCCGCAGCTATACGTAAATGTACATTAGCACAGCCTTGGCCAAGCAGATGTCACTCTGAAGCCCACATCCCACATGCAACAGCCAATCACATGTAACCCCACACCCTATCCCATTTGCAATCATGCTCAGTATATCCTCAACATGTATTCCGCTGCCAGTAGTGTCCACTATACTGCATCACAGAGGACAGAAGACTCAATATAATGTTTGAAACCAAAACTGTCTCCGCTGACTCATTTCACAAGTACGAATGAGAGAGGATGAGAGTATGTGAAGTACACGGCAGTCGTGACATGACCATGTAGTCCACTGGTATTGGATGTCAACGCAAATGAGTAGCACTACTGTGGAAGACACACATGTGTCGTGTGAAGTCGTATGGACGCAGTGCTCAGGTGGGTGGGTGCGACGGGTAGATGCGCACATGCCAAGTTGGAGCACGCCGTGTTGGGAGGGGTCAGGAACAGTACACCACCGCTTCCCTGGGCATTGTGAGAGGACACCTGTCGGGGGAGTGAACACGTGTGTGCACAGCAGCCGGGCACACGTACAAAGCGGTACCAGGCGCACCTCAGCCCACCCTCTGTGGACAAGCTGGATCCTGTTGTGCGCCCGCCATGCCCCTGACAAGGCACACACAGCCCCAGTCGACCAGGTGTAACCCCAACATAGTCAATCCGCACAGGCGATACAGGGCACGGGATGGCAGTGGAGCATGGTGTGTGAGAGGTCTCCTCGCGCTCCTCCTGGTCATATCACGCAGGCAATAGAACCTCAACGTCTAGCATGGCACAAGTCAGATGGAAGTGTAGGGGGACGCACCACAGCACGAGCAGCACTGACGTCACGGGAGGTGGCTCGCACCATCCCATCCATTGCCCATCATACCAACCACGCCACATGCCATTGCGACTAAGTGCAAGCGCGTGCGCCACCACCCCCGAGCCCTCCCCAGAGAGGCCAAAGAGTGAATGTGTGGGCCATCAGCCACAGACGGACGCGGCCTGGCCGCAAGGGCAGCCACAGCCACTGGGTGTCGCAGGTGGCGGATCCGGAAGGCGAAGACTGTGATGCATAGTCCATGCAGGCCGGGTCTCCATTTGGGGCACCACGCAGGTGGACGGCGTCCCGCAAACACATCATACCCTGAGACAGCCCACTCGTGCAACTGGACCCACACATACACTCCTTGCCCTCTCTGGTGCGAGCTTGGGGCTGCCTGTGCAAGCGCTAGCCTCGCAGGTGAGCATGCATATTGGGGGAGCGAGGGGGGGACATGAGGGCTGGGGCAAAGATGACTGTATCACTGTCAGTTAGTACAAGGGATGACCCAGATGTGGAAAGGAAGAGACGTGTCCCGTGTGTACTGCAACTAGTCGCCAATACAACTACCCCCATGTCCGGAATGTAAGCCCGCACCTAGGCCCGCCCATCCGCCACATCGAACATACCACCAGCACGACAACCTTCCCATTCGAAACACTGACTGGGGGTGGCGACCAGTGTACAATCATGTGTAGCCTACCCACGCGTACATGTGGGCCCTCCATGATCCATGTCACCTGCGGCAAAGTCATGACATGCGCAATGAGGGGAAGTGAGGAGAGCTGCCCGCCCCACGCGCAGAAGGTGCATCAGCTCCACAGACCCAGCAGCGAGTCCAGCAGGGGTCACATGTGCAGGGGCAGCTGTGCCTGGTGTGAAGGCACATGCATATAGACAGCACATCGACCAATGTGTAGTCTGCCCACATCTACAGTCCATCATCATGCGGACATAGGAATTGAACACAGGGCAACACATCTTAGTGGGTGCACCCACCGTGACCAACAATGCGCAATCATCGACGTACCCGCCCTGTGCATGGCCCCCACCCAACGGAGGCACATCCAGTGCCACCATCCCACACACACAAGCCTTCCACGGAACATGCTGTGTCCAATGGTCAGTACAGAGTCAGCGCCCATCTGGTGGATCCTGAACAGGAGACACATGCACACACATGCCAGCTCCCACTATGTACGACTGCCACCTGGCACGTGCAATGTAACCTCTCACCTGTGACGTGTGACTGCAAGCACACAGCCGTCTTGGCATGGGGCTGTCAATGTGGACACCTGTCAATGTTTCGGGAGGTGTGATCCGTACAGTGCTGTACATAGGGTGCAGTGCTGACACCTACTACTGTCTCATATCCCCTCGTGCCACAGGTCCCACTTGTTTTGGCCGCTCAGCCTGTGCCCACATCGTCGTCGTCGTGTGCCATACTCATCCAGCCGCGGAAGCAGTTCCATGCTCAGCAGACATTCATGTTGCCGTGGCGTTGCCGCTTGACGGATATGCAGTCAGTCCCCATCAGCACGCCCCGCAAGTCATTGGGGCCTAGATCCCCATGTGCATGCACATGGCAGTGGTTTGTATCACTAGCCATTGCCATTGTTGGGAGACCTGTGTAAGTGTATTGTGGCCGTGCCGTCCCAGCTTGACAGCTGGGCTGTGGCTCATGTGCTTACTCAGTCATGTCAGTGATGTGTCTGCGAAATTGCTATGTGTCGTGTTGCTTTGACATGTGTCCTCTGCCATTGTCCCTAGGCGGAGACCGAACATTGACCGCCCATACCAATTGCTGGCGGACATGGACGATACAGAGGTTATTAGGAAGTTTCGGCTGGACAGGCCAACCCTGCATCGACTGTGTGGCATGTTAGAACCCCATCTCCGTCCCCGCAGGGTGTATCCGACTGCTGTCACCCCCACGGCTAAGGTGATGGCCGCCATGCATTTCTTCGCCACTGGGTCATTCCAGCACACAGTGGGCAGTGGAGGAGGGATGTCCCAGCCCATGTTCAGCAAGGTGCTGAGGGATGTACTGGCAGCCATGATGCTGTACCGGAACAGGTACATCCGCTTCCCCAGGGCTCGTGAATTGGCGGCAGTGAAGGGTGCATTCTATGCCCTTGGCAGAATCCCACACGTCGTTGGAGCCATTGACTGCACACATGTCGGCCTTGTTCCACCACAGGCCACTGAGCACCTGTACCGCAACAGGAAGCACACGCACTCCCTGAATGTGCAAGTGGTGTGCCTTGCGGACATGGTGATCACCCACGTGTGTGCAAAGTTCCCAGGCTCGGCCCATGACGCACACATAATGCGCAACAGCATCTTGCCACGACTGATGTCCAATATGCAACAGGATCGTGCCTGTATTGTCGGTGAGTATGTGGAGTGGTGTAGCGTGCTGGCTGTGCGATGCTGTCCCCTGTCCAGTTGGATTAGCAACGGTTCTCTGTGTCCCTCACACCCAGGTGACTCTGCGTATCCGAATGGGGCATGGCTGCTCAGTCCATTGAGGAATCCTCGCACCCCAGCAGACGATCGCTACAATGAGGCACATGGGAGGACCAGACGTGTGGTCGAGCGTACCTTTGGCCTCCTCAAGTCCAGGTTCAGGTGCCTGGACCGCACCGAGGGTGCGCTGGCGTACTCCCCACAGAAGGTGTGCCGGATAGTGGTGGCGTGCTGCATGCTGCACAATCTGGCCATTCGGAAGCAGATCCCCCTCATCGTGGATGACGGAGATCAACCAGGGCCCCAGCCCGCAGACCAGGACAGCTCGAGTGAGGAGGACAGCGGAGAGGAGGAAGCTGGTAATGTGCGGCAGCAGCTCATCGCCCGCTACTTCACTTGACGGTGAGTGTCCATGTACGACGGCTGATGTGGCTGTATCTGTGCAGGTGTGTGTGTGCTGTGTCAGGGTGGCCGTTTGTTCACTGCGTGCTGTGTGTCAACGCTCCATGGCCAGGGTAGTATGCCACTGTTGGTGGCTGTGGCATTGTGCCCTATTGCTCTGTGCGATGTGTGTACATTGCTTGTAGTTGTTGACATGTACTGTGTGATGGGTGTGTGACACACTCATTGAATGTGCTCCTGTTCTGTCTCCCACCCCTAGGTCCCTACAGGCCCTCCGGATTCAAATGCCATGCCACGCATCAGGTGCCTTTCCGCCCAAGGTGGCCGTTGTATTCCGTACAAATAAGACACAGGGCACAAACAGCAGTTAGTGAAAAAGGTGCATTTATTACAAACTGTGACATGTGATTGTGTGTAAGGTGATGACAAAAGTGGTGCGTGCAGTGACAATGAGCTGTCGGTCATGGCTGCGTGATGATCAGGGTGTACCCACTGGTTCTATGTCCATAGTCCAACACACACATGCCATCCAGATGGCTGTGTGGAGTGGGATCGTAGTCCAAGTCAATGCAGTGGCTGGTCAAGGAAGGCTGGCGGAAGGCTGGCTGGCTGCCTCACTTGCGTCTGGAGCGTGCGAAGTCCTCCCGGGAGATCTGTTTCCTCTTCGGACGGCCCCTTCCACGTTTGCGAGGGGGTGCCTGCTTGCGACATGCTGGTGGTTGAGGTGTGATCACTGGCTGTGGACGCAGGGGAACTGGACACTGCTGCTCCACCCTGCGCCCCGGCAGGTGGTGGCGGAGGGGGAGCTGCTGTCCCTGGCTGTGACCTCACCGCCACCACCAGCTGTCCCATGAGGTCCACGATTTGGCCCATACGGGCGTCCATGGACCTCAGCACCCCCAGCACCTCATGCGTGTCTGAAGCAGACCGGACCCATTGTCCTTGGGCCTCTTCATAGGCCCCAAGGACTCTGGCCATGTGAGGCAGGGCATGGCTCCCAGGGGAGGCTGGCGTTTCCCTGACCCTGCTCCTCCTACCAGTCCTGCTGCCACCGGCCTGCCCACTAGCCACATTGCTCACCACGGTCCTCGCTGTGGCTCCCAGGGTGGATCCAGTCGTCCGGGCCACCACCTGCGCTGGGGCTGGTGCCAGCGAAGACGTGGCGGTGGTGGCGGCGGTGGTGGTCGGTGCGGCGATGGTGGCGGTTGCGGCAGTGGTAGTGGCCACAATGACCGTGGGTGTGGCCGCAACGACAGTGGCAGCAGGGGGCTGGGAATGTTCAGCAGCCCTGGATGATGGGTTGGTGGGTAGGAGGGGTCCTGGGGAGCGGCTGGGCCCTGCCACACCAGATGGGCCTGCTTGGTTGTCCGTGTCCGAAGAGGAGGACAGATCCTCCAGATCCGTGTGTCCTCGTTGGGGGCTTGTAGGCTGGCTGTGCTGGCTGCTGGCTCCATCCCCAGCATCCATTAGTTCGTCACCTGTGGAGAGAATGAGATTTGTTATTGTGTTGCACCTGGTGAAGTATGTATTTGTCGTCTGACATTGACAGTTCGTGCAATCTCGTACATGGGTTTCCCGGAGGCGTGTGTGTGGCTGTAGCATCTGTAGTTGTGTGTGCTTGGCAATGGGACTGTGTGCTGTGCACATGTGGCATGGGACGGATTGGCCATGCCGATGGGTGTGTTGCTGTGCCCCTACTTATTGTGACTCTGGTGTATGCGGGCTCCTGGCCCATCCTGGGTCTGGTTTGTACTTTGCTTTTGGGGTTCAAATGGAACGCTTAGGAACGCATATGGCAACATGGGGGCTATGCCCCAGATTCGCATTTGGGAGGGGATATGCTTTTGGGGTTCAAATGGAACGCTTAGGAACGCATATGGCAACATGGGGGCCATGCCCCAGATTCGCATTTGGGATGGAATATGCTTTTGGGGTTCAAATGGAACGCTTAGGAACGCATATGGCAACATGGGGGCCATGCCCCAGATTCGCATTTGGGATGGAATATGCTTTTGGGGTTCAAATGGAACGCTTAGGAACGCATATGGCAACATGGGGGCCATGCCCCAGATTCGCATTTGGGAGGGAATATGCTTTTGGGGTTCAAATGGAACGCTTAGGAACGCATATGGCAACATGGGGGCCATGCCCCAGATTCGCATTTGGGAGGGAATATGCTTTTGGGGTTCAAATGGAACGCTTAGGAACGCATATGGCAACATGGGGGCCATGCCCCAGATTCGCATTTGGGAGGGAATATGCTTTTGGGGTTCAAATGGAACGCTTAGGAACGCATATGGCAACATGGGGGCCATGCCCCAGATTCGCATTTGGGAGGGGATATGCTTTTGGGGTACATGCTGTGAGCCATGGGTGCCGAACGTGACATGTGTTGTGGCAGCATGACAGTGCATGGTTTGAGGTGTGTGCATGCTTGACATGGCCTGCATATTTGCTGTCTGTTGTGATTACTGGACATGGCATTGGACGCATCGTTATGAGTGAGTGATGGTTGTGTGCCAGCCAACGTATTGCAGTTGTCCCATCTCCTTGGTGTGCGTGCTGCCCTGTGCCATGTGCATCACTGCAGTGCTCGGGGGGGGTGTGGCCCATGTTGTGTGTTGTTGCTCACAGTGTGTCGTGCACTTCATTGACTTCTGGCACATGGTTGGTCATGGGCATGTATCTTAGCGTGACTGCTGTATGTGTGGCAGCTGTGCGGATGACATGCCTTTCATGAGACTGGGGCTGACGGATGGGATGGATGGTATGTTGTTTGTGCATGGTGTGTCTGTGTGTTTGATGGGTTCAGTGGTGTTCGTGTGCATTTATGTTGTTCCGCTCTGTTGCGTCTAGTGTTGTTTGTCTTACATAGGCGTAGTTGTGGGGTGTGTGGTTGACAGGCAGTAGGGGCTACATGGACAGGACTTCAATGGTGTTTCGGTTGTGTGTGATGAGTTGCACAGTGGCTGCCGTGTGGAACTATATTCAGTGTGGCTTGTGCATGCAGACGTGGCTCCTTGGGTGTTGCTATGTCTTTGATGGGTCATGTGGGGTGTGAGTCTGTTGTTCATGTCCGTGTGCACATTGTTCACTTGTTCGTGACGGTGGGCGGTGCTGCGTGTTCGTCTGCTACGTGACATGTCCCATGTGTTGGTCGTGTTATGGTCCTCATGCCTCCAGTAATCCAGCCCTGTCCAGTTTCCCACCTGCAAGTTGTTCGTGCGTGCACTGTACTGGATGCCACATGGCTCTAAGCGGGGGGTGCTCCATGTTGCAGGTCTGTGGGGGTGGGGGGTGTTGTGGGTCGTGGGGGTGGCTGGACACCCACTGACACCGATTGCTGTGGACCGTGATGTCTGCCTTTCGGCTGTCGTTGTGCACTGCGGTGGCTGACACGTGGCTGTGGGGGATGCTCCTCCTTGCTGTGCTGTGGGACTGGGGCCTGGTGTGTGTTGTACTTGGGCTGTCCACCCTCCCACCCACTGCACTTTGTGTTCCTGCCACTTACCTGTTACTTGTCGGTTAGTGCAGCTGTGGCGGACACATGGGTGTGGTGGGTGCTCGTTGTGGCGCTTCTGGCATATTTGTGGACCTGTTGGTGGTTACGTGGCTGGCTTAGTGTACACATGTCCCCACGCATCTTACAGTTGTTCGGTTTGGGCTGTGTGTGGTAGTGTCTGTTGCATGTGTGTGTGATGTGTTGTGTATTGTGTGCTGGACATGGGGGTGTTTGTCCCTGGGAGCTGTGGCATGGTGGTAGTGCATGTGAGTACATAGCGGTGTGCTGGTATACATTAGTTTGTACTTACCAGCCTCCACTCCCCTGCTAATCCGGCGAGGATCTCCGGATGGATTACGACTCGCACCTTCTCCTCCCACGCTTTGAAGGTCTTAAAGAGCGCGGGATTCCCTCCGCCAGTGACGGCAGCCAGCTCTCTGTTTTTGCCCTCCTTCTTCTTGACCAGGCTCTTTACGTCATTCCAACGTTTGTTAATCTCGACTCTGTTCCTGGGCAGGGTCCCGACTGCATTGACCTGGTCTACGATCCGGTTCCACATTCTGTTTCTGGTGGCTAGTGGTGTGTGCTGGACCATGTTCCCATAGATTTGTGGGTACACCTTGATGATCTCGTCGACCATGACCGTCAGCACCATGGGCGTGAACTTGGGCATTCTTTGTGGTGCCATGATGTTTGTGGTGCTGGTGCGGTGTGTGTTGTGTAATGTGCAGGGGGTTTGTGGTGCCGGTGTTTGGTGGTGGTGGTGGTGGTGGTGGTGGTGGTGGTGTTTGGTGGTGGTGGTGGTGGTGGTGGTAGTGATGTGTGCGTTTCTGTGGTGTGCTGCTGTCCTTGCTGTGTCACTGTGTCCTCTCCTCTCCTCTCTGGTTTGCAATGTAGCAAGGGGTTGTGGTCTGTGGGAGTGCTGCTTTTGTACTCACCTATGTGGGTGTATCCTCATGGTCTGTTGTTTTCAGGTGTGTTGTGTCTGGGGTTCTGGCCTTTGTATTTTTTGTTTGTCCGGGGGGTGTTTTCGGGATGTGTACTGTGCTTGTGTATTTGTGCGTGCCTTGCTGTGTGGACTTGTTGGCCATGTTGTGTGCTATTGGTTTTGTGTGCGGATGGTTTCTGTGCAGGTACGTTGGCGCCATGGCTTCTGCCGTGTCGATTCTCATCGGCGTTGTTTGCGCTGGCGGGCGGTATATTTGTGGTTTTTCCGCGCTCATGTCGGTGCGATCGTAATTTCACGTGCGGTGTGTCGGCCGTGAGGGCGGGCGGTTTTGTGTTGTCGTGCGTGTTTCCGTCCGTGGCGGGCGGTTTGACTCCGACTCGGACGTTGGCGGGCGGTATTTTGTGTGCTTTTTCCGCCGATGGCGGTATTCGGTTTGTGTAATCGTAATGGCGTGGTCGGTGTTCAGGCGGTGTGTGCGGGCGGATTTTTGCCGCTTCCATGCCTGGCGGAATTATTTACGCCGGGTATCGTAATGGGCCCCTTAATTACAATTAAATTACTTCCCACCCTATTCCCCTATAAACCCACAACCCGCTACAGAACTAAAATGCGAAATTTAATTAAAAATAATTAATAATTTCTAAAAATTATGAATTAATTTACTATAATTAAATTACTTCCCACCCTATTCCCCTATAAACCCAACAACCCGCTACGGTACTAAAACGCAAAATTTCCTTAAAAAAAAATTACTAACTTCTAAACAATTAATACATATATTTAAAAAAATAATACAAAACATAACAAAACATGTGGAACACATACATATAAAATACATACTAAAATACATAACACTAACATAAACATCGATATTATTAACATCGATATTTTTACTATCGATATTAACAACTTCGATGTTAACAAAAACGATATTTCTTACCTTCAGGTCGATATTCTGGTCACCGATATTCTTGATGTCGATATTCTGTCCCTACGATATTTAAAACTCGATATTAATGTAGGTCGATATTTAAAAGTCGATATTTTGACTGTGCACCGGTGAAAATTTGATGGATCTGGATTTGTTGAAGAAACTGCATGCTACTATTTATTGTTCCACGGCAGGTGTTTATATGACCATGGGACCAGATATAGTACGTGCTAAACAGTGTCTGTCCAGAGATGTGCCTCTTCCAGTTGAATTTGTTGACGCGCCACCCACTCAGTGGGCGACAGGTGATACAGACGTGGGACTACTGCAGATACCTCCAGTCTCGATACAAGTTAAGGATTGTGCTATTTTGCCCCGTATCCCTCAGTATAAAATACCACAGGCAGGAGAGAGAGCCTTATTGCAAAATATTCAGGATTTGATTAAGAAGGGAGTGGTTGAAGAGACTACTGCCAATATTTGTAATAGCCCTATTCTTCCCATTCTTACACGGACACTTTCGGGTTCATTTGATGACCATGAAGATGTTTACCATTTTGTGATTGATTTGTGCGAAGTTAATAAAATAGTGGTTCCCCAGTTTCCAGTGGTCCCTGACATTACTACTCTTTTGACAATGATTGCTTTTACTGCTAAATTCTTTTCTGTCATTGATTTGAAAAATGCGTTCTCTAGTATTCCTATTCATCCAGTTAGCAGATACTTGTTTGGGTTCACCCTAGCTGGAAGAAGCTTTAGGTTCTGTCGAGCTCCTCAGTGCTATACTGAGAGTCCAAGTATTTATAGTCAGGCTTTAAAGAGCCAATTGGATTCCCTTTCGCTTCCTACAGGTAATGTATTGGTTCAGTATGTTGACGATCTCCTTATCGCTTCTGACACAGAGCAAGGTTGTAGAGATAGTACAGTTTAATTGTTGCTGCATTTAGCTCACCATGGACATAAAGTTTCTTTTTCTAAATTTCAGTATTGTCGAACTTAGGTCACCTACTGTTGAAGGAGGGTAGGAGATTGACCCCTGAGCGCATCAGTACCATTGTTCAAATGCCCATCCCACAGACTCAGAAAGATGTGCGCCCTTTCATAGGTATCAGTTCCTACTGTCAGCAGTGGTTACCTAACTACTCCTTACTAATCAAACCTTTGCTTGCACTAACCACTAAAGACGTGCATGACCCCTGCCTTGGATGCCTGAATGTCAGCAGTCTTTTGAGCAATTGAAAGCTGCACTTTGTTCAGCCCCAGTACTTGGCACCCCTGACTATAACAAACCGTTTGTGTTGTTCGTCCATGAGATGGCTGGTTGCGTGCTTTCTGTTTTAACGCAAAGATTTGGAGATAAGCAACGGCCGTGTGCTTATTTCTCTGCTGTTCTTGACCCTGTCTCAAGAACCCTCCCGAGCTGCCTAAGAGCCGTCGCGGCTGTGGCCACCTCGATAAGACAATCGGCTGGACTCGTACTTGATACTGATCTCACAGTTATGGTACCCCATGCTGTGGATACACTTTTGAATAAGACTAAGACACAGCACCTCACCAGTGCATGTCTGACTGTCTATGAATTAACATTATTCACTAAACACATCATGATTAAAAGATGTGGCACTCTGAATCCAGCCACGTTACTGCCCCTCCTTTCTGAGAGTGATGAGATTGATAAACATGACTGTATCTTTCGGACGGAAGAAGAGACAAAAGGACTGGTAGACTTGACTGATGTTCCCTTATCTGACCCACAAGGGGAACTATATGTCGATGGCTCTTGTTTTAAATTACCAGATGGCACTACAACTGCTGCGTATGCTATCACCACGCTGCATACAGTAGTTGAGACATCACAAGTTCCTTATCAGTCGGCCCAAGCTGCTGAGCTTGTTGCCTTAATACGAGCTTGCGAATTGAGTGAGGGACTGGTTGTCAATATTTATACTGACAGCCAGTATGCCTTTGGAGTAGCACATAACTTTGGGCAACTCTGGGCTGAGAGAGGGTTTCTTACTTCTCATGGCACCAAAATTCAGCCTGGGCACCTTATATTGAGGCTTTTGTCTGCTTTGACACTCCCTAAGAAATTGCCTATAGTAAAGTGTAGTGCCCACCGGAAAGTCACTGACGATGTAGGTAGGGGAAATGCTTTTGCAGATCAGACAGCTAAGGAAACAGCCCGGACTAAAATGAAAAGAATGTTCGTAGCAGGTCCTGCTAGGTGGATGCCTGAAATTACCATGTTTGAGGATACACTTAAGAATGTGAAGGAGATACAAAGTGAGGCCACAATAGAGGAATTAGCAATGTGGCAAGAAAGTACAGCACAATTGAACGATGAGGGATGTTGGATTGATAAGTCAGGGAAGCAGAGATGGATGTTGCCAGATGCATATGTCCTTCCCGTAGTCATGATGGCCCATGGCCCAGCCCATATTAGTGCTAAAGGTATTTGCAAGTTGTTAGGTCCTGTATGGCAGAATGATAAAATTTCGAAAACAGCTGCACATTTAGTGAAGTACTGCATGGTGTGCATGATGCACAATCCTGGAAAGGGTACTCCTACACCACCCCGTAATTTTGCACCACCCACTTTTCCTTTTGAGGTCCTTCAGATGGATTACATAGAACTAGATAGGTGCAATAATTTAAAGTATGTTTTGGTGGTTGTCTGTGCATTCAGTAAATGGGTTGAGGCTTATCCAACTAAAGACAATACAGCCATTACGACTGCAAAGGTACTCCTGAAGGAGTTCTTTCCTCGTTTCGGCTTGCCCTCATTTGATTTGGAGTGATAACGGAAGTCATTTCAATGCCAAGGTGATTCAATTGATTCGTGATGGTTTGAGTATCAAGCAGAAGTTCCATGCTGCCAATCACCCACAGTCAGCAGGTTTGGTTGAGAACTACAATGGTACTCTCAAATTAAAATTGGCAAAAATTCAGGAGACAACAGGGTTACAGTGGCCAGATGCTTTACCATTAGTTCTTTTGTCGACAAGAAAAACAGCACAATTTAGGACAGGATTGTCACCGTACGAGGTCATGTTTGGAGGCCCGGCAAACGTCTGGGGAGTATCGCGCCCTTGGCGGTTTTCAGATATTGAGCACCCGTTGTTGATAGACTATCTTTGCCAGTTAACTGAAAGTTTGCGTTCTATTCACCAACAGGTCCGGGAAGCCCTCCCAGCTACACCAGAGGGGCCCGGACACGATATTCAGCCTGGCGATTTCGTGTTGGTAAGAAACTTCCAGTGGAAGAAGAGTTTGAAGCTGCAGTGGAAGGGACCGGAGCAGGTCCTCCTATCTACACGCACAGCTGTTAGAGTCGCTGATCGAAAGAACTGGGTGCATGCGACTCACTGTCGCAGGATACCTCTACCCTTGCCCTACGATCAGTGGGTGAGGGATGGATTAGGGGACTCAGAGTGTGAGACGGTGCCTCAGTTTGTCCCCTTCAGCAACGCCAGGCTGACTTGGGCCAAAACGGATGAGGAAAATGATGAAGTGCTGAATCAGCAGTTCCTCCGGAAATACGGGCTATCCAGGAGCCCCTTTTTACTGATCCCTCTGTGCCTGGAGTCACTAGGTAAAATCTGCGCCCTCGGCTGAGGAGCGGTGCACCAAAGGAGAAGTCAGATTAGTTAGGGATGGACTGGCAGAATGGTGGCTGATGAAGAATAGCCAGTAATTCCCCTTGTTCATACACACGTGTTGTGGTCTACCAAGAAAAAGATATTATGTGTTATTCTTGTGATTTTACTGCTATTGATTCTGGGTGGGGTTTCCTGGGTTTTGGAATGTGATCAGAATGCACCGTCATGTTCTAAACATAAGGTTGTTTCTAAAATCTGAACAAAAAGGACAGCCCTGAGTAATGTATTTCTAGACACACATAAAAGATCTTTTGGAGAAGGTACAGCTTGTTATCCCACCGAATCTGTTACAAGTTTATGGACTGCTTACCCATCGTCACTTGTCAATTATACGTATACTCGCCCAGCCCACTTCATAGAGGTAAGGGGTGAGTTTGGTATGGGGTATCCTGGCCCTTGTTTGTATTACAGAAAGCCACGAGGAAAGGGGCATCCGGGGTGTGATAATAAAACGTATTGTGATAATTTGTACATGAGAGCAGAACATTACCCCAGTGAGCTGGCATAATCAAGATTTAACAGTTACCCAAAAAGCTGGTTATTATCCCGCATGTTGTCCGATAGTAAATAGCAGTGACACATTTTTGTATGTCAATTGTTCTGGAATAATATTGTTAAAAAATACGATGTCTCTAGTGAAAAAGAAGGATCCGAGTACTTTTGGAATGAACACCAGATATGCTCCTGTAGATTATCAAGGTCCACTCTATGTACATCCAGGATTTTATTTTCTGTCTAATGGTACTTACTCAAATGTTTATAATGGTACAGATGATGTTGCTTTAGGAATGGTGCTCCCTCTGGGCGTGCCTTGCAAGTATAGTAAGCCAAATGTACGGTGGGTAAAAAGAACTTTAACTTTAGAGTTTTGTGATGGAGTAAAAACTTGGAAGTCAACAATTACAGTAATGGGATCACTTTTGGGTATATTCTCTCCTCCATCATTATCTTTGGTGTTACTGCTATGGCCAGGGGTGAGAAAGCTAGAGAATATTTTGGATGTAAGTTGCAAATACTGTCTAACTCTACGGTAGCAGCTTTGCACGATATCACCACCCAATTGGAAAGCATGTGGATCTATTTCGAGCAGACTAGGTATGCCGTTGACTTCATCTTGGCAAAAAGTGGTGGTGGGTGCGCTGTAGAAGGAGACCAGTGTGTAGTCGGGATCACTAATATGGAAAAGAACATTACCCAACATATTTTAGACATCCTAGAAAATGTTAAAGGAATGGAGAGTGAGAACTGGAGTTGGTCACTTTTTGGTGGATGGGGTTGGATCCTTGAAAAGGTGATTTATTTCATTGTGATTTTGATTTCTGCTGTGTCCTGGTCCAGTGTCTTCCCTTATGTTGCTCTTATTGCACCACCCTTCTCGCCCCTAAGTGAATATCGATTTATGATACTAATGCTACAATTATGATTGCATTTTTGAGATTTCTTCCCTTCTTACTGTCTCCCTTCCAGATGCTGAAGACATGGAGTGCTCTTAATGCAGTTCACTAATGATTAATTGATTTTGCTATCATACAAAATGTTTAGCTCATGCTAAAAGGAGGGTCTGTTAGAATGAAAAATTATGCTTTTGCATTGTTTTACGTAAGTTAGCAATTGCGGCGCCATTTTGTGTATGGGCGCCATTTTGTATCATGATCGAAACTAATTATTTTTCCATTTCCGAGAAACAGCCTTCTCTAGGTTATGTTTCTTCTTAGCTGAGTTTTGCTACACTAATGAATGCACTGCTCTTATTACCGCATACCTTTCCTTTAGATGTAGACCTTCTCCCACTTGTCTAGTGGTGGGTACAGGCAGAGTGACCTTGAATAGTAGATAATGTGTGCCCGTCCTCAGAATCGAAACTTACTCCTTTGTAATTTACTGTCCAGCTGCATCTCTCTGGAAAATTCCATGGTGGGTGTGCTTTCTTTGGTTTCGAAGTGTACATAATGTATCGTTATGCTTACTGATGTCAGTCCCTCTGCAGCACTCCTAGCGACTGGGCAGACAGGGCTCCGCTCTGAGTGTACTTTGAATAAACTGTTATAGGTTTGTATTCTCTACTGTCTGACCGGCTCTTCATTTGGTATGGAAGGCTGAGAGGTGGTCGTGAGTGACCCAGGTGACCCTAATCAGGCCACTTTCTTCATCTGTTTATTGTTGAACCTTTCAGAATAAACAATTAGCAGAAAAATCCTTGGCAACCTTTTAGCTACTTACTTTCGGTGGAAATATACTTTTTTTTTATGAACAATGAACGAGAAGTCAAATAATCAGCATCCATGAAACCTTGTTTATCATTCATGCCAATCACTAGAACAGAGGATCTGTTTCATATGAAATAACATGAATATATTCAATCGGACTTCATCATCACATTGCAATGAATAACAGCATGAATACATGTGCATTTTATGTTTTGACATTTATATCTAATAACTAATATATATAATTCAAAAAAGGAATTACCTGAAAGGAAAAATCATGATAATCATAACAAGATGAAGTGAAGTGCTACCATCCGGGGAAGTGTCATTCTCACTTGGGTGAGGTTGGCAGTGAATATAACTCAGCTAGAAGAGAAGGTCTTTATGGATGCAGCGTGCTGAAAATTACCCATGGCTGTAACATTTTTCCCTGCAGGTAGCATTATGCCGGCACCTTCTTGAGTTCTTGAGGGTAGGACAGGTCTGCTACCTGACTTGAAATCTGGGTGCCATTGCTCCTTTTGGACCTATGCTCCCATGAAGGCTCACTGGAGAGACGGAAACAAGCACTGGCAAAAAGCCCTTTGTAAAAGAACCATTGAGGTTTTGCAGTCCTCGAATTATGGGCAAGATGGACTTACAAACTGATTGCATGTTGTGTATTGACTTTTTGCGACCAGTATTTTATCTGCTAACTGACTTAGATACAAATAGGTCAGTTCACAAAATAAGGAATTGCAGACAGTCTCAGAACAACATGCCTAAGCATTTTGCAATATGTGCCCTCCTGCAGTGGCGGCCGACACGGATCGGTGGTGGCAGGGTGGGGAGGCGGGAGTGGTTGGGCGGGACAGGGACGAGGGGTAAATAAAAAACAAAATTAAACTTACTTCCTTGCCGCATCCTCCCTCGCTGCGTCCTCCTCGTTGCGTCCCTCCTCTGGCAGGCCGGAACACAGAACAGAAAGCACCCAGGTTGAGGCTTCCCTGAGCCAATCACAATGCTGCAATGTAGCGTTGTGATTGGTCTGTACGCCGTAGTTCGGCGCTCAGATGGGGACAGGGAGCCTGGGCATCTTCTCCACCCAGACTGTAATGCAGCTTGGGTGGAGAGCATGCTAAATGGTCCTAGAGGGCTGGCCAAACATTCATGCGCACTTAGGGAGCAAAAACCACTCCTCCACTCCCCTGCTCTGTCAGCAGAGCAGCCCCGCCCGCCCCATCTGGCAAAGTTGTCACACCTGCAACAGTAAAAACTAAAATGAGAATAACATTGAGTTATTTTCATTCTATTTTTCCTTACACTGCTGAAAAGCAGTGAGGTGATGCTCTACCGCCTTAGCGGGGGAGCAGCCACTGGATGGTAGCCTGCCAAAGACATCAGGCTGCCATTCCTGTGATTGCATTTCAAAAAGAAAACTCCTTTTTAAAGCAGTTTGAGTTCCTAAAATGAACCAGTGCCACTTAAAAAAATAGTTACCATTTTGGAAAACTTCAGTGACAGCAGGCACTCCTCCCTGAAGCTGCCACTCCAATTTCCATTTCAAGATGGTAACTAATGCAGATGTTTTGCCTTTCTCTTTCAAATTTAACATGGCTCTGACTTCCTGTTCCGGGTTTCCACCTCCTGTTTTCTGATGGGCAGAAGTTAAGGAGACTATGAACTCTGATCCACTGCATGTCATCACATTCATTGTTGATTTTTTGATGGGTTCATCACTCACCTGTTTTTGATTTTTGCCATTATGTTTTGCCTCTGCGAGGTCTGGTTTGCTTTTCATTCTTAATCCACTGGCTCCATTCTCTCAACAGATTTGGAATACTGGCCTATATCTGCAATTGAAGGATGTTTATGCCTTTGTGGCTTTTTCCTCCAGTCCTGGGTTTTCTTCCTGCACACACCAGTCATAATATGTGGTTTTGTAGTGTGGAGGCTAGTTTAGAAAGATTTCCTCAAACTTGTTGTTGTATTCAGGTTGCCTGTGTCTGCTGATGAGAGAGAACTGGAGAGATAGTCATAAAGGGATCGTGTGTATGCGTGCTCATGTGTGTGTGTTAGGATCTGGGTGGGAGGGATATCTTGAATGTCAATGCTTCAAATTAGCTTGTTATTTTGTATGTAGGTGTATGCAAGTTTGTGCATATATGTGCATGTATACACATGCATGCAAGTGTATGTGTTTTGGTGTCAATGCTGTGTTGTTATTGCATGCTAATGCTTCAAATGAGGTTTTCTTTGTGTGTATGGGTGTGTGTGTGCATGTGTGTGTGTGTCAGTGTTTGTTACATTTCCAATAAAGTTAACAGAAATATGATTTCACCACTAAATCAGATATTGAAAATTAAGTGGAAAATAACTTTGAATTATTTTCAAGGATTCTCTCAAGTGAAGATGAAAAACAAATATTTTTAATCACAGCGAAGCCTGTTTCATTAAAAATGTAGCTGAACCAACAGAGCAGGAATAGATTCAAGGACTTCAGTCATTGTGAAGGTACCTAATTCAGACATATGCTGTATCTATTTTTATATATTAGGCACACTGTCCTGTAGGTATACAAGTCAAGTTTTAGGGGTTACTTCTTACTGTTTTAAAATAGGAGATCCTCATGCTAAAGGCACTTTTCCTTGCTATGTGTTACTGTAGTGCCTTTAACTCTTTCACTTCCAGGATCCATGCACACCTCTGTGCTGAGGCACTTTTCAAAAAATGATCATAAGTTTGTTTGAGCACATGTGCTATTTTGGTCTCATTGCAGCCTGAAGATATAATGTAAAATGTGGAGATTATTTCTAAAGACTCCCACACACGTCTGCACCACAGGGAGGAGCCAAGGCAGGTTGGATTTTTCTGAGGATTCAAAAATATCCAAACAGCATCTGGGCTTCTCCCTGGGGTGCAGATGCATGTGTGTGTAAATAGATGTATATGTGCATCTATAGAGGAGCCAGGCACTGGTTGGATTTTTATGGAGGATAAGAAAAAATCCAAACAGCTTTTGTATTCTTGCTGCGGTAAAAAGCTATTTTTCTGTGCCCCAGAAAGGAGAACATTTTTTATTAGGCTAAAAAAGGCAAATAGCTTCTTGCTCCATGTTTAACGGATGTAGAGAGGTGGGCGTGATGGGAGAAATTGCAACTCATCTACATGCTTTCCATCACTACCCCACCAACAGAAAAAACAAATCAGGTCTAGGTAGCTCCTTCATCTCCCCATGCTTTTCTATTCAAGAGATGAATTGAAAGAATAAGGAACTGTGTGTCTGTGCCAGGCTAGGTGAGGGAAGGTCTGACTAAGAGAACTTTTCTCTTTGAGCCAGACATTCTTATATCAGTCACATATAACTAGCTAATTTCAGTGGTATTTTGGTTTTTAAACAATAGTGGTTTTTTGGTGAATTTCTAAAGTTTTTTAAACGTAAGAGTTAAGTTACTTACCACCTTCCTCACCTTAACCTATTTATTTAGACAGACAGTGGCAGTCTGTGTGGTTATGGTTAGGACTGAGTTTCCATAGAAAAATTATTTTTTGTTTTGCTAATAACTTTGATGCCATTTGATGAACCTCAACCCTATGGCCCAAGGCTATGTGTACCTGGGATTGATCTCCAGTGGAGGGTAGGGCACCCACAGGGGTTGGGCACAGGGCCTGGCCGCTGGTGGCCAATCCCCCATTGCTGGCCAGTCCCCCATGGTCACGCAACATGCCACGGACACCCACCCAACAATTCTTGTTTTTTTTCACTCATGGTAATCTTGCAGCGGCAGTCTGTCAGTTAACAAAAATGGAAATTCACTGAAAAAAACAACAGTTAAAGTGACGTTATAGTTAGGTGTTGAAATTAGACACAAGCTAACGTTAAAAACAACAACAAACAATTAAAACACCAGTTATAATTTAGTGAACTAACTTTAACAATGATGATGTCATTTGAAATGTTATCAGTGATTTCATTATTGATGTCATTTAACATGTCATGAGTTATGTAATGTGTGAGGTGATTAGCAGTTCATGGCAGAGACGCAATTACAGTTAGCTCAGATAAATATAACTTGTGAATTTCAGTGTATTTTTTTTTTAAACATTAGTTATGTTCTTTCAACACCTAACTATAATGCTACCTTAACCTTTGTTTGTTCAGTGAATTTCTAGGTTTTTGTAACATTAACTAAGATCTTATTCTTATACTCAACTATATCTTCACTCTGGTGAGGAACTGTGCCCAACCCCGCTGCAGCTGGCCAACCCCCAAGTGCACAGCAGGGGTTGGCCACAGGGCGGCCAGGCACAGAAGACTCCACGAGCACAAGTCGTGACCTCGACTCCACGAGACAATGAGCATTGATCTCCGCTCGTCCCCCGAGGAAGCGAAGGAGCTGTATAACAAGTTATAGGTACTATAGACCAATAACCATCCAGTGACGCAATAGCTCACTGCGAAGAAGGGTAAGTGCAAAACTTACCCACGCATGTCCCAAATCACTTACGTGCCATAACCTGGTCCTGAAGAAAGCCCTCCGACCCAACAGGGCATCGATAGGGCTGAAACATGTCGACCACTCACGTATTCACAGTAGGTGCTATAGAACAGTAGCCCTTCTAGATACACACCACCCTCTATTTGTAACCTTGTCCCATCTCCAATAGAATAAAGACTCATGTTGGAAAGATGGAGGTAATTTTAAACTCACTTTTCTTTCATTTCTGATCACTACTGTCATCACCAGTTGGTCTCCCTCCAGGTGGAGGAAAGCATACGATTAGACCCCATGATGATGCTTTTCACGTAGTTACAAAAGCGGATAATCAAGATATACCGCCCAGTTCCACTGTACGTGAATGAGGGTTTTTTTACAAGACGGCCAGTACCAAAGACCCTGGTAACACTACAGGACAAGTGATCTATTATCCTTTGATAAAATACTTATTGCCTGGAAGCCGAATGGATCTTAGCTTCTTCTCTCTCCCTCGACTGATTAAGAGACCTGTGCCCAATGCCCCATGGATGGCCACAGGGATGCACCCAACCCTCCATAGATGCCCAGCCCCACACGGACCCGAGTCCATTTTTTGTTTATTTTTTTTCAAACTTTTTGGGAGATAGCCAGTAATCCCTAAATACCCATCACAAGCATCAACCCCCATGACACGATAGTACCATGCAAGCTTTCCCCAGAGAAGCTTGAGAGTTACACTAGATGTGAAGCTTGAACAGCGTCTCCCGCAGGAGTATTGCGGTACCTCACTGCAGGGCCACTCTAGAAACAAAGTACAGCGGTATTGGCTGCATACACATTTTTTTCATTTGTGATGTCATCAGTGATATGATAAATTGTCATCATCATCATTCAACTTTATTTCGCACTTCATTAAAATGCATGAAAGTTCACATATAAAAAGATGTCATAGAATAATACATTAAAAAAAGACATGCAATAAATTCAAAATTTAAAAGCAATACCGAGCCCACAATAATAGCCTTTACATAAAATAGGTTAAATCTAAAAGTACATTCAGAAGATATAAAAAGGCAGAATATGACGGTAAGAGAATTAATCTTAAAGTGCTATAAGTGAAGTGCTAAAGGCCTTGCGAGTTCTTAAAGTAGCCAGTAAAAAGGAGGCTAGTGCAAAACAGACCAATGGGGTATCTAATGGGTAGAATAAAAAGAGAGCAGAGGCTACAGTTCGCATTGATAATTTTCTTAAAAGCGGGACAATAAAAACCTTCCTCTCTTTTAGATATAATGGGCAGAAAAGGAGGAGATGTAAAGTCGATTGGGCTGTCTTATTGTCACAAGGACAAGGCGGTAAGTTCTTAAGAACAAATTGATTATTTGGATAACCAAGCATTAACAGAATAAGGTTCAGTCTGAATCTAGTCAGAATGAATCGATGCTGGTTATTCTTAACTATCCGTAAGTATGAGTGTGAATGATTTAATATCTGTGGTATAGATTCATACAACTTTAAGATTTGTTTCCCTTTTTGAGTATTCCACCTTTCGTGAGTGACTTGATTTAGAAAGATCGCCTTTAGTCTTGATTTGGGGAAATGTTTGCAAAGATGTGGGGTATCATACAAAAAACCAAGACCCAAAGAGATAAGGGTTTCTCTTACATATGATATCCAGAAGATTCTGTGGGCATAGTCCAAATTCAGGACATCTTTGAAATTCTTTTGGTTTAAACCCCCAGTTTCCCTTTTCCAAACGGATAGCCAGAGAAAAAGTGGCGCTAATCTTATGGCATCCGTAATAAAAGGCATACCAGCTTCTTTATGGGTTATAAATTTATTGCTTGCTTGTGGGATTGACAACAGTCTTTTAATGAATGTATCTTCTTGTACTTCGTGTGGTGTTACATCAGTAATACCCCATATTGCTGCCCCATAGGTGGCCATCGAGAGCGTTTTCGCCATATTAATTATGTCATTTCACATGTCATGAGCGATTTAATATATGAGGAATAAGATGTGCATGGTGGGGGCGCAAGTTATAATCAGCTCAGTGAACTATAACTGTTCAATTTCAGTGTTTTTTTGTTCTTTTACACATTTGTTTTTAACTAATTTCACACCTAAATATAACGTTACTTTAACCTTTGGGTTTTTTCAGAAAATGTGTAACTTTGTAGGGTTTTTTAACATAAGATCTTATTACCATACCTAACTATAATGTCTCTTTAAGCTTTGTAGTTTTTTTCAGTGAATTTTGTTTTTTATGTAAGGAAAAATCCTATTACCATATCTAACTATAAGGTCTCTTTAATCTTTGTTTTTTCAGTGAAAATCTCTTTTTTTTTAAATTATATTCAGCCAACACCCTCACTGTGCATAGCCTTCAGCTATGTGCAGCACAGGGTTTGGCCCAGGCCTGCCCAATCTGGACTGCTAACCTACTGCAGCCTGGGCTATCTAGTCAGTTTCCTGCCCATCACACCATTCTCTATGTGTGTGACCCATTCCCATCCCTCCTTGGACTGTTTTGCTGCCACTGCCCTTTGTTGCTGCCCATGCCCCTCTGTTCTGCTCACCTGTTCCCCAGGTGCCTGCCATTGCCCCTCCCTCTCTTGGTCTGTTATGCTGCAACTCTGTCTGTGCTGCCACTGCCCTTCACTGCTGCCCCTACCCCATCCTTCTCTTCACTCTGTGTGTGTGTGACCCACTCTCCTTCTCTGAGCCATTGTGCTGCCACTTCCCCTATTCTGCAACTGCCCACTGTGCCTGCTCTTGCCCTTGCCCCCTGACCCACTCCCTGTTCTCTATATACATGCCACTGCCACATCCGTCCTTAGTCAATTCTGCAGCTACTTACCTCTGTTGCTCCCCCTGCCCCATTCCCTCTCATTCTCAGTGTGCGTGCCCCTGCCACCTCACTCCCTGGTCCGTTGTGCTGCCACTGCCCTCCATTGATGCCCCTGCCCACCTGTCTCCCCCATTTAGATTTTTTTCCTGTATGGAATCATAGGGAAAACACAATTAGCTTTGCCTTCATCAAGGACAAGGAGTTAGCATTGTACTGGCATTTACAGAAGTGGAGTTTCAACTGGGGCACATGCTATGAGTTTAATTGCGATGAATTGAGAATCTGTGACAGAACGGAAACTTGCCTGTATATTTATCCAAGATGAATCCACAGCTTTCTATCAAATGTTCACCCAACTGCAGTTCTTTCTATTGTTTTCTTTAAAAAAAAAAAAGGTGTGGCACCACAGGGGCCAGGATGAGTACCGAGATTCTAGCTGTTTGGGACCTCCTGCCCACATGGCCCCTGGAGTCAGCATGGGCCCACAATGCCCCCTTACAGTCTTTTTACAAAATCTTTAAGGACTCTGGGACCGAGCTGCTGTGTCCTGTAATGACTGTCACAGTGTTCTGTGAAGATCTGTTGTCAGCCAATCAAATTACTGAGTACCGCGGGCCCAGTCCTGTTCTGATGTACCGAAAATACCCAAGGGAGGAACAGCTCCTAGGGCCAACTGGCAGACCCTATTTTATAAAATTACGGTCTGTGGGACTCCCACAGGATCAACCTTCCAGATATACTGATTTTGTTAACCCCTTCATGACTACCCGGGCACCTCTTTAAACTTTTTCTCAAAAACAGCTGACTAGATTTACACCAAATAACGAAAAGCAAGCTTTATGACTAAAGTTCTAACGTTTTGCCAAATGTCGTGTAATACTCTTCAGCCATTTTTTCTGCATCACTTCCCAAATGTTACTATTGGAATTAACATGAGAAATCAAAATTTTGGACCCACCTATTTCTTGGTCCCCACTTGATGGATCACCTCAAAACTTTCCAAGAAGGTTCAGCTATGGTAGAATTCAAACATTTTGCAGTTAAAGAGAAACAATAAGCTTGGTGAATCTCTTGATCCCAGTCCCAATACTTTAACTTTGGAAGAGCATTTTTACACAAATTAAAGACAAAAGCCCTGGGATATGAGTCTTCTGCCTCTTCATCCATACTTAGTGCTCTCAAGGTATTTCGTTGTTGCTCTTTCCAAAATCATTGAGTTGCTACTGTGTATCTTTTAGCTGTTTTTCATGTTCCACCACTTTGTTTTCATTTGTGCACAGACACAAGGGAGCACCGAGGATTCCCAGCTTCTCTTTTTGGATAATTTATGTACTCTAAGCCTGAAAGTGTATTGCTTGGGTGTTAAATGGGTGCTCCCTTTTGACAGGACAAAGCTTTGCTTCTTTGATGAGCTCTAACAAGAGTGAAGCTTATGTATCAGGAGCTGCTTTTATTAATTCCAACTGGGCCTTTTATGTTGGAGTCACTGTGTCACGGGTGTAATGATGTAAATATAGATATAGTGGATGAGGAATGCTAAGTAGTGCAGTCAGTCCAACTTGCAGTGCCACATCCTGCTTCCTAGTATACTGCTGCTGATGCTTGGTATTGAGCTGTGACAGAAAAATTCCCTGTACCACTGGGCGGATTAACACCTTTCAGGAACAGTAAGTCTGCTGACTGTAGTCAATGAGTTTGGAGTAATGAACATTCGGATGAAATAGAAGTACATCCTCCTTATTTCACCCATGCATGTAACCTTCCTCTTCTGTAGCACTATTTTAGAGGGTGATTGTTTCCTCTAGCCAAGAAAAAATGTGATGGGGTTAGCCTGGACAGGAGGCACGTTAAGGGGCAGGCCATAGCAACAACCCAGCTCTAAAAGTATGGCCTAGCGTTCAGCCTACTGGAAAATTATGCAATGCAGGATGGGGCCTGCTGTCCTCTATTATACCTCTAAAGGTTTAAATAATAGATAATGTAATTAACTTCTAGCTCTTAAAGCAGATTTCAATACCGCACAATAATTTTTATACTGAGCATGTATCTGATTCTATTTTGCACATAAAGTTGGCAAATTTGCATATTTACATGAAAAACCACACGCTCTCTTTATTAGAAATGTATAGATGTTTTAGGATTAAAATCTAAACCTACCTCTTTAATACAGAATGACAAATGTGCTTATATGTGCAACACATCGTTATGGAATATTTCTATAAAATTGTAAACATCACCAGAGCTGTGAACTTCTTGAGTGGCACCATGTTATGTACATCTCTCATTGAACTGTCATCGCGATCATTTAATGTGTTAAGTGACAGCTGTATGGTATGGAACGTTTTTAAGTGACAAGTGCATGAATAAGGAGGAGGTTGTGTCATTGAAAATGTACTTACCAACTGACTATCTTTTGGAGGGGCAGTCATTTTACGTACAGGTTAATCATAAGTATTTGTGCAATTTCCAAATTTAAAATTACAAATTTTAAATAAATTGTAATCTTCTCTTCCTAGAGCAGTGAAATAAACTTCTTTCCAGCTTCAGTATATTGTCAAATGTTTTCTCCTCATTGTTGAGTGCCTTACCATGCTAACTGCTGTTCTCTAAGGCGCATTCGTTGACATACTATTGGCCTCATAGCAGACGCCGTGGAGGGACGGGCCCCTGCTAGGGGCCCCCAAAGTCCGTTTCCGATAGCCTTTCAATGGCGGACTGACCACCATCAAAAAGGCCATCTGAAAGGGCCATTGTAATCCCTACGGCGGTGCCTGAGCAGGCACCGCCCTCATAGTAGGGATTAGATTCCGACCGCAACGCCAAAGGGCTCCTTGAGCCTGTCGGAACCTGAGCGGTTGGTCCCTCACCCATGCAGTCGAACCGACCGCATTATAATGCGGTGGTCTGACTGCTGCTTCAGAAGTCAGTGGGACCGACACCGACGTGCCATCGGTGTTGGTCCCACCGACATCCTAATGAGGCCCTACGTTTCGTAAAATCAGGGATTGACCCAAGTAGATCCTCAAATCATTCACAATGATATTTCTTGTGTTATTCTCCATTTCCCCTTATATTCAGGACAATCATTGATCCTCATTGACTGTAAGCATTTAATTGACAAGGGTGCATGTGTGCCAAAGCAGTAAAATGTTAACATACCTTAAATGGAGTTTTTAAGAAACCCCTGACAATATAATATATAAAGTGGAGCAATTGAAACATGTGGTATATAACGTAGGCAAGACTGAACACCAGTCAAAACAGTGAGAAGTAAAGCGACTAATGGGATGTTTAGGATGCAAACAGTTGAAAAGGGAGACTTCCCAGGATGACCTTTCATCTGAATTTATCACTGAGCATGAGAGAGTCAAGCAGCATTCCCATGCTTTGGGAAGTTAAATAAACCACTGACATAATTCCTAGAAGGAAACAGGCCATTTAAGACACTTTGATTTTTGACCTTCATAAGCATAAATCCCTTTGAGGAGTTGAATGGTCACCTTGAAATGTTTAATAGTTGCCACATATATAGGACCGAATATCTCAGATGGCTGCCATTGGTGTAGGTCTGCTTCTTATTACACTTCTCTCATCATGTGAAGTTACACTGGGCATTTGTTGCTGGGGTGGAGTAGCCACCTCGGTGTAAGCCCGAAGAATGGTCAGCAAGAATAAGGATTATTTGCTTTGATTGTGTAATAGATGTGCTCTCTAAAGAGTCTTTCTGCACCTATTAAAGGCTATGGAAAGTGTCCATTACAATCTTTGAGTCTTTGCCATGATGTGATCCAAATGATTTTAAAGATAGGAGATGAGAAATGTCAGCTAACATCCCCACTGCTGTTTATTCACCAACCATGTCCAGTCTGTTTGTTTTTGAAATGTTTGTTCTTGTACTTCGCTGTCTTGTGAGGGTCTGCCTTCAATCACTTCTTCTCATCTTCTCAGCTCTTCTCATCCTGATTGGCTGTTAGTGGGGTTCTTTTCATCAGTTTCCTATTGGCCATTTTATTTCCAGGCCCACTTGAGTCAAATCTCATGAATGCCTAGATAATGTAGGACGAGAGAAAAAACATAAACATTGCCTTAGGGTGGCTAGCTATCTGGCAAGTCTGGATTGCTAATGGCTATATTGTCAATAACCGCTGGAGGACCTGATGATTGGAGTCTTTGTGTCTGGAGATTAATGTTAATGTCACATGTTTGATGTACTGTGTGAAGGTGTGACGTAAGTGGTCATACTGTGGAGATTCAAATTCTCAGTTGATGGCAAGGCATTCTTTACTAGTGTGGAATATCTCAATTAATGGACTAAAGTTGTAGGGCACAAACCTTGTGTCTCATGCATGAGTGAAGTGGTTTTATCCTGTCGGCTGTCCACACTATGTCCCAGCCATTCTGCATATGTAAATAAAACATGAGTAGCACATGTAAAAGGTGAAAGGATATAGAGCCTCTGTCATCCGAATAAATAATTTGGGCCATATGGCATCTATGTTTGATACCCTAAAACAAAAGACCCCCATCAGTAGTTTTACTGAGAAACCAGGGAAGCCCCTTCTGACTTAGCTAGGCACCTAGACAACATATTGGAGACAGAAATCTGGCAGTCGTAATTCATCTCTTGGAGTATTCCTTCTCAGGGGGACTCACACTTTAGACAATAAGAAATACCTGTTAGTTACAAATTTCCCAGTGATGCATTTTGCAACTCTTTCAAAGGCTATGTTAATTTTTGGTTCTTTATATTATGATTTGCATGTTAACCATTTATCTCACATTGGATTCCACGATCACTGACTTAGTTCCTCAAGCCAGATGAATGAGCTTTCTCTTTCTGGCTCTTATAATCACTGCCTTTGTTCTTTTAGTCATTTGTATGTGCCAACACAAATTAGAAGTGTCCAAACTTTCTAAAGAATCAATAATATCCTTTTGAATGTATTTTAAGTGCCACACTAAGCTTATTCTTTGATCCATAGCCAAAGCTGTCTCCTGTGAAACCAGAATATGAACCACAACATGAGGGAGCTATGAAGATTGAAGAATCTGAAAGTCAAGTTAGGTCATGTAGAGTTGCAAGAGACTCTTCATGGAATGGGGTGTTTGGACAAAATATCGAGTTTAAAGTATCGTGGAACATAAGTATCAGAAAAAAACATTGTGATTCAAAAATATTGTAGTATAGAATATACTTGTCAAGAATATAGATTTTTTGGTAAATAATATTGTTTTCAAAAATATTGTTGCTTTTAATATTGTTTTTAGTAATATAGTATAATTATTGTAATGTATTTAAGTTAATTTATTCGTTTTAGGTTTTAGTATTGTTGGTGTATTTTTTATTCATTTTATAAAATATAGTTTTCAATTTTAAGTAACATTTTTACATGTTTTTAGAAATTTATAGTGTTGTAGAAGGTTGTTGGGTTTTGTAGAGTGATAGGGTGGAATATTAATTCTCTTTTAGTTTATTATTGATTATATAAATTGTTTCATTGCTATATTATATTTTGAATTTGAAATTGTAGTTTAGTTTTTATTTCACGTTTATTACGCATAACAGTAAGTTATATTTTAGTAGCGGGTTGTTGGATTTGTATCGGTATAGGATGAGAAGTTAATTAACTTATAAATGATGTAAAATGATTGTTAATTTGTTACTAATTGTTAATTACTTATTTTATTGATTGTTGATTATATAAATAGTTTAATAGTAATTTATTGAAGCTATATTTTAGTTGCTGGTTGTTGGGTTTGTAGGGGAATAGGACAGAAAGTTAAATAAAATTAAATGTATTTTAATTGTGTTAAATATGTTTTATTGAAATTATATATGATTATTAATTATGCAAACTACTATATTATTATATAATGTGCAATTGTTATACTGTTTTATTTCTTTTCACATTTCTTTTAGTTTTTAAAAGTTTATTGCACATGTATTTTTATTGCTGTGTTATTTTTTGTAGGAGAGCAGGTTGGGAGGAAAATAAATATATATTATAATAAAAAAAATAGATGATATTGATATGTGCCATATCTCCTGGGGCCTTTTAGCACCTATGAACATTTTTTATTGACCAGATTCCGATTGGATCTGTTTCACCTCCTGTTGGCCCTGCCACGGGGGAGTAGTAGAGGTCAGATTTTAGAACCCTGTGGCTGCGACGGTGAGTCTCCACAGGACAGGCTTCATTTTTAAATATTTTGTAACCATTATACAACCCCCCGGAAAACCTTTATTATTCCTAATTTAAGGAGGTTGAAATTCAAGCAGGTGCGCCCAGCATTTATTCACCTACAATTGTTGTATGGAGATTTTATTTTCTTTGTCCTCAATTTCCTAAAATCTGCAGTGAAGCTTAGAGCATGCCTCGATTAAATGATTGTAGTTTTAAGGCATGCTTCTTTTACTCTAGCTATCCTGACGATATATATAGTCTAGAGGAGGCCCTTGGAATTATCTTTTTAACTGTATTTTCATTTTTATGAACTAGGATATATGCACTTTATAATGTATTACTTGTACCATATGAGATTTTTAGGGTAGTTCTCTCCCCTATGTGATGTATGTATAAATATTTTATCCTTTTTATACCATGTATGGTTTTGTAGAGTACTTTTATGGTTTCATATGTGAAAACTGAATAAAGTTTGTTTGATACTGATACTGATATGTCATTTATTATGTATATTGTTTTTATATTTATTATATATATATATATATATATATATTTTTTTTTAAATCTTTTATTAACAAAGCTCGAGAGACCATACAGTACAAAACAATACCAAAAGTCCATACGTGGAGAGACCCCAGTAGTCAGAAGCGGATTAGATATGAGGGAGAAGAAAGACAATATCACATTACTCATGCCACCAGCATCTAAGTGCCCACCCCTAGTTCTCTGTACTTTCGCCATGGTGCCCACACTCTTTCCCATTTCTTGGCACAACCCCTGCTTTTATATACAGTTTCTTTGGCACGTTGGCACCAGTCCAGATCACGTTTCCAATCCTCCAGCAACGGAGGTGCCGACGCCCCCCACCCCCTAGCAATGTTACGCTTCGCAATCCCGGCAGCCAGGGCCAACCATATCCCCACATATCTGGACCAGTCGGTTTCACCCTTTATCATCAGCAGAAGCCACTTCGGCTCCAGCGGAACCATTTCTCCCACCACCTCAGACATAACAACAGTAACGTTCGTCCAGAAGCGGGCTATCTCAGGGCATTCCCATAGGATATGCAGAAAAGTACCCTCTTGCTGACATCCCCTAACACACTGTGCCGACGGGATCTTGCCCGATGTATATAGGTGTGTGCGAGGGTAGTAGGTGCGGTGTAGAATCTTCAGCTGAATTAATCTAAACCTAGAGCGTATTGCGATCTCCCTAGGGCTCTGCAATGCCTCCTGCCAGTCCTCGTCATCTATGCTGCCGAGGTCCCTGTCCCAGGCATCTCGGAGGTGAGTCAGGGGGTCCGGTAAGTTGTTAATTAATTTACGATATATCGTGGAGGTCGGTTTCTCGGTGATCGGGTCAAGTAGCAACCTGTCCTCTAATGGGGAGTACTCCGGGATAGAAGTACCACTATGCCCATGCGAGCGCAACGCGTGTAGGAGTCTAACATGGTGGTATCCCTGTGACTGATGAAGGTTATATTCTCTCTGGAGATCTGCGAACGCGATGGGGGAGTCCCCTTTCCATACATCCCCTAAATACTCAATTCCTATCAGTTTCCACCCCCTGAAACCCGACAGAGCGGCCACTTCACGCAGCTGGTCACCCAACCACAGTGGGGTTTTACCGGTCAGTTTTCACACCCACCCCAGGAGTTTATTAGCCTCTCTCCAGCACTGCAGCACCACCTTGGTGTGATCGGGCCACTCCGGACGCGATCTGCGAGCGTACAGGAGGGATTCACAGTTTCCTCCAGGCATAGCCATTCTGTCCACTCTGTATGCGGGTTCGTCAATGCCCACGTACACCCAATCATTTATCACCTGAACCTGCGAGGCCCAGTAGTATAGCCTGATGTCCGGAACCGCCAGGCCACCATCATACACCCCCCTGTGGAGCTTGTGCAATGCAATCCTTGGAGATCCTCCCTCCCACAACAGAGTTCTAGCCGCCTGTGCTATTCGTTTGAACACAGTTGGGGGGACCGAGTATGGAGTGTTTTGGAGAATGCAGAGGAGCCTCGGCAGTGTCATCATTTTAAATAAGGCTGCCCTGCCTATGAGGGAGAGTGGGAGGGCAGACCAATGGCCAACTTCCGCTCCCAATCGGCTCAATTGGGGTTCAAGATTCCTCTCAAGGAACACCCTCCTGTCGCGCGTGACGTAGACATCGAGATATTTAAAGCCCTCGGTTATCACCGGGGCTGCACACCGTGTGAGGGTCCTCGGGAGGGGGGGCCCAACAGAGGAAAGATCACCAACTTCGACCAGTTGATAGTGTAGCCGAAATAGCTACCGAAGAGTTCAAAGATGTGCAGTGCTCGCGCCATGGAATGGTAGGGCTGCGCCAGATACAAAACAATATCGTCGGCGTAGAGGGAGGTCCGCTCTTCCCATCCCCCTGGCGCTGCTATGCCCCACACCATAAGATCTCTCCGGATCCAGTGCGCCAGTGGCTCCAATCCCAAAGCGAACAGGAGTGGAGACAAGGGGCAGCCCTGCCTGGTGCCCCTGCCCAGCTGGAAGGACCTCGATACAGTCCCGTTAACACGCACCTGGGCTGTTGGCCTCTCGTACAGAAGTCTAACCCAACTAAAATAGTGCGGGCCGAAACCCATCCGCTGAAGGACCATGAAGAGATAGGGCCACTCGATGCTATCGAATGCCATTGATGCGTCCAGCGCCATCAATGCCGTTTGAGAAGTCTCTGCGCCCTCAGTCATGTGCAGCACTCCATAGAGCCTCCGCAAGTTGTGGCGGGTACTTCTGCGGGGCATAAGCCCTGACTGGTCCACGTGCACCAGCTCTGTAATGACGGACACAAGTCTATCTGCTAACACCTTTGCAAGGACCTTCGCTTCTACATTAATGAGGGAAATGGGACGGTAGGAGCTACACTGATCGGGAGGCTTTCCCGCTTTGTGAATTACCACAATCATCGCCGCCCTTTGATCCGGCGGAAGCAGTCCGGCCTCGTGCGGCTCCATCAGCATCTCCCGGAGTGGGGGTAGTACGATCGAGGACTGTCTTTTGTAAATCTCTATGGGGAGGCCATTGGGCCCCGGTGCTTTCCCGGATTTGAGGGAACTCAGAGCAATCCCAAGCTCTTCCTCCGTGAGGACTTCTTCGAGCCGTTCGCACACCTCTGAGGACTACACGGGCAAGGCAAAGTCCCGCAGGAAGTCTGCACAGTCCTCTTCGGACCTAGCGCACACCGGGGCATAGACCCGCTCAAAGTGCATGGCAAAGGCCTCCGCTATGCCCTTACTTGTCGACTGAAGTGACCCATCGACATCACGCGCCTCTGAAACCCAAGATCGGTCCCGATCTCGGCGTTCCAACCATGCCAGAAGCTTCAGCGCTTTGTCTCCCACGTCATAGACGCGATGTTGCATAGCCAGCGTGTATGCCCGCGCCTCCCCATCTGCCAGGGCCCTGAGGTCCCACTGCTTCAGAGTTAGCCTATGTCTCAAATCCGCAGACGAGGCCAGCGCATTATCCCCTTCAAGCTGGCTAATCTCCTGTTCTAATTGTCGGATCTACAGGGATTCCTCCTTCTTCTGCGCTCCAATCAGCGTCTGCGCCAGCCCCCTCAACATCGTCTTGTAGGCCTCCCACAATGTGACATGCGACTCTACCGACCCCTTGTTTTCTATAAAATATAGTTCTGAGCCCTCGCGGAGCTTATCCCCAAGCGTGGGGTCACGGAGACGCCAGGGGTCTATCCTCAGAAATGCAGCCCTGTTAGTGATCTGAGGGTGACGCATACTGGAGAGTGATCTGAAATCCCCTGTGCCATGTGCTTGGAGTTAGTAAAATCTCCCATCTGGTCAGTGCGGGCAAACAGGTGGTCAATTCTAGAGAAGGACACATGTCGCGCCGAGTAAAACGTGTATTGTATTAGTAGGGGATTGTGTGCCCACCACAGGTCCATCAGCCCAAGGGCCGCAGCGAAGTCTGCCATGCCGCGCTCCCCCTGTCTACCTGTCTGGGAACTAGTACGGTCCACCTCCGGGCTCATGACCGCATTCGTGTCTCCGCCAATAAGGAGAACACCTAACGGAAGACTGGTCAAGAATGTACTCAATTTTGGAAAGATCACCGAGTGGAGACCCGGGGGTATATAGCAGAAGCAGAACACTACCAGGCGCCCCTCCCTTTTACCCGCTACCGCAGCGAAACATCCTGCATCGTCTGACCACGTACCAGTATAACCAGGGGCAGTGTGTTGCGTACCAATATCCCCACTCCCCTTGCCCCGGATGTAAACCCGGAATGGACCACCATTTTATACCCAAAAAGATCTAAGGCCTTGCATCTACTGCCCTGTAAGTGTGATTCTTGGATCATAACTACGTCTGGGGAGTGCCTCTTAAGGTGTTGCAGAACCAATGTGCGTTTGATCTTGTTGCCAAGACCATTCACATTCCAGGTCCAGATCTGCATGCTAGCTGGGTTACCCATAATCGTGGGTAGGTCCTCCAGCTGTTGAGCCTTCCCTCGCCCTGGAGGTTCCTTCCGGGTCAGTCTCCATCCCCTGTTGAATCTCAAGGTCTCGAGCGTGTATCCCTTCCCTCCTGAACAAAATAAACAATAAACCCAACTCCCCCCTCCCTGCAACCCTGCTAGGTGAGTCCCCAACCTCCCACCTCCCAAACATGCAGAGTGCATGTCGCCCGAACAATATAGAAATAAACATTTGTGAGGAGCCATGGACAAGCAGCCAGCATGAAGAAGACCGTATCAGCTGACGAAAGTTACAGGCCCACGCTGCAGCAGTTCATAGGCCCCATTACCAGCAAACCCCCAGAACATGTAAATTAGCCATGTGCAGACCGGAAAAAGGAAGGGTGTACGGGCTGCACGCCACAGGAGTCAGTTGAGGGGTCGCGAAACCCCTCGGTGAGGAGCACCTTCACTCGCAACTCCCCTCCCCATAACCTTTAGCGCCCCAAAAGTATGTACGTAGGCACAAAGGAGCAGTTCTGCCAGGTAGGAGGAGTCTCAAGGTCACTTATCTGTCCGTTGCCGTGGCACCTGGCTACTGGCGGACCGCCCGTCATCTGGTTCAGTCTCTTCCCGGCCCTGCTCCGCACCAGGCCGATGTGGCCCTCCCTTGCGGCCGACAGTCCGCCAGCCCTCCAGCCAGTCACTTGAATCCTCCGGCGTATCGAAGAAGTATGCTTTCCCACCATCTAGGATTTTAAGTCGGGCGGGGAAAAGCATCAAATATTTCACACTCTGTTCCCTGAGGGCCTTCTTAACCATGTCGAAGGAACGCCGCTGACGCTGGACCTGGAGCGTAAAGTCGGGGGAAAAGCGGATGACTGCGTTTTCGTGCCGAAGGTCCCCATGTGCCCGTGCTGCTTGTAGAATGGCATCCCGATCTCTGAAGTTCAGAATGCGGGCAATGATCGTGCGCGGGGGCGCTCCAGGGCGAGGCCTACCCCCCAAGGCTCTATGGGCGCACTCCACCGAGAAGAAGTTAGACAGATGTTTAGGCTTCAGGTGATTCAATATCAAGTCCTCAAGGAACAAGTCCATCGATGGCCCCTCCGTCCCTTCCGGCACCCCCACCATGCGGATGTTGTTGTGCCGTGCCCTTCCTTCCTGATCTTCAAGCCGGGCAAAGATGACTGATTGATTTTTCGTGAGGGTGGCCACTTGCTCTTCCAGACGTTTCGTTTTGACTGCAGGCCCCCAATGCCCGCCTCCGCCGTGGAAACCTTCTCGGACATTTTCCGGAGGTCGGCGCGCAGGAGGTTCACCTCTTCCGTAACGGAGTCTAGGTTTAGCTCCAAAGTGCCTTTCAATTCCCGTATGGCCTTCATAATGTCTTTTAGGGATGGGTCCGGTGCGTTATCATCAAGGTCCTCTTGCGGGACCCCCCCTGTCGCTCCCTCCTCACGTCCCATGGCCACCGTATACTTGTCAATCTGATTAGATTGGCCCCGTCACTCTACTTCGACCCATAGCAACGTGTGTGGACCGCCAAGGGCGGTTTATGAAGACTGAGGATGACTGCGCCTCCGAGGGGCCCCAGGTAGCCTCCAGCCAGGTGTGACAGACTTCGAACGCGCTGTGATGACCGCTGCACTCTGCTTCATTGTGTGCCTGAGTTTATAGCCCCTTCTGGATTCCCGAGATGGCCACCAGCGCAAGGGTAGGCTGAGGTGGAGTCCCTACAATTGATGCAGGCCTCACCACCCTGTTGCACACACCAAACCAGGAGTATCACTGAAGAAGGATGGAAAAAATCCAGGGTATCGCCGGAGCCCCCTCTGGCGGGACCCGCCGCGCAGACCTCAAGGTATTCGTCCGAGAAAGCGATGTCCTCAGTAGTCTACTGCCAGTCAAGGAGGCATGTGCACTGCTTGTCTCATCCATGCATAACAGGCCCCCATAGGTGCAGCCGGGAGGATCGGAGCCGCGGCCCGATGTTCTTGGGCCAGTTTCAGCAGTCCGCAGCGGCTCCCTCTGCTGCTTACACACAGGCCCTCACCCCCACCAGGGAGCTCACACAGGTCTCCCCCACAGCGAGGTCAGGTCCACGGGCGTCTCCCTCTTGCAGCCGATCTCCAGCCCAGCCCTCGGGCAGCTCGTGGAAGTACCGGTGCGGCCAGTGGGGGAGGGACACCATGCCGGCACGCTCTCTCACAGTCCCTCGGTCCCGGGGATGCCCCGATCGGCAACAGGCCCAGTCCAGGCTGATGTTGAAGCCCGCAGTATCCGGGCACCCGGCTCACTCAACCGGGGACCCAGACCAGCGGGAGCCCCCCGGCCGCCACACACTGACCTCTCAAGTCCCGCTGGGTCGCTCAAAGGCCGGGTCCCCAGCACGCCATTGCACGCGTGTCTGGCAGCCTCAGCGCTCAAACCACAGGAGCCACAAAGCCAGGGGGGCCCGTCTGCGGCCGCCGGCACCCTCCGAGGCAGGATTTCAGTGGAGCGAAGGGCTTCCGCCTACGGCCTCCGGGAAGGTGCCATTTTGTCTCCTCACACCGCCGGCCCCGACTCGCTGTTATCTTGATTTCCGCACCATCCGCGGAGTCTGCTCGCAGCGCCTTGTAGCCGCTGGGTTCCTAGACACCCTGATGGCTGTGGTCTGCCTGCCGGACCTCGGATCGTGACTGCTAGCGCAGCACGATCAGCAAGCGGCCATCTTCCGTGGCTGCTAGCCACGCCCCACATTTATTATATTTTTTATAAAAATTTAATATATTTAATTGTTTGTGAAATTTTTTGCTGATGATTTTAATTTTTTTTAATTTTATTTGTTTTGTATGTATTAATTTAATTGAATACATTAATGATTTCATAAATAACTTTTAAATGATGTATTATGTTTATTTTTATTTTTGGGAAAAATATATACATTTATTTCTGTTTACTGTAATGTAATAATATTTTATATTGAGTGTACAAATTTATTTAGTAAATTAATAGGACTTGTATTCATATATATAATCTTTTAAATGAAATGAAATGAAATGAAATGAAATTTGTACTTGTAAAGCGCACTTATACCCCCAAAGAGGTGTCCTGGCGCTGTACGCATACCGCTGTGGAACCCTTCCTGGCTTTTCCCTGTGAAATGTCCACTCCTGGGCACCCCCAGGGTGAAGCCAGGCATCCCAGCGCTGTTGGGGCCGTTGTGGAGATTTATGCATAGTTATGTATATATATATATATATTTTTTTTCTTTCAAACAATCGCCCGAAAGCTTGGCGGGGCACTCGGCAGGGAGCCGTCCGTCCGGACTTCATTTTTCAAGCTCCTTCGCATTGCGGAAAGTTGTGCAGTTGCCTGACGCATTTCGATGTCTCACCCATCTTATTCATAGGCTTGCTGCAATGAGACAGAAAAGGGCTCTCTTTTATTTCTATTTCTTTGATTAGTTCATTGCCCTCAGTGGGCTTGCTTTACTGTGTCTCCATTTCAAAGCATGTTGGGACATGCAGTCCCTCTTCGAGCCTGTTAATTTTCCTTTAGTAAGTTTCTGTTTTCGTTCCTTTGTAAAGCTTTATTATTCGTAAAGAACGCTCCTGAAACATCACTGATCCTACCAAGGAGGAATAAAAGCATAATTGTAAACTTTGACAGAAACCTACTAAGGAGAAACTAACTGGCTCGAGGGAGGACCACAAGTCCCAACATGCTTTGCAATAGACACTATGTCAAACCAAGCCCACTGAGGGTTACGAACTAATCAAACATGCAAATTAATGAAAATAAAAGAGAGCATTTCCTGCCATATGGTTTAGCAAGCCTATGATTAAGATGTTTACACATCGAAACGCGTCAGGCCACTGATCACTCGGGGATGCTAAGGAGCTTTGAAATGTGAAGTCCTGTTGGACGGCCTCCCGTCGAGTGCACCGCCAAGCTTTCGGGCATTTTGTTGTATCATATTTTCACACGGCTGCCCTGCCGTGAGTAGATGCACCACCTCTAAGAAAACAAAGAGAGGGGCTGTGGCCGGAACTTTCTGTGAAGCCATGCAGCGCGGGGAGCCAGAAGTAAAGAACGCTCCTGAAACACCACTGATCCTACCAAGGAGGAATAAAAGCATAATTGTAAACTTTGACAGAAACCTACTAAGGAGAAACTAACTGGCTCGAGGGAGGACCACAGGTCCCAACATGCTTTGCAATGGACACTATGTCAAACCAAGCCCACTGAGGGTTATGAACTAATCAAACATGCAAATTAATGAAAATAAAAGAGAGCCTTTTCTGCCATATGGTTTAGCAAGCCTATGATTAAGATGTTTACACATCATAACGCGTCAGGCCACTGATCACTCGGTGATGCTAAGGAGCTTTGAAATGTGAAGTCCTGTTGGACGGCCTCCCGTCGAGTGCACCGCCAAGCTTTCGGGCATTTTGTTGTATCATATTTTCACACGGCTGCCCTGCCGTGGGTGGATGCACCACCTCTAAGAAAACAAAGAGAGGGGCTGTGGCCGGAACTTTCTGTGAAGCCATGCAGCACGAAGAGCCAGAAGTAAAGAACGCTCCTGAAACACCACTGATCCTACCAAGGAGGAATAAAAGCATAATTGTAAACTTTGACAGAAACCTACTAAGGAGAAACTAACTGGCTCGAGGGAGGACCACAGGTCCCAACATGCTTTGCAATGGACACTATGTCAAACCAAGCCCACTGAGGGTTACGAACTAATCAAACATGCAAATTAATGAAAATAAAAGAGAGCTTTTTCTGCCATATGGTTTAGCAAGCCTATGATTAAGATGTTTACACATTGAAACGCGTCAGGCCACTGATCACTCGGTGATGCTAAGGAGCTTTGAAATGTGAAGTCCTGTTGGACGGCCTCTCGTCGAGTGCACCGCCAAACTTTCGGGCATTTTGTTGTATCATATTTTCACACGGCTGCCCTGCCGTGGGTGGATGCACCTCTAAGAAAACAAAGAGAGGGGCTGTGGCCGGAACTTTCTGTGAAGCCACGCAGCGCGGGGAGCCAGAAGTAAAGAATGCTCCTGAAACACCACTGATCCTACCAAGGAGGAATAAAAGCATAATTGTAAACTTTGACAGAAACCTACTAAGGAGAAACTAACTGGCTCAAGGAAGGACCACAGGTCCCAACATGCTTTGCAATGGACACTATGTCAAACCAAGCCCACTGAGGGTTACGAACTAATCAAACATGCAAATTAATGAAAATAAAAGAGAGCCTTTTCTGCCATATGGTTTAGCAAGCCTATGATTAAGATCTTTACACATCGAAACGCGTCAGGCCACTGATCACTCGGTGATGCTAAGGAGCTTTGAAATGTGAAGTCCTGTTGGACGGCCTCCCGTCGAGTGCACCGCCAAGCTTTCGGGCATTTTGTTGTATCATATTTTCACATGGCTGCCCTGCGTGGATGCACCACCTCTAAGAAAACAAAGAGAGGGGCTGTGGCCAGAACTTTCTGTGAAGCCATGCAGCGCGGGGAGCCAGAAGTAAAGAACGCTCCTGAAACACCACTGATCCTACCAAGGAGGAATAAAAGCATAATTGTAAACTTTGACAGAAACCTACTAAGGAGAAACTAACTGGCTCGAGGGAGGACCACAGGTCCCAACATGCTTTGCAATAGACACTATGTCAAACCAAGCACACTGAGGGTTACAAACTAATCAAACATGCAAATTAATGAAAATAAAAGAGAGCCTTTTCTACCATATAGTTTAGCAAGCCTATGATTAAGATGTTTACACATCGAAACGCATCAGGCCACTGAACACTCGGTGATGCTAAGGAGCTTTGAAATGTGAAGTCCTGTTGGACGGCCTCCCGTCAAGTGCACCGCCAAGCTTTCGGCCATTTTGTTGTATCATATTTTCACACGGCTGCCCTGCCATGGGTGGATGCACCACCTCTAAGAAAACAAAGAGAGGGGCTGTGGCCGGAACTTTCTGTGAAGCCATGCAGCGCGGGGAGCCAGAAGTAAAGAACGCTCCTGAAACACCACTGATCCTACCAAGGAGGAATAAAAGCATAATTGTAAACTTTGACAGAAACCTACTAAGGAGAAACTAACTGGCTCGAGGAGGACCACAGGTCCCAACATGCTTTGCAATGGACACTATGTCAAACCAAGCCCACTGAGGGTTACGAACTAATCAAACATGCAAATTAATGAAAATAAAAGAGAGCCTTTTATGCCATATGGTTTAGCAAGCCTATGATTAAGATGTTTACACATCGAAACGCGTCAGGCCACTGATCACTCGGTGATGCTAAGGAGCTTTGAAATGTGAAGTCCTGTTGGACGGCCTCCCGTCGAGTGCACCGCCAAGCTTTCAGGCATTTTGTTGTATCATATATATATATATATATGTATGTGTCCCAAAACCATTCGTTGCGATAAGCCGTTCACCCTCCTAACGACACCGGTGCCAGCAGCGGTCGCAACAACCGCTAATAATTATCCAAGAAAAGCAATTTCGGAACTCCCAAAGAACTTAGGCGGCACACCACAGGACGGCACAATAATTACTTTATTGTGTCACAAACAGAACAACGCGTTTCGGCGAAACGCGTTGTTCTGTTTGTGACACAATAAAGTAATTATTGTGCCGTCCTGTGGTGTGCCGCCTAAGTTCTTTGGGAGTTCCCGAAATTGCTTTTCTTGGATAATATATATGTACATATATATATATATATATATATATATATATATATATATATATATATATATATATGACAACAGACCTCTCTTCAACGAAAGGAGTGAGCCGCACACATTAGGTGAGATGAAAAGAATTTTAATTGAATTTGAAAGCGCTGGCGCTGGCATTCTTAGTCCTGATGCATTTCGGTCTACCTAGACCTTTTTCAAAGGAAGCCAGAAGCATCTGTGAAGGCAGAAAGCAAACTGTTACAATAGCTCGTTTTTAAATGTTTGCCCCCTGGTGGTCGTCACGATGGACTTAAGATAGAGCATGTTGGTCTTGGTAGTTTGCTTTCAGTCTCCCAATTCATTCCCTCCAGTGGGTGATGCTTGTAAAATTCAAACAGTTAGCGCAAACACCTAATCCCCGTGCATACTGTCTTTGAAGTTGCTGGGGGCCATTCCAAGGTCCAATCCTGGCGGCTGCCACTGCCCTAATTGCTTTCACAAATCCTCAAACAGGGTCCATTTGCGGGCAGTTTGGCGCTCATTTAGTCTGGTGGTGCGTAGCTCGCGGCGGGACCAAGCCGTAAAACATGACAACAGACCTCTCTTCAACGAAAGGAGTGAGCCGCACACATTAGGTGAGATGAAAAGAATTTTAATTGAATTTGAAAGCGCTGGCGCTGGCAATCTTAGTCCTGATGCATTTCGGTCTACCTAGATCTTTTTCAAAGGAAGCCAGAAGCATCTGTGAAGGCAAAAAGCAAACTGTTACAATAGCTCGTTTTTAAATGTTTGCCCCCTGGTGGGCGTCACGATGGACTTAAGATAGAGCATGTTGGTCTTGGTAGTTTGCTTTCAGTCTCCCAATTCATTCCCTCCAGTGGGTGATGCTTGTAAAATTCAAACAGTTAGCGCAAACACCTAATCCCCGTGCATACTGTCTTTGAAGTTGCTGGGGGCCATTCCAAGGTCCAATCCCTGGCGGCTGCCACTGCCCTAATTGCTTTCACAAATCCTCAAACAGGGTCCATTTGCGGGTAGTTTGGCGCTCATTTAGTCTGGTGGTGCGTAGCTCGCGGCGGGACCAAGCCGTAAAACATGACAACAGACCTCTCTTCAACGAAAGGAGTGAGCCGCACACATTAGGTGAGATGAAAAGAATTTTAATTGAATTTGAAAGCGCTGGCGCTGGCATTCTTAGTCCTGATGCATTTCGGTCTACCTAGACCTTTTTCAAAGGAAGCCAGAAGCATCTGTGAAGGCAGAAAGCAAACTGTTACAATAGCTCGTTTTTAAATGTTTGCCCCCTGGTGGTCGTCACGATGGACTTAAGATAGAGCATGTTGGTCTTGGTAGTTTGCTTTCAGTCTCCCAATTCATTCCCTCCAGTGGGTGATGCTTGTAAAATTCAAACAGTTAGCGCAAACACCTAATCCCCGTGCATACTGTCTTTGAAGTTGCTGGGGGCCATTCCAAGGTCCAATCCCTGGCGGCTGCCACTGCCCTAATTGCTTTCACAAATCCTCAAACAGGGTCCATTTTCACAAGTCACAATGCTTTCATTCTTACAGCAGACAGAAAGAAGGAGGCAGCACAGCAATTACCCCTTTTTGGTGAAATTTTCTTTTTTATTTCATTAAGGTATCAAGGTGCAAGTTATGGCTGACGAGTTTCGACAACAGCTTTCAACAGGACCCTAGAGTCTGTACTCCTAGAGTGTAGATTCGTCAAACGGCACCAAAGTTATAAGCAAGTCAAAAAATGCTTTACCAATGAAAACTACATCCTAGCTATAACTACCTACTGGCAACTATGGGCCCTATTTCAATGTCGGTAGGACGAGCGTCCGATTGATACTGTAGCGGGATGGATTCCGCCCGACTATTAGTCAGCAGTACCACCCACAGTATGAGGAAGCGACCACCTTATGGGCAGTCAGAAACATCAATTTTTCTATTGCATCTTGTGCGGGACCAGAAAAGGGCCGCAGCACAAGCTGCAATAGAAAAATTGTTGTTTTCAAACATCCCTGTACTGTGTGGCAGGCACCATGCAGTGCCTGCCGCATGGTGCAGGGATGTTTAAGGGGGCACCACAGGTGCCCCCTAGGCCCCTAGGCCCCATAGCAGAAGGCAAGGGGAAGGGGCCCTGTTATGGGCCCCCAAAGTCACATGACGGGCAAACCGCCATGAAAGGGCAGGCGGAAAGCGGCATCATAATCCCGATGGTGGAGCCTCCGCTGCCATTTTGGGATTATAATTCTGCCCGCCACCCTGACGGGCTCAGTGAGCCTATCGGAAGTAGAGCGGAAATCCCCCGCGGGTTTCCCTCTGACCACCTGTATCATAATACTGTGATTGGACGGAAATCTAGGATGTCAGGTGGAAAGCCTCTGATGAGCTGTCGGATGGCTTTCCGCCTGACATCATAACGAGGGCCTATGCATATAAATATATACAGCCACTCATAGGCCTATTCACATACATGCACCCACTCACAGACCCACTGAGACACTCTTATACCCTCTCACAGACCCACTCACACACTTATACACCCACTCACAGACTCACTCAGAGAATCTCACACCCACTCAGACACTCACACATCCACTCAGAGACCAACCTAGACACTCACAGACCCAATCAGTCACTGTCACACCCACTCACAGACTCATTCAGACAGTCATAAATCCACTCACAGATCCACTCAGACACTCTCACCCTCACTCACAGACCCACTCAGACACTCTCACACCCACTCACAGACATGTACACACCCACTCACTGACTCATAGTGCCACTCACACAGCCAATCACAGCCCCACAATACACTCACACACCAACTCACAGACCCACTCAGACACTTATACACCCACTTACAGACCCACTCAGACACTCACACACCCACTGACAGACTCACTCAGACACTCTAACACCCACTGACGGACCCACTCAGACACTCACACACCCACTCACAGACCCACTCAGACACTCACACATCCACTCACAGACCCACTCAGACATTCTCACACCAACTCACAGACCCATTCAGACATTCTTACATCCACTCACAGACCTACACAGACACTCACACACCCACTTACAGATCCACTCAGAAACTCACATACTTACAAAACCACTCGTACACCCACTCAAAGACCCATACAGCCACTCATATACTCATTTACACTTACCATTAAAGCCACTCACAAACCCAGTCACACACCCACAAAACCAGTACACACCCACTCTACGACCCATACAGCCACTCACATACCCATCCTCTAAGGTTACAGGTTACAGTTACCAAAATAGAATTTTAAAAAAAACTTAGAAATTCACAAAAAATGCAAAGGTTACAGGGATGTTATAGTTAGGAAATAACATTAAAAAACCGTAGAAATTCACTGAAAAAAACAAAGGTTATAGTTAGGCTCAGATTGTACACAAATGAAACCATAGAAATTAAGCAGATATAGTTACCTGAGCTAACTATAACTTACGCCCTCACAATGCACTGCTTATGACAAGGATTGAAGCTTCCACCAATTGTGATATAGTATGGAGTATAAACAGTGAAAATGACAAATCCACACATTACCATCTGGATAGACACGTAAACTGAGTGCCATATTGAAATGCAAAAATCGTACAGGCAAATTAAATATGTAATGCAAGTAATACAAGTAATACAAACCTAAGATGCATATTCTATTGCCACTAATCAAAATTAATATAAGCATACTATTTCAAGCATGATTAATATACATGGTTTTGGTCTGAATTCACTTCCATAAACTGAATGTTAGTGTTTAAAAAAATATACAAACAGTTTTAATATATAATTCATGTTTCTCTTGATAAAGCGCATAGTGTTTATCCTACTCAAACATGCATAAGAACAGTTCAGTTCAAGAGCTCCAATAATTGAGCCCTCACAAGAGCCACCCAATATTCAATGCTAGACATAAGTGGCATCCATATTGGGTGTGCATTAGAACAGAAGACCCCAGTGGCTACATAATGCCTCCCATGTGCCAGTGGCCGAGATCCTGGCATGCTGGTAGTTGTAGGCACGGCTTCAAATAAAATATCCCCCATAAATATGAAAATATGAAATGGATATATATATATACATATATATATATATTCACTGAAAAAACCACAGGTTTCACGGATGTTATAGTCAGTTGGACATTTCACTCGTACAAAACCAGAGAAATTCGGCCGTTATAGTTAGTTCAGCTAACTATAACTCGCGCCCCCGCAATGCACTGCTGATGACGTCACATATTACATCATTCATGACATGGTCAGTGACATCACTGATGACATCACTGATGACATCTCAAATGACATCACTGATGACATCACTGATGACATCATCCAGTGACTGTGTGTTTCTGAAAAGTTTAAGTATGTTTTATATATATATATACCAAGGTGTATTGAAGAGTAAGTGGGTGTATAAGTGTTTGAATGGATGATTTAGTAGGTGCATCACTGTCTGTATAAGTGAGTGATTAAACGTGTCTTACTGAATGCATGGGTTAGTAACTAAACTGTGTAAATGTCTGTACCAGTCTGTCAGTTGGTGTGTAAGCGGTTGCATGGGTTGGTGAGTAGGTAAATAAGTGTCTATATGGTTTATTGATTGGTTGTCAGAGTATCTGTAAGGGTGCCTGAGTGTCTGTGTGGGTGGGTGGGGGGTGTGTGACTCTGCATAGATGTGTGAGTGGGTGATTCACTGGGTGTATGGGTTCAAGAGTGCATCTGTGATGGACTGTATAGGTGGGTGAGAGAGTGTATGGGTGTGTTGGTTACTGACTGGATATCTCAGTGGTACATGTGTGAGTAACTACATATGTGAAAGGCAGTATATGTGAGTGTTGGAGTATATAAATAACTATATGTGACAGTGAGTGATTGTGAGAGTGGCTGTATGGATGAGTGTGTGCTTGTATCAGTGATTGTATAAGAGAGTAAGTATGTGTTAGTATCTGTATGAATAAGTGATGCGGTGTGTATACAACTGTATAGGTGAGTAAATGCGAGTGTGATTGATTTTTTGCATGACTGACTAGGTGTGTCACTAACTCTATGGGTGAGTCGCAATGTGTGAGTGTCTGTATAGGTGTATGAGTGCATATGATAGTGCTGTATTGATGAGTGACTGCATGTATGAGTGACTGTATGGGTGAATAAGTGGATGTGTGTGTAGACCTAGGAATCAGTGAGTGGGTATGTAGTAACTGGTATTGGTGCATCTATGGTTTCGAAAATGGTAGGCTGTATTTTAAAGTGGGTGTATCAAAGGTTATATTAGGGTGTGAGGAGGTGCATCAGATTATCACATGGATGATGTCATCACTGATGTCATTTGAGATGTCATCAGTGATGTCATCAGTGATGTCACTGACCATGTCATGAATGATGTAATATGTGACGTCATCAGCAGTGCATTGCGGGGGCGCGAGATAACGGCCGAATTTCTCTGGTTTTGTACAAGTGAAATGTCCAACTAACTATAACGTCCCTGAAACCTGTGGTTTTTTCAGTGAATTTCTAAGGTTTTTTAAATGCTAATTTCTAACTATTACGTCCCTGAAACCTGTGGTTTTTCCAGTGAATTTCAAAGGTTTTTTAAATGCTAATATCTAACTATAACGTCCCTGAAACCTATGGTTTTTTCAGTGAATTTCAAAGGTTTTTTAAATGCTAATTTCTAACTATGCCTACAGAGGTAGGACATGTGCAGAAAGAGGAAGAAAGGTGCAGAAAGAACCAAGAGAAATGCAGAAAGAGGCAACAGAACTCCAGAAAGAGAAAGAAAGGTACAGAAAGAAGCAAGAGATATGCAGAAAGAACCAACAGAGGTGCAGAAAGAGGCCTTGTTTCAAAGTCATCCTGTGCCCCCAACTTTTTGCTGACAGGTACTGGTGGTAACTGACTATGACTAACCAGGCCTAGAGCCAGTGCTATGCTAAAAGACACTTAGAATACAGTGAAAACACCTACATACACTAGGGAACACTATGGATTGGGGTACCCCTGTGATTGGCATGACCTCCCCTGTAAGGCCCTAGTATATAATAGGGCAGAGGGATTAAAACTACCTCTAAGTCAGAGGTGCAGAAACATGCTACTTTAACTAGTAGTCGCGTTTGCAGAGTGGTAGAGAAAGGGTGCTGGGCCTCCGACCAGTGCTCAAGAATTCCGCTGCGTAGGACTTACACGAGGTACCAGGAGGGCTTCTTGGCCCCCAAAGTCCCTCATGAGTAAATTGGACTTCATCCCCCATTCCGTAGTCTGCCAGGAGGCGCGTTTGCAGAGTGGTGGAGAAAGGGGGCCATGGCCTCCGAAGACGTCTTAGCAATCCCACTGTGTGGGACTTACTGGAGGTAACAAGAGTGGTAGTTGGCCCCCAAGGACATCCTTAGGGGCCAACTACCCCTCCTATTACCTCCAGTAAGTCCCACACAGCAGGATTGCTACGTTCTCATAGCAGGCTACGCCCCCTTTGTCCACCACTCTACAAACTCGCTCCCTGGCGCGCAATTGGATGGGGATTGAAGTCCCCTTCGCTGCTGGGGGTCCTTTAGGGGCCAACTAGCCTACCTCTTACCTCCAGTAAGCCCCACACAGTGGGATTGCTGAGAGGTGGACACAGGCCATGCCTTCTTTCCCCACCACTCTGAAAACGCGCCTCCTGACGCGTTGTAAGTTGGGTATTCAGTCCCCTTCATTCCTGAGGGTCCCTGGGGGCCAACTAGCCCACCAGGTACCTCCAGTAAGCGCCACACACCTGGATTGCTGAGAGTGGTCCGAGGGGGATGAAGTCCACTTCTGTCCTGAGATCCTCAGGACACAAGAGGACCTCATCGCCCCACCAGCAGTGCGCCAATAGGCACGTTTGCAGAGTGGTATAAAAAGGGGCATGGCCTAAGACCACCTCTCTGCAATCCAGCTGTGTGGCGCTTACTGGAGGTGCCTAGTGGGCTAGTTGGCCCCCAGGGACCCTCAGTATTCAAGGGGACTTAATTCCCCAACATAAAACGCGCCAGGGGGCGCGTTTGCAGAGTGGTGCAGGGAGGGGGCGGGGAGGGGGCGGGGCCTCCGGTGAGCTGCCGGCTTTTTTTTTAAATATTTTTTTTTAGAAGGGGGTCTGTGTGGCCCCCCTTCTTTTACTATGTTTGGGGCCCTGGAAACCCCATCCCCCAGGGCCTAACCCCCTTTTAAAAAAACAAACAGAAATGGGGGCCGCGTGGCCCCTCTCCCGGGCCACTTTTGGCCCCGGGGCCTGGCCTCACTGTTGGGGACCGTGGGGGGAGCCCCAATGCCCCCACGGACCCACCGGCTCCCCACCTCCTGCGGGCGCCGGCATTGCTTTTGCACAAGGGGAGCTGCTGACATGCAGCTCCCCTTGTGCAAAAGCAATCTGCTTTAGTTTTTGGAAGCGAGAGCAGGTTTTTCTGCTCTCGCGTCCAAAAACCAAAGCAGAGTTTGCTATGGCAGGGCGGGAGCCATGCTCCTGCCCTATCATAGCAAACGGCAATGTCCCGGGGGTGGGCACCTGAAATGCTATTATCTGCTGGATGAAATAATGACTTTAACTTTGCAGTGCGCATTCCATAACAAGAATACGATCAATACCCACTGAATAAAAAGGTGGTTTGATGACGCATTATCATGTGGTCAGTTTGAAAAGAAAAGCACACCTGTGATCAAGACTACGCAGTGAGTTGAAACGCGTAAGGGATAAAAGAGCAACTGCTGTATACTCCGTTTAAGAATTAAAAAGCACCTTTATCCTTCAATCAGGTTGTCGGCGTTCTTCTTGTTTAAGAAGATTTGTTGGATTTGAAAGTGGGTTCTTCGTGCCCCTTGCGCCGACCCGCCCTGCCAGGGTCTCGGGCTCCTTGTCATGAAGATTTACAGGCTGGATGAATGAGAGGGAAGCCTGGCCCGTCCTCCTCCAGAAATGAAAGAAGAGAGGATTTCCTATGAAAAAATTGGACTGGAGAAGGACAAGGGAGTTAACAGGAGCACTTGCTTCCTGCTTGCAGTTTGGAGGCTTTCGTGTGCCCAAAAGGAGACGTAGAAACATAGCAAGTGCATTTATCAAGAAGCTGTTTATGCGCACTGCCTTGCCAAATAAACAAAAATACTTGCAGCTGAATGAACTGAAATGCTATTAGCTGCTGGATGAAATAATGACTTTAACTTTGCAGTGCGCATTCCATAACAAGAATACGATCAATACCCACTGAATAAAAAGGTGATTTGATGACGCATTATCATGTGGTCAGTTTGAAAAGAAAAGCACACCTGTGAGCAAGACTCCACGGTGAGTTGAAACGCGTAAGGGATGAAAGAGCAACAACTGTATACTCCGTTTAAGAATTAAAAAGCACCTTTATCCTTCAAACAGGTTGTTGGCGTTCTTCTTGTTTAAGATTTGTTGAATATATATATATATATATATATATATATATATATATATATATATATATATCACGATAAAGGTTGCCCTATTATGAAACGCCAACACAGTTGAAAATTACTTCCTTCATTTATTGCGGGTACAGGCACAGCGTGCATTCCTCCCCCATCTCGAGTGCCACATGCATTTCGGGCTCCATGCCCTTGTTCACTGGCTAACACGCAAGTTCCGGCAGCTGTAAGGACTTATACTCTACTGCCCCGCCCATGTGGGACTGAAAGAATGCTGGGACAGGTAGTCCATAGTATATTCTCCATAGTGGACTGCTCAAAGAAATTCGTGCTGTACTGTATTCCCCAGTGGGTTGGGTGGAGGAGAACCACCTCTGTGCTTGCCAATGTCTATTGCCACAATACCGGAAATCTTCCCCTCCTGTCGGCACTCGGAACTCCAGGTGCCAGGTCCGCTGTAGTTACGGGCGGGCGTTTCTGCGACGAGGCGCGCTGCACTTGATTCCACACGATAAAGGTTGCCCTATTATGAAACGCCAACACAGTTGAAAATTACTTCCTTCATTTATTGCGGGTACAGGCACAGCGTGCATTCCTCCCCCATCTCGAGTGCCAAATCCATCTCGAGTGGCCCCCTATTATCGTGGGGTGGTGCAGACTCCACGGCAGGACGGCCGCGAATACATACAGCTCCAAGATGTGTCCATCAGTTGAGTCGCACTCGGCCATCAGCAGCAAGAGAACTCTCTTTCCATGGTATGGACGGATACCGCTTACAGCCATTAACAGCCTCCGTGTAGGTTTCCCTGACGCGTTTCGAAAGCTCCTCAGCTTTGTCTTCAGAGGCTTTCACAGGAAGGATGCGTGCATATGACGTTCCCATTTAAATTTTACACTCCCTCCAATGGGATAGTCATATGGAACTGTGCATTATGGGAACTATAGTTCGTAATCGATCATCCCCCAAATGGATGCACGCATTATACTCTGTATAGGTCACATGGACCCTGCAAGCGGGCCCGTCCTAAATCCTCAGCTGTTGGCCCACATAATCGATTTGGTAAATACCTTGTCGAGTGGCCCCCTATTATCGCGGGGTGGTGCAGACTCCGCGGCAGGACGGCCGCGAATACATACAGCTCCAAGATATGTCCATCAGTTGAGTCGCACTCGGCCATCAGCAGCAAGAGAACTCTCTTTCCATGGTATGGACGGATACCGCTTACAGCCATTAACATCCTCCGTGTAGGTTTGCCTGACGCGTTTCGAAAGCTCCTCAGATTTCTCTTCAGAGGCTTTCACGGGAAGGATGCGTGCATATGACGTTCCCATTTAAATACTGCACTCCCTCCAATGGGATAGTCATATGGAACTGTGCATTATGGGAACTATAGTTCGTAATCGATCATCCCCCAAATGGATGCACGCATTATACTCTGTATAGGTCACATGGACCCCGCAAGCGGGCCCGTCGATTATGTGGGCCAACAGCAGAGGATTTAGGACGGGCCCGCTTGCGGGTTCCATGTGACCTATACAGAGTATAATGCGTGCGTGCTGCCAGTACCAAAACCTAAACAAACTGTTTTTTGGCTAAAAAATAATTTGCTTTGTCAAGAGGAACACGTTTTGCAAAACTCCTCTGTTCCTGCGTTTAGCCATAGGAATGGGACCCGCGCAACCCTGCACCGGAAGTGTCAGTTTTAACAATGGTCCTGAAAAACAAAAATGCAAACTGCAATCCGAGTCAGTGGGCTTTGAGAAGCAGAAACATGAATGTGAAACACTGCACACGCTGGCTGCTGCTGGCGGCCGCGCGCCTCTGCTGTAGACCTGAAGGGAGGCTTGTTTCGACATGTCACACAGCAAGGAGTCTCGGGAAAACTGCTGTCTTTTCAGACACTAAACTCTGCCGCCTAATCCGAGGGGATCTGGGGGCGAACGAAAAAACAAAAATGCCCTGCCATTGGGGCGATGCCGGCTGTGCACATGCACACATGGACGCACCAATGGTACACTGGTGAGGCTGCTTGCATTAAAACTAGCAAACATGAGGTGAAGGGTGACAATCTCAGATTGTATTTCAGGTGGTAGCGCCAGAGCACTGTTGCAGCGGGAGCAGTGGCATTGGGCCCAGAGGTCCGAGGGGCCCACTGGACGCTGATTATTGCTGTGCTGCACAGTTCATACACAGGCCCTGGGGCCCATGCCCTTCTTTGCACTAGGGAGCGTGCCACACAGGCAACGCCGCTTGGTGGCGCGAGGCCACGGCCTGATATAATGCGACTGTTTCTATTTTAAGAAACCGCAGCCTTGACAATCACCACTATTAATGAGGTCACGCTGGACCTAATTAGCCTTTCTGTTTTCCCCTTTTCAATAATACAGCCCTCAGAATGCGCCCCACACACAGACACGCATGTGTGACCCTCTATTGATTATCTACTGAACACATGATGTGTTTTCCAATGTAATTTTCTGACATTCTTTTCTGGTGGAGCACTGAAGTACAGTATCCGGGTGAACACAGCCTGGTGACTGCAAGTGTTACACAGAACTCACTCAGATCGTTACAGACTGAATCGAGGTGCCTGTAGACTTAGGCCCAGGAAAAACGTCCACGCACAAAAAAACACACTGATGAACAGTGGATCGATGTCAACACCCTCAGCCCCCTTACCTGTCCAACCAGCCACCCCACCAGGACCCTAAAATGCACATATACACAAAAGCTAAGAAAAAACGAGCTCCCACATGGCTTGCATGAGGTCTCTTTGATCCATCTGAAGTACTGGGGATTATGAACACTGGGCTATGAGTGCGTGCCCAGCAAACAAACATACACACGAGGGGAGCCATGCTTATCAAAAGAAGATAACGCATTAAAGCAACAGACCCCCAAAAGTCATCAATATTCAGTTTCAAACTGGCAGCACTGTAAATGCCCAAAACCCCTCATGCCTGAGCGGGATCCCACAAAAACCACCCGTAACCAGTAGTGCTTTAATTTGAAACATTTAGAGCGCCTGTTTGCGCCTCAGTTGCACCGGTGCTCATCTGTTGTAATGTATTGCAGCAGCACTGAGAAGTGCAGGTACTCTCCCCTTCAAATGAAAGATGTGCCGGTGCTCAGTACCGGACAGTACCAGGTCCAGTCGATTAGCACCAGGTCAACACTCAGGGTGCAGGGCTGTGACTCTAACGTGGGACACTTCAGTAGTGTCCTGCTGGACACGTTCTAGTGTTCAGCCTTGTGCTGTAACTACACTTTACACCCAGCCATCACAGGCATCACCGGTCAGGTGACCCTACTAATAAAAGGGGCCGGGCGGACGTGCCCTGGGCCAGTTGGCCAGTACCCTACTACGGTGCCTGTGTGCATTATCTACAAGTACGTGGGCCAAGTGCCCACTACTTTACAACTTGCAGTATTCAATTCAGATTCGCCCAAAATGTGCTTAAGTGTAGAAACGTGCAAAGGGTATATTAAAAGTCACTTTAGGTTAAAAGGGGGGGGGCATAAAAGCACATAAAAACTCATTTATTGACAGCAGTTTTTTCCGTGAGCTGTCTGCCGCCAACATTTTCCCTCAAGTGCCTATTTTCAATAGTGTAAAGCCAAATTATGGCATCAGCTGAATAAGTGATTTTTGTATTTATTACTTTAAAAAACCACTCAATTTGATTTTTCAAACCTCGATGGTCATGAATAACTCGATTCTTTGGCCAATAAATATTTTAAAGAAGGAGCTATACCAATTCTAAGCACTGTCATCTACAAGCGTCTGGTTGACACGTGGGTAATGGTGCTCAGTGTGTCGACTTAGAAAGATGAAAGGCTGAGATGGCCCTTTTTGGAACTCTTGGCCGGCAGGTGTCAGAAACAAACGCTTAGATCATCTACCTCTTCAGTATTACCAAATATCTTACAAATAAGGTTAAACCCTCAAGCCGTTCTAACCGCTTCCATCTTTGTCAGGAAGGGGAGCCAATGTGCTGGGAGAAAAAGCGGTTCGCCATGATTACACGGTGAGAACAGGACAGGTAGTGGGAGCCTGGATTAGAAGGCTACGTTTGGAGGGGGGGGGCTTTTAACAACAGAACATAACGTTCTCTGCTTTCCTGTCGCCCTTCTAGACACACCATGTACCCATGAACGCACCCCTGCAAGAGGTTGAAATCTCTCGATTGTGGACGTTTTTTGCTCTAAAACGCAAACAGATCTCCTGTTGTTGACCGTAAAAGAATGTAACGAAAAAACAGAGGGCTAAAATGTAAATTATGAAATCCCCAGAACTGAGAGGTCATCAGTTTCATTGCCTCTATTTTTATAAATCATATCTGTGTTTTTTGACTTTTTACTTAGACGATCGAACCTGCAGTACCATGGAAAATGCCCCTCCCCGATTTGCGGTTGTTTGCCCAAGGGCCAAACGTCCACTGAAATATGTTGAATTTTGTGTAAATGTTCGTGTAAAACAGCCACCAGCCGGAGCGTTTTATCGCTTCAATGATTTGGGTTAAATATTGAATTCTGAGCTCACTAGTGCACAGTACTGTGCTGCTGGCTGATAATCTCTTGAGAGATGCATTTCTGTTAGCTGGCGGTCTCTCACTACTCTTCAAACTGCAAAAAAATGGGTTTAGTTGCCACACTTTGAATATTTGTTTATATTATGTTTTGGGGGCTTTCAGTCAGACGTGGATTCAAAAGATCGGGGTTATAGTCCAGGCGTCTGCACTTTACCACAGAGCCTGGTAACTTGACCTCTCAGCGCCAGTGATATTCACGATATGGGTGGGGGGCTGGCACTTAAAAAGTCGATAGAACTATCTGGAAGTGTCCAGTCCCTGCGGAGTTACAGCGCCGTCCAATCTCACTGTCTCTATAAAACCTCTGTGTTCAAATAAAGATCGACAGTAGCCACTTAAAACAAACACATTTGGCACTTTTTGACAGTATTCTTCTTTAAGAGCAGAGTCCCCTTGGACTGGCGCGTGTGCTCTTTGGTACCACACATCAAAACAGCAGCGCGGGAAAGCAGGGGTCTGGGCTACTTGTGTGATCTACTGCATAGAACTGAGATCCGCCCGCACTTTAATCAGGACGTAGATTATATATAATACGGAACATGTGATCAACTAACTACACGTGGGGATCCTGTTCCGTTTGAGATCGCAACCCCTGCCTTTGATCTCTTCAGAAGCCGCATATCCAGTAAAAAAAATATGCGGTTTCTGAAGGGATCATAGACAGGTAGTAACAGATAAGATAATCTAGGGCCTTCCTCGTCTGCATGTTTTGTGGCAAAGAGGACGATTAAGGATATATGTTGTGTACATTTTAATAGGGTTTACAACAAAGCTCCACTATTTGTGCTAGCTAGAAAGAATATAATGGTCTTGTTTTATACTGCGCGTTATAGCGCTGGTCTGCCATTACCAAGCGCTGTAAATAACTGGTGTTATTGTATTAACCATTTCAAAGGTCCTCCATCTTGACCTTTACTTGCCCAGGATCACAAAAAGTGGTCAAACACTGAAGCATGGATTAGAACTGTCACAAGAATTAAGACACAACTTTGATCGAACACTGCGAAGATTGACTTTGAAACAGCTGACCGGAGCGGGCCATAAGTTTTGAAAATTTCGCGAAGATTCGTCAACCGGCGCCAAAGTTATTGGGAAAAGAATGTTACGAATTTCCTATGGATAATAGGTCCTAACTATAACTATAACTATATCCATGAACACAGTTCGGCTAAACCCAAGCCTCTTGATCACGGCGGGCAACACGGCAGGGGAAGCCAACCCCTAATATCCACACAAATCCAATGAGATAGAATATAAGAAAACACTGGAGCCGCGGCCACTATTCCAAGCGTGTTTATTGCAACACTAGGTCCCGACGCGTTTCGGAGTTACGTCACTCCTTTCTCACGGGCAAAGCTTAGTGCATCATTAGTTTCTTTTAAAGAAGCAAGTGCTCATTTTTGTGCAATAAACATGAAAAACATACTGGTGTTCGTCATCTAAGTCAATAAAGTTGTAAATGTTACTATACATAATTTTTGGGGAAATGCAGGAAAATGTTTTCATTGCTACACACATATCTAGAAAAATAAATAAAAGTGAACTATACATAACATGTATAAAAGCCATGCCGCAACAAAGTTTAAATCGGCATTACTGCATGTACGCGCTATCACTTGACATGATAACCTTGTGAAACGCTGCAATGAATCGAGCAGTATCAATACCCTCTGCCATTCAGTTTAACTAAAATAGTTGATAATTCGGCTAAGGGCAACCATAATGCATAAAAATAAATTATACATCAATATAAACAACAACGCAGCCCCAGTGGGCAAACACTCAGAGAGTCAGACATCATGCTACATATCTATTCACTCGATACAAGTGACCTGATAATGATGTGCCAAAAAGTCTTGCTCATGTGAGCGTGTTATCTCGAACATTGTTCAATTACCAAAGAGAAAGGTAAAACACCCTTTGACCGCTTCAGTATCAGATATTAAAGCTCTTCTGCATTCCCAGTCGACGTCTGTAAAAAACCAGACAAAGATGACGCTGTTAAAATCCTGTAAAAATTGTGCACAAAGAATAAATTATAACTAAACAAAAAACCTTAAAAGACATAGACGGAGAACATGAAAGAATATGTACGAGCGAAAACATGTTATAAATGAACGGACATTTCTTCGTCAAGGTTCAAACCTGTGGGAACTAAAGTGTTGTATTTGACAATCATTTTTGATTCCAACCTTCTCAGTTCAACAGGTCTATTGCCTCCTCTTGTTCTAGGTGGTACACAATCTAAGATGCAGAATCTAAGGAGGTTGGCATTTTGATTGTGACTTGTACTAAAGTGGCGGGCGACTGGATATTGTTTGTCATTTTCCTTAATCGCACGTAAGTGCTCTAGTACCCTCTTTTTACCTTTATGGATCGTACTCCCTATGTAATATCTATCACACGGGCATTTTAACGCATACACCACAAATTCGGTGTTGCAATTCAGGTATTTGTTGATGTAATAAGGGGGTTTATCTTTACTTAGTTTGACAGATTTACAGCTAGTACTGAACTTGCACGCCTTACACTGATTACAAGTGAAGAACCCTCTGATGTCCAGGCATTTTTTGGCTTGATTCACTAGACTCCTACTCAGTGTGTCACGTAATGATCTGGGTTTTCTAAATGTGAGAGATGGATATTCTCCAACACATTCCCTCAGATCGTCATCAGTCCTAAGGACCTCCCACATTTTTATAAGACTTCTCTTGATCTCCCAGGCTTGATTGTTAAACTTGGTGATGAACCTGATAGGTTCTTTCACCGACGTGCTCTCTTTCACTTTGGGAGTCAATAGTTCTTCCCTTTTAAGTTTTTCCACTTTTGCAACAGCTTGCTTGATGATAGTTTTACTGTACCCCCGCGCTAGAAATCTCTGAGTCATTGTGTGTTTTTCAGTTTGATAACCCTCTCCGGTACTGCAATTCCTTTTGGCCCTTAACAATTCACCAAAAGGAATGCTCTGAATTAGGTTTTTGGGGTGACAGCTGTTGGCATGAAGCAAACTGTTGCCCGCAGTGGTTTTTCTGAACAGTCTGGTGGTAATTTTTGTCATAGATCTGTTTTATTAAGACAGAGAAAAATAAGCCACAGCTACACAGTATGTCGCCTACAACCCCGTGACGGGCCGGCCGCAAAGTAAGATAAGCAAAAAACAAAAGGGGGATGCAATGGCATATCAATAATGATAGCAGACATACATACTTAGTTACACAGCAAGTCGCCTACAACCCGCTTAGGGCCGGCCGCGTGATGTAGTGATCAAAAGTGGCAGGCGTTTGTTTTACAACAGCTCCAAGAGCATTGAACCAGAACCAGAGAACAAACGCACACATTGTGCAAGAAATAAACAAGATAATAGAAGAAGAGAAAGAAAGACAAACAGAAAAGACCAGCTAGAGAAAGAAAGGAAGAAGGAGCAGCGAGAAAGAAAGAAAGAGGAGGGGGGGCAGGAAAGAAGGAAGAATAGAAGAAAGGAGACAAAAGGAAGAGAGGTGTTGGAAGTGATCCTTGCAAAGAACGACAACCTGGTGGAACAGGGGCAGCTGGATGGCGCGGGGCTCAGGAGGGCACAGTGAAGGCAAAGGGAAGCAGCGCATCTTCAAAGAGGCGTAACGCCCGGAGTTTCGGGGGCATAAAGCGAGCAGGCTCCATTCTACAAAAGTAATCGATTATTGGTTGCCAAAGCCTGGTAAAGCGAGTGTCTCGATCCTGCAAGCGCGCTGTGAGGAGCTCCATGGCCATGGTATGCCATAGACGGGTGAACCAAGCCGTGATCGGGGGGGTCTCTGCTTTCTTCCAGTACAGGGCTATGAGTTGTTTCGCCGCACCCAGCATGTGGAGACAAACCTGCCAATCGCCACGCGTCAGTGCGCGCAAATTAGTAGGCTTAATACCCAAAATGAGCGTAGCTGGAGCTTCAGGCAGGGGGAAGCCAAGAACCAGTTTGATGTGGCTGAGGATCTCCTTCCAGTAAGTGGCCAGGAGGGGACAGGACCACCAGATGTGAAGAAAGTCTCCGAGTGACGTCAAGCATCGCCAGCAAAGAGGGGAAGTCGTAGGGTACATTTTATGTAATCGTCGAGGGGTGCAATACCACTGAGACATTAGTTTATAAGCGGTTTCTCGATGCGAGATACAGCGATAGACCCTTGGAATGTCCTGCCAAAGGTGCTCCCACTGCGCGGGCGCAATGTCCGTGGCCAGGTCCGACTGTCAGCGAGTTTGATAGAGATGCGGAGTTAGCCGCGGGGGGTGTTGGAGAATACGATAAGTGCGCGCAATAAGACCCCTGGAATTATCGAACGAACGGACCAGCCGCTCGAAGGGAGTGAGAGCACGTGTGGCCGCCGACGCCAAAGATGCATCGTGAACCCAATGCCAAAGTTGCAAGTACTGAAGCCGAGCCCCTTCAGGGAGTTGAAATTCCTGCTTGCATTGGTCAAAAGTCTTGAAGGTGGTACCAACAAAGAGGTCCCGTATCGTGCGGCACCCGCCATCCAACCAGTCAATGAAAACAGTAGGGTTCAGAGCAGGAGGAAAGAGAGAGTTGCCTGCGATGGGGGTGTGAGGGGAGGGGAAGGTGGTGAGACCCTTGGGTACAGCGATCCGGTCCCAGATGTCAAGGACAGTTTTGGTAGGAACGGCTATATAAGCACTGCGGGAGCGGGAGACCCGGGAGTGCCAGGGCAAATCCCATATGGAGCACCCGGTCACCGCCCTTTCCATGAGAAACCACACCTTTTCACTCTCCCATGCCATCCATTCAGAGATAAAGCGAAGGTGCGCCGCCCAATAATAGTCCAGCAGGTTCGGACAAGCCAAGCCCCCTCTATCCCGGGGTGACATGAGAATTTTGTTAGAAAAGCGCGGGCGACGACCTCCCCAGATAAATCTGGTGAAATCACGATGTAGGCTTAGAATCTGGTGACGCGGGATAGGAGTAGGAAGTGATTGGAAGACGTATAAGACTTTGGGCAAAATGGACATTTTGAGGGCATGAATACGGCCCAGCCAGGAGAGAGTGAGAGGTCTCCAGACCCGCAAGTCCTCCAGCACAGACCGACGACACTCCTGGCAGTTGGCTTGCGACCAGGTAGCAAGGGTAGGAGTCAAGTTAAGCCCAAGATAGCGAATGGAACTTTGGGCCCATTTGTAGGGGACCAACGCTTGTAATGTCGAGAGCTCCGTTGCCGGGATGGAAAGATTCAGGGCCCAGGATTTGTCATGATTAATCTTAAGGCCAGACGCCCGCTCGAATTGACACAGAAGATGGTAAAGGGCGGGAAGAGACGTGTGTGGGTGCGACAGTGTGAGAAGGAGGTCGTCTGCAAACAAAGCTACCTTGTGCTGTTGGCCTCCGAGAGGGATGCCATGTATGTCTGGCGCCTGGCGAATCAAGATGGCAAGCGGCTCGACCACAAGGGCAAACAAAAGAGGAGAGAGGGGACAGCCCTGCCTCGTACCTCTATATATAGAAATGGGGTGTGTGAGTTGGCCATTGACCCGGACTTGGGTCGTAGGGGAGAGATAAGGAGCCATGATGCGGGACACCATCAAGGGGCCAAGCCCGATTTTACAGAGCACCGCGCGGAGAAAGGTCCAGTCCACACGGTCGAACGCTTTCTCCGCGTCGAGAGACAGCAGGCAGGGATATTCCAGTGTTGGGCTTTCCCAACAAGATGGGCGATTCGGCGCACATTGTCAGCCCCCTGTCGCTGCCGAATAAAACCGACCTGGTCGGGGTCGATCAGGCCCGGGAGGTGCGGATCCAGCCGTTTAGCTAAGATTTTGGTGTAGAGTTTAAGATCCGTATTGAGTAGGGCAATGGGGCGAAAGGAGGAACATAATGCGGGGTCCTTGCCTGGCTTTGGAAGTAGCGCTATTTTGGCTAATCCCACGGATGCAGAGGGGCCCGTCGTGTCCGAGAAAGAATTGAAGAGACGGAGAAGTTAGGGCTGGATCTGTGGGAAGAAGACCCGGTAAAAGGAAAGCGGCAGACCATCCGGGCCCGGCGATTTCCCAAGAGGGAGGTCCTTCAGAGCGCCCGCAAGTTCGCTCTGTGAAAGAGGGGCTTCCAGTAGTTGTGCATGGTAAGGGGTGATCGGAGCCCAAGGGCAGCTATCGAGGACAGCCCGGATCTGTTCCGGAGAGGGCGTCTCCTGAGCGTACAAAGACGAATAGTATGCATGAAACGCGTCGAGCTTAGCTTTTCCAGTAATGGCCCGGGTGCCATCAGGGCACTTAATATTAGCTATATGTGCTTTGGCTGCACGTGTCCGCAATCGCCGGGCTAAAACCGTACCTACCTTATCTCCTCCCTCATAATATCGCTGCTTGAGAGGCAATAAGGCCCGTTCAGCCTTGTTGGTACGATGTACTCTGAGCTGGCCGAGCAGCACGGCCAGTCGCCGATTGTGAGCAGCCCGTGGCTGAGTCTGATCGAGGCGCTCCAGCGCCTTAATGTCACTGGAGAGTTTAGCTTCAAGCAGGCGAGACTCTCTGGCCCGGGCACACGCTATAGAAGTAATATGGCCTCATATAGTGGCCTTAAATGCGTCCCAGACCACAGGAAAAGGGGTTTCTGGCAAGTCATTCGTCTCGAAGTAGGCGACAATAGCAGCCCGAAGTTCCTCAACATCAACCGGGTCACGAAGTATGTGGGCTGGAAGCCGCCACCGTGGTGGGCAGTTAGAGTGGGAAAGCAGATCCCTAAAGAGGAGTTCAAGGTGCGCATGATCTGAAATTGAAATGTCTGACATGGAGGCCGAGAGCGTGTCCCTGATGAGGAAATACGAGACAAAGAGATAATCGATGCGTGAATATGAGCGATGTACAGGAGAGTAATACGAGTAGTCGCGCGAGTCGGGCGAGTGGTAGCGCCAGGCGTCTATTAGGCCAAGCTCGGTCAATTGATTCTTGAGGGCAGAGGACATAGCCCCGGTTCCATGGAAGGAACCGTCACTACGATCATCAGTGGCACTCCACACCAGATTGAAGTCCCCCCCGAGGATAAGGAGGGGATCCAAGTTCGACACGTGTTCCCGCAGGGTCTCCCGGAGGAATGAGTCTTGCGCCTGGTTGGGGGCATATATGTTACACAGAGTGAAGGTCCTGTGGCCGAACCGAACCACCACCCGGAGGAACCTGCCATCCGGAGTGCGAACCGCCTTGGAGGCCCCCTGCTGAATGCCTGTTCGACAAAGTATTGCTACTCCAGCCACCTTGGACGAGGTATAAGCCCAAAATTGGAGCGGAAAGCGAGGATGGGACATGCGGGCGATATCCTCCTTAAGCAGGTGGGTCTCCTGAAGGAAGACAATATCAGGATTCAATTGGAGACGGTATCTCCAAATCTGTCGCCGCTTGTTGGGGGAGTTGAGTCCCTTCACATTGAGGGATACGAGTTTCAAACCAGGTGTGGCAGCCATAACTGGAAGAAAGAGAGACCAAGCGCGCGCAGCATTTGATGGAGCAGCAGGTAGCGGCTAGGAGGGGAAGAGAAGAGGGGAGAAGGAGAAAGGAGACATCGCTCAGCAAACACCACAGAACGGACTAGTAACCCCAACGAGGGGAAGGTCAGCTGAGGCCCCACATAGGAGAGAGAGAAACACCCCACCAAGAGCGCCAACAGGAGAAGCACGCCAAGCACAGAGGGACAGGTCTCACCAGCCCCAAGCAGGGTGTCCCAACACCCCGAAGTCCCCCCAGAGCCAAGCCACCCCGCAGGATCAAGCAAGGACGTTGCCGAAAGGGGCCCAAAGCAGGGCAAGAAAGGAGAAAGCCAGAGATAGAAGAAGGAAAGAAGAAAATAAACTGGCCAACTGGGCCAAAGTAGTGCAGAGTCGGTGCGGAATAGCCCAGATCCCCGAAGGTAGGACATTCCGGAGAAGTCACTCTCCCTCAAGACTCGGCAAGAAGAAATAGGGGGAAGTGGTGGGCACACTAAGGACGGGAGGCCCCCGCTACCAGTCCTCCGCCCAGCGACGGTAAGCATGCAATACACTTCAGCCTCCAGGCTCAGACAGAGGGCCCCCAGGAGCGAGGCCTCATCAGGAGCATTAACAAGCGCCATGCCGCAAGGGGAAGAGCGGTCAAGGCCCCAGGGATGGGGAGGCGCTCAGGGAGCGGACCTGATTGACGGCGTCCCGTTTGGCCTGCTTGGAGTCGATGTCCCTCCAGGAGCATCCAGAGCGAGGCGGGGGAACAATGGACCACTCCGGCCGGAGCGAGTCCGCGGGGCGAACACCAGAGGAGGGGGGAGCATCAGAGTCTGAGTCCACAGGCAACCGAAGAAGGCGCAGCGCCTCTTGCAGGGACCGGATGACCCGTCGTCGACCCTCCCAGGAGAACATCAGGGCAAAGGGGTGGCCCCACTGGTATTTGATGTTCATGGCCCGCAATTTATCGGTGACAGGTTTAAAAGCTTTCCTCCGACGAAGCGTGGATGGTGCAAGGTCCTGGAAGACTTGAATGGACAGTCCATTATAAGAGACTGACCGGATCTCCTGCACTTTACGCAGGATGGCTTCTTTGTCCGCAAAGAAATGGACTCGGGTGATAATGTCCGGCACAAAATTAGGGCGCTTGCGGGGACCCGGGACGCGATGGGCTCTGTCCAGCATAGGAGGCGTGGTACCTTCCCCCTCACGGATTGCATGTAGGAGGTCTGCGGTGTACGCCAAGGCATCAGACCCCTCTGTGCCCAATGGCACACCCCTAATACGGAGGTTGTTCCGCCGTCCGCGGTTCTCCAGATCCTCCTGCTTCAATTGTAAGGAGATATTCTGGTCCCCCAGTTCTGACATCTTCCTCCAGAGGCCCTCGATGTCCTCCGTCCTGGCGTCCATCGTCCTCTCGAGACCGTCGACCCTATCACCAATTTCCACAACATCCCTGCGGACATCCTGCAGCCCAGTTTTGAAGTCCTGCCGCAGGGAGCTGATCTCCGACTTGATTTCCTGCAGAAAGGACGTCATGTAGGCCTGAGTGATAGGGATGGCTTGAGCTGGCGTGTCCGAAAGCCCTGAAGAGACAGGGGGGCCCTCTTGCGTAGAGGGGGGCACCTTGGCCCACATGGAAGTCACAGGGTTATCGCAGGAGGCGGCTGCCTCTGCTTCCTTGTGAGCCCTGTGTTTAGGTGGCATGGCGGCGGGACCCCAAGAGAACAGTAGCTGTCGAAGTCAGGGCCAAGGGTGAGAGTCGACGGGACAGCCGAGATGTGGGCCAGTCTAATCAGCCACAGGCAGGATCCAGGGGGGCCTCCCCTAGGCAGCAAGCGTGGCCGGCAGTGTGGCGGCAGGGCAGCTCAATTCCGTGGCCCCGCCAGAGGCAAGAGAGCCCCAAGCAAAGGGCTATCGTAGCAGGAGCGGTGGGGGGGACACTCAAGGCAAAGGGTAGGGGCAAGCGGCGTACACCGAACAACCAGCGGAGTCCAAGGGCGGCCCAAGTCGTGGCAGCCGTGCAGCAGAATCCAAGGAGCCCAAGACAAGCACCAATGAAGAGGCCCCCAGGGATGCGAGCGCCCCTCCGCCCCCCCCTCACAGGCACCACACTCCAATTAGGGGACCAGGTCCAGGGACCAGGGCAAGGCCAGCGCCGAGGTGCCCCCCAAGGCAGGCAGGGTCGCAGCAGTGAGCTGGGCGTCAGGGGGCCCACACTTGGGCGAAAAAGACCCCCCGACCCGGTACCTGCACCACTCCAACCGCAGCTCGGTGGCCCTCTCCGGGCGACGCGCCGTCCAGGGTCTGCCAGGCAGGAAGAAGCCGTCGCCAGGCCCCGTATGCTCCAGGGGCCCCACACCAGTGTCAGCGATGTCATGGGGCCAGAGAGTCAGAGCGATCCATTGGCCAGAAGCGACCACCTGCACCCCCTCACAGGGAGGCGCCGTAGGCACAAACGGGCGCGCGTCCGCAGCCGGGGCCCAAAATGGCAGCCGGCGGCCAGTAGACCCGGTCCAGCGAAGGATAGAAGGCCGCAGGGGTCCAAGCAGTGGCGCCCAGCCACCAGGCTGCAGCAGGTGTCTGGCCCCTGCATGCCCCCGCCGCCGGTAACGCTCCCAGCCGGCGCAGCACTCCCAGTGCCGTCCGGAGCTCCGCTGTGGCCAGGAGACAAGATGGCGGTCGCCGGGGCCGGCCAGAGAGAACCAGGAACACCGAGCCCCCAAAGGACCCCCAAGCCTCCAGACACTGCCCAGGAGTTCCCGGCCGGGATCGGAGCAAGCCCCAGGTGAGAGCGGAGCCCGGAGACCAAGCTGTTGATACGGGCGAGAGGCGCTGGAGCGGAGACTCGATGGTGCACGTCTCACTCCATGCGCGCCCAAGCCACGCCCC